>JARHVA010006140.1:0-92500 GCA_037957365.1 Torreya grandis | reverse complement strand
GAATTTTGTTTGAAAATAAAATAAAATAATGCACATTTCAAAAAGTGTAAATGTGCATGTCCAAGTATAGTGCCTCAAAAAATTGGTGATAATCATAATTTCTCATAATGTGTATGTGCATGAATAAGCATAATGCACCACAAGATTTGTGTTAACTAATATATAATTATATGCATCCATATGATAAATCTAAGAAATTTTATCTTAGATGAATATGCATGTGAAAATATGTAATGTTTTTTCTTGTAACTATGTCCACATGAATGTGATAGTCACTCAATTTTATTTGAAACTATAATCAATAACTCATGTCTCTGTGAATTTCACGCATATGCATGGAATATTATTGTAAAATATGTACCAATATGTAAATATCTAATACTTATTTTAATAAATTTGATATATGAACCATTCTTAATCTTTTAAATCTATATTTTTTACCCAAAATATTATTTTTATGTCCAATTATAATTTTATCACTATGAAAAACCCACTAATATTATGCCCTTTTAATGTGAGTGATGTATCCTTAAAGTCATTCATCTCAAAATAGGAGTTAAGTGTATCATGTCATACATAAAGATGTAAAAATTCATAACCACGTCAACATGTGGATAATATGTCATTATATTAATTTATATTTAATCAAAGCATGTCTATAACATATGTAA
Source organism: Torreya grandis (assembly GCA_037957365.1). Classification (NCBI taxonomy): domain Eukaryota; kingdom Viridiplantae; phylum Streptophyta; class Pinopsida; order Cupressales; family Taxaceae; genus Torreya; species Torreya grandis. The sequence continues at coordinate 91,829 of JARHVA010006140.1, read as the reverse complement.
TGTAGGAAATGTAAGTGTAATGTCATGATATATGTATTGATTAGGAATGAAATAGAAACCTTAAATGATATAAAAATTGAATAAGCCTATGTGGTAAAGAGATGCATGATATAAATCATTTCACTTACACATAAAGGGGGGATGTGTTTTGTATCATGACACCCCAAAACATATAAATCTAATAAAGATAAAAAAACTAATCTCAAAAAGTTTAATATAAAATCCTAAATTAATCCACTCATAATCATATGGTATCACACATAAGGCAAAGGGATCTAGATAAGGTAGATAAATATTTTTCAACCAAAAAGGATAGGGGGTGAAATCAAGGGACATAAATATGTAACACACAAAATTTCAAGGGATGAACAAAATAGTCATGCAATGACTATACTATCATGAAAGAGTAAAAACATCAATAAAACACATAACAAGTGAAAACTAGCCTACACTATTAATGTATATCAATTTCATATCATAGTATACTATTATATCCATGTATCAATGTGTAATATATGAGTATATAATAAGACACATGAAATAAATAAATATATATCAACATGATAAATGGTCATATAAATATATAACCTAAAATAATATGACCTATAGAATAATATGCCACTAGTATTGGCAAGGGCACTAGGCATATGAGATTAAAACATGTATTATTTGTATGTATTTAATTTCACTCACATACCATGAAATTAATGTGTATGAAAATAATATTTTATGTACCAAACATGTGATCAACAAAATATATAAATAGTATAATATAATAGTTATGTTTTAGTTAGGTCCTATGTTTTCATTCTTGAATATTTTCAATGTTTTTATATTTTCTAATTATTTAATTTGTTTTTTATTTTTTTCATATTGGTAATTTTGACATACATTTATATATTAAAATAAGTCTAAGTATCAACACTTATAATAGATAATAATGGGAGGGATATAAATAATATGTAACATGTGTCAATCCATAGTGTACATCAAATGTATTATCATATCAGTATATATAAAGTGAGGGTGTGTGTGTGTGTGTGTGTGTGTGTGTGTGTGTGTGTGTGTGTGTCTTTAATGTATATGTGAATCTCTACATCATAACTCAAAATAATATGTGGGTGGTGGAGGGGGTGTGGTGGAATCTATGTATTCACTCATATAATTTGTATCCATAATTGTATGTGATATTGTAAATGAACTATAGGACATAGGAATAGAAAATACAAAGAGTCACCATGAATAATTCAACAATGTATATGCCATAAAGAAATGATACTAGGATGCAAATTTTGTGGGAGATACATCATGGGATATATTTTATTATTTTCTAGATCAAGAATTAAATAACAAATGAATACAAATCTAAGATATATAATAAATATATATACAAGATAATATTTAAACATTTAAGTGAAAGTATAAGAATAGAGGGAGTATAAAATCAGGAAGATATGTACAATAGATTATGCTTTAGATAATGAAGGGGCTAATCAATTTCAAATACTCAAAATAAAAAATTGCGAGTAATTTGGACCTTTATCTCAAACAAAATAATGATGTAATTATGGTACCACAATCTTAACTACACCTATGGTAGCATGTTACTCATTACATTCAACACCTATTTTAGAGTGCAAATAACTAACATGCACTCTAAAATAGGTGTTGAATGTAATGGTTTTAGAATGCAAATAACTAACATGCACTCTAAATTCCAACACTAAAAGGGAATTTGTTTAGTAGTTGTATATTATTTTTAATAAATAGTTTATGATGCTTTATTTATATTTTTTCTTTTTTTCCCTTCCTCATTTCATTCATTGATATATAACTACTTGATTTGTATTTAGTATCCACACTTTCATTGGAGATGATGAAATTGTGTCCTTTTTTATTGATTTATATTTTTGGTATGTAAGTATACTATCTTGAAAAGTATAAAATATAGTGATATTAATTTTATAAAAAATTCTCCCATATATTGTAACCATGATTTTCCCAATATAACATCTCCTTGTGAAATAATCTTGTGTGAATATAATAATGTTTGAACTATTTTAAGCCTCAAATATATTTAAATTTTAATATACCTCATGGTATTATCAGGTTTAAGTTATAAATATTGATCATTATATCCCAAATCATTAATAATTCTCATTTTTCATGTGTGAATTATTCCTTGTCATCTACAAAAATGCCTTATATTTTTTCACCTTTGATAAGGGCTCAAATGACCATTGGATCCTTAATATGAACATCCTAAAAAACATAAATCCTCATATAATTTGAAGTATAATATCTTAATATATTAACATATTCCTCAAAAATGCAATGGATCATTTGTTATTTTTTCATAATGTCATGGGATATATCAATATTCATGGGATGAGTATCTGAATAAAATGGCAAAGGGGACCTTATTGTTCCATTGTTAAAATTTCCAAATGTAATAACCCCTCTATCATAAAATCTATTAATGGGGATTATATTAAAATTTGTTAATTAGATTAGTCCATGGATTTGAATGTTTGTGATCATAAACATAGTATTATCAATTTGGATCAAAGGGGAGAGTATTGTTAAGTTTAATGTGGCTAGTCATTCCACAAAGGTAGAAATCATGACCCTTCTTAAGCTATTATCTCATCAATCCATGTTAATGTGTTTTATGGGTGTGAAGGTTTTTGATTATTTTATTTAGTGAATATAATTTTCTTCTCTCTAAAATTTAAGCTATGAATAAAAAAAATTGTTTGATAATTACTAGTTGTCAGAATAGCTATGTTACGAGTAAAAATTGTTGATAAAAAAGTGTCTTGAATAGATTAAAAATTAAAAATATATTACTTATGATATAAAATATTGTATACCTAAAATAATATAAAACATAAAATAATATCATAAATTATAATTAATGTACTACACAACATTTATGTGTAATTATTATTAATAAAGAAATATAAAATAAGCTTATTACAAGGTAACTTAAAATACATGTAAAGTCTAAATATAAAGATATAATAAATAAATCATAGAAAACTAATTCAAAATAAAATAGAAAAATGGAACTTAAAATATAATTAATTAATTAAATTTTAAATAATATAAATATTAATAGATCATGCAATAAGCCTATTTAATAGTAAAGTCAAACATGCAACTAGAAAGTCATCCTAGTCAATTAACTAAACTAATTAATAAAATTAATTAAAATTTAATTTAATTTAAAATATAATAAATAAATCATATGATTAATATTTTTCAATGATTTTAAAATTATTTAAACTCAAATAATTACTCAAATAGTGAACTAAAGTACATTGAAGTGAACTACAATGAACTGGAAATTAACTAATAGTTCCTCCTATTTTTGAAGACATCATTAGAAAGTGTCCCAAAGTTACCAAAAAATAATTAATGTAATAAGTAAATTTAATTAATTTAAAAATAAAATAAAATAAAATATACCAATTCTAAAAATATAACTCAAGTGCCCATATTAACATCATACTCAACATTCCCCCCTCTGATGCAAAGAGGTGAGATTCCTATCATCTCCTTGAATCCTCCATGGATATTCTTAATATATTTAAAACAAAATAATTGTGTTAAATATAATTTTATTTATGTATTTTTATATTCAATGTATTATAATTTTATTATATCATGTTTCTTTGAATACCAATAAACTAACCCACTTCCTAATGTGAAGTAATAGCATGATGTTGAATTCATGTCATCAAGATATCCTCTCCAATATAAATATGTGAATACAATAAGAAATAAATAAATTTATAGTATTAAATTAATATAATTATTAAAATTAAATATTACGTATTAAATATATGAAAACTGACTTTATTTCATTAAAAATTTATCAGTGTCAATTTACCCATAAATCTAGAAACTAGTTTAGCTTTTAGCTTGTCAAATGTACCATCACTTTTGACTTTACTCTTATACACAAATTTTGTAAAAATTAAATATTTATTAAAATAAGGATTAAATAAATTATATGTATCATTCTTATAAATTTAAACTATCTCTAATTTCATATCATCAACCCATTCGCTCTTTTGACTAGCTTATGCATAACTTCTAGGTTCACTAGTCATTGGTGATAATGAAAACATAGTATTTTAATAATAAACATCATAAAAAAAGTTTAATTAATGATTTTTTATCATTTTTATCCTCATATCATAATTATTATCAAACATTATGTTGTTTATATGAGGATTCAATAAACACTTTTTCTTGTTAGGCATTGATGTAGATGGATGACGATTTATTATTTTTGGGAAATTAGATGTTTAATTCCTAAATAATAAATGGTTATGAGTAGATAAAATTAGTAAAAAATATTCAATAAATAAGTTAGTTATTTTTTAAATTTGACCATAGTTAGGGCTTTTCTAAAAGTAGTAGTGAGAGAAAAAATTAAACTTATCTAATTTTGTGTTGTTCTGACTGAGACAAGGTCTAGAAATCTATGTGCAAGTTTGGGAGACTATCATAAACAGGGATATGGAGTTCATTTCTTTATTGTATAGGATTGATAAAATTGGGGCACCCTAATCTTTGATTTTATAGTTATATATAAAAAATTTGGTCATGGTGATCCAAGATTTTTAGGTTTTGTGTGTCAGGTCTATGTGATCCTACCTCTAAAATATTGAAGCTTGAAAGTCTACAAACTTTGTTTTGTATCTGATTTAGTATTCAATACCATAATTCATCTTTGTGATTGAAATTTAATTTATAATTTTGAGAAATGAGAGTAGGGGTAGTGTGTGAAGGATACATTAGACACATTTCTCACCCCATGTGTGGGCACACTACCTATATACCAATACTCTAAATAGGGATGAAGCTATATGTAATTCTCCCATTGAAGTGATTGGTGTAATAGTGTGATGAAAATTTAAGTAAATTCAAAATTTGGTGAATATAAAATGATTAAGGACTGTTGTAAATGTTTAAATAAGCTTGAAATACTATTAGATGGTTGTATGTATAGAATAGGGGGAAATGCTTGAGTAGTCTTACTTATATTCTTGCTTCTATTTTGTAAATTAGTGCCAACCTTTCTAAATGGAATTTGAATGGCCTTTTATATGGGATTTAATGATCATGGGTTAAATGAATTCACATTAGGTTGGCATGATTTAGGATAAGGATTCACAAGAATATGATTGTTAAAATTTAAACTGCACTTTCACAATAGTGCTAGAAACAAGACACCTTAGGTTTGAGTATTGTAGTCCAAGTTTGGGCATTATTTTACATGGTTGATGGGACTTGGGGGGATGGATTAAGCATGGAAAGATCAATTTGGGTCTACAAGGCTTCAATTTGAGAGGCTATAAATGATTGTGAATCAATCAAAACATGCCTATGAGGGTCATGAAAGAAAACAAGATGGACTTATGGATTAGGTGTCATTATCCACACTCAGGTTACCATATTTTGCATCTTATATGAATACAAATTAATTTTCTCTTACAAAAATTTAATATTTTTTATTGATGAACTAGAGACATGTGTAGGACATTATAATCAATAAAAATAAATAGGATTCCCCCATTAAATTATGATTTTTTTTTCTAAAATAATATAATCAACATGTATCTCATTTTAAAAAAATTCACAACCCCAAGAAATATTATTGATTTATTAGTAGGATTATAAAACTTGTGTGCATTGATTTCATTTTAATATCCTATGAAATGAGGGAATATTTTTAATGTATGTTTCAATACAAGAATTTATAGACATCCTATATAATTTAAATTAAAATATTGGTAGTGGACATACCTTAAATAACTCAACTCATAAAATTATGAGGATGGGATACTACTAGCACATTAAAACCTACCATGAATGCTAGTTATTTAGGAAAAGGGAGGTGAATGCTTCCATGCCACTGCAACCAATCATATAAGGATGCCCCTTTTCTTAATAGTGAATTGACTTTACTGGAGTAATTAACTCAAACTATTTAATAGTGAAATATTTTATCCTAACTACTGAGTATTGTACTAGATGGATAACAATTATGGCTATTAATAAATTTTGAGTAATTTATGTCATTAAATTTATGGAATAAAATTTACTAAATAGGTTTGATACCCAAATTTATTTGGTTTATGACAATGGCCCATATTGTAATCTACTAAATTTAATGAGTGGGCCTAAAACAATAAAATTTCCATCAAGTTCTCTTAGAACTAATATCCATAAGGGAATATAGTGGCTAAATCTACTAATAATAATCTAATGCATTCCATCAATACATAAAAACATGATAAACCAACAGAATGACATCTCTTATTTAAATATGTAATGTGGGTAGATTGAAACAGACACAAGCAAGCTCTCAAGGTTTTACCTTTTCTTCTAGTATATTGGTAACAACCAATCTTCCCCATTACTCTTAAAATACCAATGTACTAGTTTATACAAGATTACGTGGGAGAGGATGAACTAATACAGTCTAAACTACTTGATATAGTCCAAATGGAAGATTTGAGAGTTGAAGCTAAATGCATCTTTACAAACATAAATACACTGTCAAAATATGGTTTGATAGAAGGTCTAAGATCAAGGCCTTGAATTTTTTAGACCTATTATTTCTATGGGATAAAGCCCACAAAATTAAAGGAAAGAATGATAAGTTCACTCCTTTATTGATTGGACCATATCAAATATCAAAAATACTATGCAATAATTCCTTCCCCTTAAAGTACCTCCAAGGTAATGACCTCACTTTTGCATTCAATTAAAAAAAAATGACATTATTTCATGGTTACTCTAATTAGAAATGCTTTTGAGTTTTTGTAAATGGAAATTTAGAAGTAGGAGTAGACTAAATTTCTTATTTTCTAGATTAGATTTCCTATTTTATAGATTATATTTTCATACTTTATAGATTATATTTTCTATTTTATTAGATTAAATGTTTCCTAATTTTTACATTTACTTTTAAAAGATTAATTTTTATGATTTATAGATTAGTTTTCTAAAATTGAAAAATAGACCAAGTAATTTCCTATGCTAAAGTTACAAAAGACTTGACAAAAACATGTGTATGATTTAAAAGGATGCACAATTATTTTTCACAAGGATTTATTTTGATACTATTTTAGTTTATAGGATTGAGGTATGTGTTATGACTGAATTGATTCGTACTTGGAATAAATGAGTTTAATAGACATCTAGGATTTACCATGATATAATCATATAAATTTTAGCAAGACTTTTCATTTCCTAAGATTAACTACACTATTATAGTTTAAAACTTAGATGAGGGATAATAAACATAGAAATGGATGGACATTAACATGGACACACCAATTAAAATAAGTTTTATTATATATACACCTAGCCAATAGTGATTCCCAACCTTTCTTCTATCTATGTTTGAAAAAAATCATCATACAAATTAATAAATGATTGGTGATTCAAGAAGTCACTAATAGAGCTATGGATGCCTGAATGATAGTAGAGCAATTATTAGAGTGGAATAAAAGGTATCTCTATCATGTATATGTATGCCTATATATTAGTAAAGAAATGCCTAGGGTTCCCTTACTATTTGATTACAAAAATTGATGCCAACATAAAATCTACAATGTATATTCAGGTCTTTGTGAAAACTCTCATAATGAGGGGAAATCAATTTCACAATAATCAAACATTTAGATATAAGGAATGTAAAGGGTTAGCATATTGTATGATGAAGTAAGATTTTTTTAATGGGGGGAAAGGTTTAATTATTCTTTTCTTAATAGGACTAAAGTTTTCTTATGATGCATTTCTAAGATTCTATGTTCTCAAATACTCAAGAATGTTTTCCCCTTCAAGTCACCATTTATTGTGCCATAATAGACACCCCATTTCAAAATACAAATAGGGGTACACTATTAATGGAATATCTTAATTCAAGGTTTTGTAAACTAGAATTATATGACATAGAATTTGAATAACATAAACATAAAGTCATTTCAAAGTTTTAAGGTTACATGAGAATGAAATCTATGCACAAGACATATTATACAATTCATTTTTATACTTTTATTTTACTTTAACTCAATACTTATGTTTGATATATGATTGAATGACTAACCACTTTCACATGTTATTTTAGTTGGTTTTTTATCTATGTTGTGTCTTAAATAGGCTATTTTCTACTTAATTTTTTCCTTAGAAAATTCTCAGTCTCATCCACCTTTACCATGTGACATTATTATACTAACCTAGAACCCAAGTAAAATACATAAGTCACACAAACAAGTACAACACCAATAGTTGTCAATGTGTCATCATCATGCTTACCTAGATATTATGTTAGTAGAGTTCCTCATACAAATATCTCATCTAACAAGATTAATGAGATCCATCCATGTAATAACTAAGTATAGTAGGATGTAAATAAATTAAAATTAGAGTATTGATACACATACATAAGTCCCTCAACCACATAAGTAGATAACAAGATATGAAGGCCAACCCTAAAAGTGTATAAAAGAGACATATGCCACATTAATTTGACTAGGAATCCAAGAGTAGGTAAAATAAGCCACATGGAAATAAAATCTATATAGATCAACATTATTAACTTTAAATATAAATAATATACATGGAATTGATCAAAATAAATTTTTTCCATTATTCACATGAATTGGAAAATTAATACATTCAATTATATAGGCAAGCACATCCAAAGAATATTAATTTGAATTGTCATATCCAAACTAGTCAAATTTACTTATAGTTATCAAGTGAAAATTGTAAATTCAAAATTTAATTATGACCAATAAATTCTATAATTTACACATAATGGACATTTTACATGTAGAGTTTCAATGACTTCTTCATCTCACACTCCAACTCCTTATACATACTCAATTATAGGACTAGTTGAGTATACTGACATAACTTCTGATCTAGTAGTTCTCATCCATGATTTCAAAAATTAATCTTATATTTTCTATGAGGTTTATTTAGTTGAGCCATATAATTTTTATGAATATCTTTCAATTTTCACACAAAGGTATAAGGATGACTTGCTAGAAAAAAATTTGATTGGTATACATAATACAACAACTAAACTAGAGGTAATGTCCTATATTGATCTATTATTTTATTTATTTATAAATGGGAAAATATATAGGAAAATATTATATTTTAGAATTATTAAAACTAAAAAATAATACATAATTGGAAATGCTTTTGAGATATACTAAAAAACTACCTTTCCCATAAATGTTATATACGAAAATCATGGTTGACTCATAGATCCTCTCTAAAATCATCTATAGAAAATTGAAAGAATGGGTTAGAAACATACGTATATTTTTAATTTATGTCCCTAATTATACTATCCCCATTGTTATATTCAAAATAGGGGTAAGAATTTTCATGGCCCTACTAAAAAACTATACAGTTTCTCAAACATTTCTTATGTCAATGAGATATGGCTCTCATTATTGGATATTATCATGATCTCCAACAAAATCATAGATTTGGGAGATATTTTTAGCTCTAATTTCATTATATGAATTACAAATCTATGAATTTTTCTATATGGTAGCTTTTATATGTTGTTCTATATAGTTAGGTGTTTTGACTAGAACTATGAACTCAACACATGAGTAACCCTGGAAACCATCCACATAATACCCAAAAAATAGGATTTGTGATGAATTAAATGTACTCTATGTGAATAATATTATAAAATAAATCAAAATGTTAACACAATATTTTTACCGCATGGTATACTAGTCCATATATGAGAATAACATGCCCATAATATTATATCATATAAAAAAGACTTCAAAAAATGGGGGACTAACGGTTTTATCCTAAGTGAACTATAATTAGGATAGAAGGTACTATTGTCACCAAATATTTCACCATAGATAATTTTTTTCAAGCCTAATATAATATTTTGGAAACATTGGAATACCTCTAGTCCTATGGGTTGCCTATAGTAGAGGTAGACCTCTAGGTTTAAGGGTTAGATATGTATATTTGCCTTTAACTATTTATCACCTACACTAATTGATTTATTGAGTGAAAAGGGGGATAAATATGAATGAAATAAAAATATTATAATGGGTTAATAGACCATAAGTATTTACACAATACCATCATACTCTTGTACTAAGAGACAAGACCTTCAATGCTAGCTTCAAAGTCCTAGAATGCTCTAACATTAGTATATCAACATGGAGGTGATATGCATGAAAAATACTCACAGTAAGTTAAATAGATATCAATTGGAGACACTAAGGTTAATTTCAAACTTTAAGATAGACTCAAACATTTAAAAAAAATTCATGTGACCTGGTAGAGTGGGGTAATCTTGCATCAAACATGGAAGGATTGAGAGAAAGCAAGGATGGATGCCAATCACTTAACTATTCACTATACATCCCTTCACACACATTGACAAGATTATATATGAACTAAAAAACATATTTAATTTTTTATTTAAAGGCAAAGTAAAAGATCAAACTAGTAGGTCTTCACCATACATGGTGTGGAATTAAAAACAAGAGCCAAAATGGCTAGTACTTATAGAATGTTAGAGAGGAGAGAGAGAAAGGTGGAGCTCAATAATAACAATGCCACTTTTCAAGCCATGAAAATTAGTTATGTTTTAGAGGATTATAGTATTTAATATACCATGAAATTTATCTTTGGACAAATGTCCCTCCAAGTCATGAAAATGCCTCAAAACTAGACTAAGACCCTTCAATCACCTTCTTTGAAACTGCTTTCATCAGTGGCTTCTCCTAAGTGATCCAAAATAGACTAAGATAAGTTTACATATGTGCATTACTATGGGGGTGGGGGGGGGAGGGTGGGGGTTAAGAAAAATATATAAAATTCATGGGATATGTCTCTAATCATTGCTTTTATTTTAGACAAGTGTTCTCACTATCTATAGTCACCGTCATCCTTTTATAGACCTATTTCTACATGTGGCATAGAGATGCTCATCAGTTGTTTAATAAAATCCATGAAAGTGGTGGTATGAAATTTTTAAATAGTCCTATTTTCCATATATCCATTAGGTATACCTTAAAATACCTCTTAATTAGACCTATCACCTTCTTACTTGGTGATCATCTTCTATTCATTATGCTAGTTTGGATTGGCATAAGTGAAGGAATTGGCATAGGTATTTATGTGTATGTCTAAGATAATAAATTAAAATTATGGGTTATTTATTTTCCAATTTATCTCCCAAAGTGATGCTCATCCTTAAATAATCCTTTGCACCTATAAAGCACAAAAATTTGTTAGGAAGACCTACTTTGTATCCTACACATACAAATAGGGTACTAACCAATATGATGTGGAGGAGCCTAAGGGAGTTATCTGAAATTATCAATCGCTTTAAAAGTAATATTATCTCATATATATGAATTTATATTCATATTTTACCCATTGGGTCAAGAGTAATGGTTTTAGAGGGATTTGAGTGGTTTTAACCCTTAAGGATTGTTCATACAATCTTGAAATAGGAACCTAAAATATATTCCACTAGAATATTTTTTAGGACTATCTTCAACATATCCTAACTCCTCAATTTTCCATTCTAAATGTATATACATATATAAGCTTCAAAATATGTCTTCTTGAACTCTTCTTTGCATTCTGTACACCTTGAGTTATCCATAAGGCAAGAAAATTACTTATTTTGTATCTCCCCTATAGAAAAATATATTAAAATAGTCTTATATCTCCCTATAATGATGATTAAGTTAATTATAATGTTTTATTATCCTTATAAGTGTGATTTGGGTCTTTTAGGGCTTTAATATTAGTCAAGGTCGAGTAGGCCTAATCTCATGTCATGCCCTAAAACTTTAGTTGCATGCATTGTAAGGACTATGAGTTATCCTATGTTATTATTCATGTTTAGTCCAACTATGGAAACCATAATAAATTATAATTAATACCCCTAGCACATTTTTTCATCATATACTCACCCAACCTACAATGTTGCTTTTCTATGTGTGCCCTTTGTCTGAGATAGAATAAAGGTCACTTCCCCTATATGCTTAGTCAATCCAATAATACGAGGGTTTGTTTTGGGTCATGTACATAATATTTAAAAAAATTCATAGCTTTTATATGTATTTAATCTCATAAACACTCCAACCTCCCAAGATAAACTCCTAGAATTAATGGCTGTGCAATATTTTTATATATTGATTATAGGCATACTTTGAAGATGGATCTTGCCCTGATTCCTTGTGATGAGAATCATGTGACATTAAAATTATAATTTTAGTGTGATTTTAAACATTTCTAACACCCATTATTATTTTCTAACTCAAAGTGCACTCACCTTTACTTGACTAGACAAGACTGACAGACTATGTACTATGTTTCATTATTCATAAAATGACATGCCTTTAGCTATATATTACAGTATTAGACATAGTTTCATTACCCTAAAAACTTATTGAAACTCATAAAATATTTTCATATTTTCTTGAGTTCATTTATTCATTTCTCTTGTCATAGGTCTATTCAATATCCAAGTTGTATACCCTTATCATCTTATCAATCCACAATTTAGTTATAGGTGGTCATTTTGAGAACCAAGGGGATGGTTTTCATGTTAGAACATGGAGTTTTATATCATAGGTTCTTATTGGTACCTATGATCTAACCATAAATTACATATATTAGTATAACATTCCCAAAAATTTATCTAGGACCCAAATTTGTCTTGTTCTAACAAGTTACTGTCATACTACAGTCAAGTTGTAGTTGTCATTTTGTGAATAAAAGGAGACCTATAGGTGATGGTCTACATCAAGTATTGAATATCAACCCATTTGATTGTATTTTAGGAATAATAGTGTCATTTCACTTCAAAATTATTCATTTACCCAAAAGTTAGTCTTTCATTTTTTCTTGGTATATTGAAAATCCATTTGAACCTAAAACATTTCAGAGAGCATTGACATTCTATAGTGAAAGAATGCATTGAATAGGGGCCTCATCTACATCACTTATTAAGACCAAATAGTCATTATATTTTATTAAGGCCTCACTCCTATGTCTTAAATTCATGATGGAACATATTAGATCATTTTATAATTCAAGGTATCTCACCATGAGGGGTTTAAGAGTAGGAAAAAGGTTTTTCTTTAAGATATTTTAAGGTAATGAGTCCCTAAAGTTACTTTATCCACATATGAGCATGAATCCAAGTCTTTTTGTCATCCTACAGACTCCACCATGATTTTTTGACCTTATTAATTATTAAATATCTCAAGGAAGGTTTAAATAAGCTTAAAACACTTAAATTCCAATGCTCACTCCACTATGATAAAACTATAGGTGCACATCAGCTATATATGAGACTATGAAAAGATGATACAAAACTATATGCATAATGAATTGGTTTGTCTAAAAAACATAAAACCATTTTAATGATTCAAATTTGGTTATCAACACCTTAGGAAACCTCTCACCACTTCACCATGAATCTATAAGGAGACTAATGACTGCCTATAAGTGGATCTTATAGGAAACTTGACTATGTACCATCTATGATAGTGTTCTTCATTAAAATGTTAGTCCTTGATACTAGAAATTCAAAATTAATTTGATCAAAATGACCATGAGGATCATGAAAAATCAATAAAAAATTTCTTCAAACCATTACAAGAATGGAAAACCTCTACATTTGATGAAACATGCCTACAACCTAGCAATGGAGCTCTTACTAGCAAAATGGAGTGTTTGTTCTTTTCTCTTTCATTCCACACATACAAACTAAATTGAAGGCCATGTGAGGAGGATGGAGATAATATATAGAGACATGTGTAACACCTATTTTATATGAATTTACCCAAATAAAGAAGAAACATGAAGGGTGTGGAAATAAGCAAGCAGAAAGGAGTAGTCAACTTCTTAGTGTATACATAATATTTTCAAACTTTTATTGATTACTGACACTTTTTATCTTGTATGAACTCATAAAGTCTCAGTATCTCTAAGTTAATTCCTTAAGGGGTACACTAGGAAAGGGGTGGGAAGATCACTGGTACTTCATAAGATTATTTTCCCTTTTGCCACATGTTATTTACACACTTATCTCATAAAACCATTTACCGTAAGCTTGCTCTTCTCAATTGAACCCAATCTAGACTTTTTACACACTTTATCCTCCTTTTAGTTACATAAATCCAATTTTTTCAATTATCTATATAGGTTTGACTAGGTCAACCTTGTATAGTTTCAATTTTTTTTCACTTAGGATCTATTTTGATGTTTGGCCAACCTAGCTCATGACCTAGTGAATAATTGTCTAGAATTGTACTTGGCCGACTAGGTCAACCCTATTGGCCAAAATTTTTAGAAATATTTAGGGTAATACCCACCTATATATGCAAGTTTATTTCCCACCATTTTATAAAAAAGAAGTGAATAAAAAGTAAGTGTAAATGAACATCTGCCTATTGACCATTCTAATTGAAAAGTAAAGTTTAAGGTTCCATACTTTCTTTGGAGATATTTAACTTGTCTTGTGGAGAAGTTTTTTGGATGGATTGATATATTGTGTAGCCTATAGTTTATTTTTATTTCTTATCCTTACATACCATAATAATTTATTTTGAAGAACCTTGGCCAAGGGAGATAATGAGGCTTTGTAGGTTCATCTTCAAGGTAAGTATTCCTAACTTTATTTATCCTTTGTAAGAGTAGATAGATAATGCAGTTTTGCTTCTCTTCCATGTATTATAATTTTGTATGAATTGATGTGAGTATATGTCTTCTATGCATGTTTAGTTTTTTTTAATTTCTAAACCCCACCTTTTTCCATAAGCTTTGGTGAGAACTAGATTATATTTACTTTCTTGTTATTAGCATAGGTGAAATATTAAAACCTAGGACCCTCGTATGGTCATTTCATGATTGTGTTAAACTGGAAGATTTTAAGCCTTTATAAGCATAGTGTATTATGATAAGTGATCCCCTAATTAGGTATAGCAGATCCCCATATTGATTATGCTCCCACTTAACAAATATATTCCCAATTAGAAGTGTAGGTATGGTCTATCTTCTCTAAGATAGGATTAATTTATAGATATTATGCATTTTTTATCACATACATTCTTGTGAACCCAACATGAATCCAACCCTTGTAGTATTTGTTAACTTATTTCAATCTTTTATAATTATTTTTATCATATATTTTCCATATTAGGTTAACTGCATTGACCCAGTTTTAATTTATGTGTGCAAGTTTCTAGGTATAGGATACTATATTGACTCAATCAACCCAATATAATTTTCCAAATTTTCAAACATCAAGTTCAGCATAATAGGTCAACTAGTCAACCTTGTAGATTTTTAGGGATCCTATTCAACATACTAGGTCAACCCAATTGATCCTATATAGTTTAGGTACTCACCAAAAACCTCTTATTAATCTAGATCAACATAGTCAACCCTATTAGTAGGATATGCAAACATTTCACAAGGTTCTTTGATAACAATCTCACTTATCTACATATTTAAAATGACCAAGGTTGCTTTCTATCTTTCTTACAATCTTTCCTTTCATAATTTACAATCTTTAAAACAACCTTTGTATAGTCAACTGGATCGACCCTATCAATTCAATTATGCATTTTGTGTTTTTTTTTGGATAACTACATCAACTCTATCAACCATGTTCATTTCTAGACATTGATTCTACATTGTAGAGGTGACACTATTGACCCTATTCTATATATTTTGAATACACTATCAACTACATCGATAATATATCATATTTCAAAGTTGGAATTAGCCCTTATATGCTAGTACTTATCTCACACATTCACTTTTGTTTCCTGAATGATTATAATAGATAACATAGACTAATTAGGTGGTTTTCAATTTACCATTTAGTTTCACTATTTTCTATTTTATACACACATCACCAAATCACAAACTATTAACAAGTATTTTAACAATTCTCTACCCAAAGCAAACTTATTTAGATTTCATCACGAAGGGGGAACATAACTTGGTTTTATACCCAAGTATAAATACATGGTTAATGGTATATTTTGGCTAAACAACCAACACCATTATCACTCAATGTGTGAAGTTAGGAGGTAGGCCCTAATACCAATCATGTACCATTGCCAATACAGATCCCTTTTAGCCCAAATGTCTTGAAAATATCCTTAGATTAATTTCTAGTTCCTTACTTATAGCCAACTTACCATCACATTTAAAACAATATTCTAATATTCTAAAAACATTTAGGTTCAGTAAATAGTTAATTTTTACTTTTGAAGTTGATTTCTTGCTCTTTGGTCAATTATATTTTGTATTGCAAAAACTTATGTTAGCTAACATTAGTTCAAGGATTTGGGTTATGTGCCTCAATAGATCAACCTAATTAATCCAATTGATTGTTTATTTCCCTTAAATTCTTACTTTTAAAATTACTTACAAAATTATTTTCAATACACGATCATTTCAGTCAACATAGTCTATTTTAGGCTTTCTAATTTTCCCTATCTATTGTAGTAGGTCAACCCAGTCAACCTTGTACACTTTTTAAACTTCTATCTATTGTAATAGATTACCTCAATCAATCATGTACTATTTTTAAAACCTTTTTTTGTGCTAGGTCAACCTAGTCAACATTGTACTATTTTTGTCATTTCTTGTTTCCTTGATTTTGCATTTTTCTTACATAATTTTTGTCATGTTCCTTCATCATGAATTTTATGTTTGAAGACAATACTAAGTTGAATTCAACAAACATGATGAGCTTTACCAACCCTCATAGGGTATCCCATATGCAAAGTAGGGCTCCTCTCTTAGATGAGAGCAATGTTCACATATCCACTCACACAATGAACTATGGTACCCCTCCTCATACATTTGCAAAGCATAATCCTCTTTTCTCCCTAGAATACCAACCGAAATTAGAGTATACCCCTGAAATACTTTTCTTTATCTCTAAATTTCCTCAACATAAAGGAAAATATCCATATAACTTTTACCACCATATAATTAGTGGTCAATCTGAATAACCTCATTCACCTACTACCACATTCTCAAATGTATTTAGAGGTACCACTTTCTATAATTCTCAACCTCTTCCCTTGATTATGACCCCTTCTCAAACCATGACCTCTTCTTCTCTAACTTCTTCTACCTCCATTACTAGTATCTCCACTAATATGGTAGGTTCTAAATCTAGTTGGCCTCTTATGAGATCTAATATCCTTAATCCTTCTACTTTTGCATCATTTTCTACCTAAGATAATCATGATTCTAGTGCTTACTCTTCTTATCTATTTACTAGTCCATCTTCTGCTTTATAAGAAAATTTTTAAACTAGTGCCTCTCATTCTTATGGTTCCTCTTAAGGCCCTATCAACACCACTAGTGGTACCAAAGCCACTCATACCAATTTTAATGCTTTAACTAATGTTAAAAATTCTAATCAAACCCACAAAATTTTGTTTTAAACACTCAATCAAATGAATATCTTTCAAGCTCATAACACAAATCAAATGATGAGAATGTAAAATCACCTTTTTCATCTTCAAAAAAATGCTCAACCAATGACTTAGGGCACATATAACAAAAATTTTCCCCCTCCTCATATTTGAGATTCCCAAGGCAATCTCATCCTTTAACCTTCTTTGGTCAACAAAACCATTAATCATATTCAAAATGATCCTCTTCCCACTCAAATTACTAATTTTGATATATGAGGTATCCCCCCTACAATTTCTTATAATATATCAACTAATCCTACCCTTCTTCTTAGGACATTTGTAAATATTTATAAGGATTGGTTCAAATTGAACACAATTGTCACTATTGAGCTCTTAGCCAAAACCCTCACTGGTGATGCTTTAGACTAGTACAATCAACTCATTCTATTGCTAGTTTGGAAGATTTTGTGAATGCCTTAGTTAAATAATTTCAAACTAGAAATATTCCCAAAAACACTTTGGCCCATTTCATAAGTTGTAAATAGTTTGAAAATGAAACTGCTCAAGATTTTGTTAAAAGATGGAAAACTTTGTGAAATAAGTGTGAACATAACATGGCTATTGATAACCTTTTCCATCTCTTCACTAATGCTCTTTTTCCCAAGTTATAATATTAGGTCCACACTTTCTCTCTCCTTTTACTTTGAAAGAGGCTATTGACCAAGATAAATGTTAATATTTCCTTAGGCATCAATTCAATCCACCCCAACCTTTTACAAGTCCATGTCTATTAAATAAGGACGAAAATCACAATGCTACAAATTATGGTGTCATAGACTCTTATGACATCATTTATGTTATTCAAGTTATCATTCCTAACCAATATTTAGAACCAACTCCCCCTTATCAATAATATACCAATACTCATTTATCTTCACCAAATAACATTAATGCTCACAAATCCCTATCCTCAATTGAATTACTCAAGTATCTACCTAGGCCTCTTCCATGATAAATTGACCCTACTCATCCTATGAAATCTTGGTATGATCCTAAGAATTTTTGTTGGTTTTATGATAATTGGGTTAATTCTCATGATAAATTTAGGAAGATGTATAATTTATCTATGGATTTTCTTCTTGGTCTTAATTTTTATCACGATTCTATCATTCAAAATCATCAACAAGCCTATGACACTGATTTTAAGGATTATGAATAACATACTAAATCTCAAGCTTTAAATCAAGATAATGATCATTTGGATATCTACAAAGACCCTCTTCCTTATCACCAAACTAATCAATACACCCAAGATAATCCCACCCCTTCCACCAATAATGTATAAAGTATTATTGACCCCACTTCAAAAGAGAATAAGGTTAACATGACTAATATGTGAATGGTGGTTTCTTTTATTAAAACTAACCCTATCTACACTCCTCCATTATGTCAAACATATTATGTTATCCAATATTCTTCTACAACTCATTTAAATGATTTGGGGAAGGATGACCTTATAACCTTTGACGATCTAGTTCTAATTCTCCCTTGGATAACACTTCCCATTCTATTTTTTCCATTCCTCTATCTTCTACCACTAATCATAATAAATATTCTACTAACACTTATTCTAAAAATTCTCAAAATTAACATGAACCAATTATTTCCTATTTGTAACACAATTTACAAAATTGTTCTAAACCTTCTCCTTCTTATCAATAAAAAATCCAATGTAATTTGGCTCCTCCTTTCAAAGACCTTAATATTTATGCACCTATATCTAACAACCTTATTATGGGTTATGATGAGTGGGATCCTATTATGGATCTCACTAGTCTCCCATCCCAAATTTGATCCCTTGATCTTATGAAGAATTCTTCACATCATAGAAACCATATTATGTAACTATTGTTTCAAATGAACATCCCTCGTCCTCCCCTAGTAGGATGTGAAGTAGCCTTATCTAGATATAAGGATAGAATATTATAGTAATGTGAAGAGATGTCCATCAATATTGATGAAAAAATGGAAGCTTATCTTTATTTAAAATTACCTATAGCCTTTATGATTCTTGATGAGATTATACTTCATGCAAATGATCCTCTTTCATTCATTAGTGTCCAAATAGTCGATATCCAAGTTAAGTGTGCATTGATTGATTAAGGTTTTGACACTTATGTTACCTCTCTCAATTTCATTAATACCCTTGGATATTGAAAATTTAATCTCAAGTCCACACATAACACATGATAAGGATATGACAGGAGTAAAATTACTTAGGTAGGTTATATGTGGTTTCCCATTATCATCCCACCTATCACTATCTGTGTGAAGGTGATGATCTTAAATTTTAATCTATCTTATAACATCTTGCTTGGTAGGTTGTGAAATCACCATATGAGAGAAATTACTTCTTCCTCCTACCACTACATTAAATTCCCTCATAATGAATCCATTTATAAGATTCAAGGTTTCACTAGCCTTTGGAATTTTGAACAATTCTAAGATTGTGGTGTCTTCAATATTCATACTCTTGAACCTTTACCTAGTGTTCCATTCCATGATTCTAAATGCTTCAATTTCCTAGTCAATTCAACTCAAGGATACAATGGGCATCCAAAATGCATTGGGAATATCCCTCATAATCTCTTAGATTTTGATGATGATGAGACTAATGATATTATATTAAAAATTAAAACTTTTGATCTCTCACCTCATCTCATCTTGCAACTTCTTACCTCTTTCTGGCCTTGTTCTCACAAACCACCTTACAATGACATTCTTATTATATTAACCAAGACCCAACATTTTATTCACCACACTTCATTTGATGACAAATTCATCCCTATTTGTTTCATTTACCTTCACACACTAGATGATGATGATGTTTATTCCTTAGATGATCTATTATTAGGTGGTCTTGTTCAGGCCCATAATACTGAGATTGTTCATTATCGTTCTTCTTTATTTGAGTATTTTCATACATATTCCTACCTTACTTAATTTTTAATTCCTTATTTTAGTATTTTACTTCTTTATCAAAGGGTATAAATGGCACTGACATCTAAAGTTTCAAAGGAGCCTTCTTCAAAACCCACTCTTTAGTGTGATTTTAATTATTTTAATTTGGTGATAATTTTTATTTTTGGTTTAAAAGAAAATTAATTTTTACCATCTTGTTTACCACCCCTTTGTTTCTTTATAATTAGTCATTTTCTTGTTGTTAACCATTTCCCAACTTGAAATAATGTGTAGTACATTTCCTTTGATTGATTATATTTTACCAAGTCCTTTTTGCCTATTTATTTTCACCCATACATGTGTTCTACGTAATGTTAGAAAATAAACAAAACCTCATATATTTCCTATAACATATACAAAAAAAAAAAAGTACATGTGCTAGAAAGAAATACACCTAAAACATCAACAACCACATCCATAATGATAACACATATAACCAATATCAAAAATGCCAAAATAATCCATCTATATATATATATAATGAATTTTAATACAACAATATAATCATATATAATGATCTACCTCTATGGCTAGGCCCCATTCTATCTATCTCATGGCCTAGCCACCTTACCTTTAGATGTCTAAGTCTAACCCCTCCAAACATAAAATTTTCAAGAGCCTATTTGATATCTTAATCCCAACACTTACCCTTGTAGATGATCTACCTAAGCCTACACTTATGCCAATGGAGCTAGGGTCACCAGATGTGTCACACTCTCCTGCTCTTATGTTACTCTATCTTGGGCATGTGCCTATATCATTTGTGTCACTATAGCTAGATGTACATCCCTCTACTCAACTAGGTCATGATATGCCCATGTATTACCTTCATCCATATTTGTTAGTGGTTGGACCCTCTCTCTATGTCTATCTATCTCACTATCCATAGTACTAACACATGGGGAATGGCTGTACTACATGGTACTGTCTCCATCATAATACTTGGGCCAACCTATCATCAATTGCATGGGGTAACTTAGTTGGCCAATACATGGGTAACCTCTTATAGATCCATTCTATCAATAATATAATTCATCTAATAGACTTCTACCCTCTAACACTCCATACATGTCACATCTAATCTAGACCCAGATGATGGACCCTATATCATATAGTATTCTCTCTTTTAGTATCATCTAGCTCAAGGCTATCATGAATAGTGGTACCTTTCCATTTGACTTGTGGCACATCATTAATTTTGTCACAAGTCCTATCATAGCCTTCCAAATATGTAGAACCTATGTGCTAGAAAAATTAAACATGCTCACTCTTCATCCTAAGTATATCATCTTTGATCCTATAGCCCATTTAGCTAAGACTCTCATCTCTTTGTCATTATCTAGTATCCTAGTCGTAATAGGTATACCTACTATCAATAATCCTATGATGGCATGTATATCCTCTAGGGTAATAGCTATCTGTATTGTATCCCCCTCCACCTCCCACCAAAAAGTGTTAGTCAATTATTCCTAACATCCAAGGAACATGACTAACATATATAAGCTCAAACATTTTTTACACATCTCTACTATGCCACCTAGGCCTACAAAGATCAGTTTCACCCTATCTCCTATCATGAGATACTCCAGTAGATCTAGTATCCATAATGCATCTACTAATCACTTGAATCTGGGTCATCCCTATATTCAAGAAAAAACAAAGGATGTATTAGATCCTCCATGTCATGTATAGACAAATTACATTCTTTTTAAAAATGTAATAAAAAACAAGCCTAAATCACTTTAATTTATTCATTTAATCTATTTTTAGTCTATTCACCCCTTTTTCCCCTTAGCTAGTTATTTTGGGTCATTCTATCACTCTTTCGGCCACTTTCATGCCTTTCTGTACTATTTTGGTTTTTTAGTCAAATTAGTTTGACCAAATTTTCCCTATTTTTGACGTGGTCAACTTAAAAATCTATGCCAACCCTCTTATTTCCCCCTAGTACTATGCTCTCATTCTAGATTTTTCAAATCAATTGGAAAAACTATACTAGGTTGACAATCTACAAAATGTATAAGGTTGACACATACCTACTGGGTCGATAGTGTGGATTTTGCCAATTTTTAGCCTAGTGGGTCGACTAGGTCAACCCAGTTGTTTTTCACTGCCAACCCCTTGCATTTTATTGAAAAAGTACCTTCTAGTAGTTTTCCCCAAACCCTTCAAACCCATTTCTCTAATTAGTTTTTCATACCCATATCATATGATTTGGTTTCATTTTAACATCTATAAATGCTTAATATTAAAAATTTCTAAAATTATACTTAAAACACTAAAATTTTCAAAAATTGGCTTAAGATTCTTCGTTGTCTACCTATCCTGCATGCACTACTACCTCTAGGAGTTCCTCTCACCTAGATTGGCATCTCCTCACCATCCTCACTCATTTGGTCTCTTAAAGATCTTTTTCTCTCTTTAAAAAGCTAAAAATAACAAATGACTTTCATTTTACCCTATTTAAAACAACTTTTCACCAATTTAAATCTTTCAATTATTTTCTTACAGATTCTTTGTTTTAATTCTATCTTTTTTTTACTCATCTATTTTTCAAACCATAAAATGTTATAGATTCATTGTGATGTAGAGAATATTTTCCACTATTATATGCCTATATTCCAAAAAAATTGATTTTTGACTATTTTTTGCACTAACTTCTATAGGTTCACCTAGTGCTCTTCATATTGGATGCCTTCATTTCTCTTGTAGTCTATCTATTTATCTATAAAACTAAGGTAAGTAAAGGTATGTTTTTTAAAATTATGTCCTTTCATTTATCTTATTTTTTTGCTTATTGCACTTTACTTAGCATTAGTGTTTTGTGTTATCATGTTCAATTTCCCAAATCACCATCCTGTGTTACACACATGTGACACATGATGAGGTTTGAGTGGGGCATATGTATACATACAATATTTTAAAATTTTATCGACGAATGACAATTTTTAGCTTTTAGGAACCCATCAAGTCTTAATATATTTAAGTGCATGCATTAAGGGGTGCATTGGGAAAGCGGTGGGAAGACCATTAGTACTTCTTAAGATTGTTGTCCCTTTTGCCACATGTTGCACACTTGTCTCCTAAAATAATTTAACCTAAGCTTAATCTTCTCATTTGAACCCATTCCATAATTTTTACACACTTTATCCTCCTTTTTCTTACCTACATCCCATTTTGTCAATCAAGTATATAGGGTTGACTAGGTCAACCCTATATAGTTTTGGGTTATTTTAACTTAAGAGATATTTTGACCTTTTGCCAACCTAGCTCGTGACCTAGTTAATTATTTTTTGAAATTGTACTAGTTCAACCCTATTTTCCAATATTTTTATAAGGATTTAGTGTAATATATAACTATATATACAAGTTAGTTTCCCACCATTTGATAAAAAAATAAGATAATAAGAAGTGAGTGCAAATAAACATTTGCTTATTGGCCATTCTACTTGAGAAGTAAAGCTTAGGGTTCTATAATTTATTTGGAGATATGGTTCTTGTCTTATGGAGAATTATTTTGGATGAATTGATAGGTTATGTGTCCTAGAGTTGATTTGTCTTTGTTATCCTTACATACCACAACAATTTCTTGTGAAGCACCTTAGACAAGGGAGAGATTGTGGCTCAGTAGGTTTGACTTCATGGTAAGTATTCCAAACATTATTTATCTTTTGTAAGAGTAGATAGATAATGGAGTTGTGCTTCTCTTCCATTCATTATAATTCTATATGTCTGTTATACATGTTTAATTTTTTTTTTGTTTCTAAACCCCACTTTATGCTACAAGATTTGGTGAGTACTATATTATATTCACTTTCTTGTTATTAACATAGGTGAAATATGAAAACTTAGGACCCCTTAGGTTTATTTCATGATTGTGTTAAATTGGAGGCTTTGGAACCCTCCTTAGCATAGTGTATTATGATAAGTGACCCCCTAATTAGGCCTAATACATCCCCATATTGGTCATGCTCCTACTTAACAAATGTATTCTGAATCGAAAGTGTAGGTATGTTATATCTTATCTGAAGAAAGATTAATTTATAGACATGATGCATTTTTGATCTCATACACTTATCATTGATTCCTAAAGGAAAAGTGACCAATCCTATAAATACTATTATGGATTTTAATTGGAAAAGGAGTAATATCACTACATAATAGTATTTGATTTGAATCAACTCATGTTTTTCTTACTCAACTAAAACTGGTTAGTCATTTCTATATGCCTAGTGGAATAATGAAAGAAAAAAATGGTTTTAGGCCAATTTTTGGACCTCAAAATCTAATAAAATGTGTAAGTTAATTTAGGGTATTTGAGGGGTCAATTTAGGAGCTTGCCGCATGTGCCACCTCCTACATAATCCATACAACTGCCAAAAAACCACCTAAAATTACCTCTTTTCAATTTTTTTCTTATCTTCAACGTATACTCATACAAATATTTAGTTACAGGATTTAAAAGTGACATATTATGACATGATACACATTGAGATATAATTTGGAACACTTACAAAACCATACAAAACTCATTAAAAGGCCCAAACATGACCTTAAGTGACTAGAAACAACATAAGGGCATACAATAGTTATAATAAAGGTAATGAATCACTAAATGACCCATTTATAAGACTATTACACAACCTATAATACCATAATAAGCCATTATACAAGTTTTATACTATAGGGGTTGACCTATTTTGACTTGTGGTCAAAATAGTCAACATTCTTTGTAATTTCTGAGTGATGACAAGTCATCTATGTTTAAGACTAGTAGCTTATTCCTACTCATTATGGCATGGAGTCACCTATGAATATATATAACACTAAATTTTCATTTTAAGCCACACCAAACAAAAAATCAACACAAAAACAATAAACTAAAATACACAAGATAAGACAAGATAACAAACACACATGTGCTCCATGAGAATTTATGGAACAAATACACACAACCCAAAAATACTAACTCAAACACATAATAAGATAAAATAAAGACTTATTCCTAGGTCAAAAGGGAATTTGAAACCTTTATTACCTAATGAAATGAGGGATTTAATGATGCACATTGTTTCTTAGGCCATGACACTTGTATCTCTAACTCCTTCATGATGCTTGCCAACCTCATTGGCATGATGTTTAATTAAATCATGGAAGATAAAAGAAGATCACCTATGGAGGTGAAATTATATTTAATTTAAATATCCTCACCCTTATCATAAGACTCCTCAACCACAATATCTAATGGTGGTTTAACAAGGCATACCTTTTTGACTTTTATGGTGCTCTCAATAAGGTCAGGTTTTTCTGCATCTACAAGTTCCTCAATCTCATTAAGGAGATTTAAATAGTCCACCCAATCTTGGTAATTGTTTTCCATGGAGAAATTTTTCTCTACCTTCTCATGTACTTGGATCTCAACTTTACACAATTCTTCAATATTTTTAAAAATCTTCATTTATTACTGCTAATCATCCTTGCTCTCATTGTCTTTGAGAACCACCATCTCATCAACCTTATTTTCTTGTTCATGATTATATTAATGTGTGAGATCATCAATATTTTTCTCTTTATTATCAAATATATTTGAAAATGGTTTAACCTCATGTTGAGGTGTTGGCTGCTCTTCAAGGACAATATATTTTATCTTGGTCTCATTTGATTCTTTCATGAATGCAGCTTCTTGAATAGTGACATATTCATTATTAATAATAACTTATTTATGTTTGATAACACACTTAACTTCATTATTGTTAGGATCATAAAAAACTTATGATCATATATGTACTTATTATGAGGAGAAATAGTCTTACCTAGCTATTCAAACTATTGACTTATGGCATTCAACTTTTGCCATATATCTTTATCCTCATGAATTTCATGTTTAGGGGTTGCTTCATCATGGTCATCAACCGACTATGTAGATATGGGGTTTTAATCAAAAACTTATACTTTCATTCCTTGACCAAATTATGTATGGATAACTAGAATAAGACCTTTAACATTATTTTATTCACTCAAGAAGATGGCATTGTACTCATCTTCACCAAGGGGGTCCCTATGATGATTTCTTATTTATAGTCACTTGAAGCATCCTCTTGATCAGCTATAACTTTAGATTTTTCTTATTTTCCTCATTTCCATAATATGGGCTCTACTTAAAGAAGGGGTGAGGTGGGATGTTTATGGATATGTTCAGGGGATGGAGAAGAAACATGAGATGCGATGGTAGGATTGTGAATGGATTTTAGAAAGAGGATTTCTTGAGTGAGCTCATAGGGGTATAACAAGTTAGGTTATTTAAAATGAAAGACGACTTCTTCAAAAAATATTTCACCTTGGTCATGGCCTCCTTGAGGCTCTTCAATAGCTATAGGCTCACTTGTAATCTCTTTGCCTTCCCACATCCTTAGCCTATCTATTGAGAATTGAAAACATTCCCTTGCCAAGAAAGCTGTTCCTTGATATCACTATGAGTTTATTCTTCAACCACCTCCCAAAAATCCATCCACCTTTGAACCAAATTTATTAGCCATTACATGAGATGGTGAGGGATTACATCAAACTAATTATCCCAAGTTACCATATTATCATCACTATCTAGTGAACTTGTCACGAGTGCCAATAAAGATTTGATATGAGATGGGGTTGGTAGAGGGGGGGAGAGTAATGATGGGGATTAAGGATATATTTAATTTATTGGATTTGATCCTATAATAATTCATATCATGCCTTTTAATACCTTAAAGTAAAATCAATAGGGTCATCTGATTTCTCATGATAAGACTAATATGAGTCAACTTAAGGTTGATATGCATTATGGTAAGTCGGTAAGAGTCATATCAGGGTGGATAAAAAGAAATTTCTTGATAATATTATTGATAGACTTCCTCATAAGATTATTCAATGACATGATTTCCATATGGAGAAGGAAACAAAGTACCATATGGCTGTCATAGATCATAGGATTGATAGAAACATTGATAGGGATTTTGAGGGGTGTAACAATGATCATAAGAAGGTTGATATGGAGGTGCATAGTAGAGATTTTCATCATATCTATTCATATCAACCTCATGTGTCAAATGAAATATAAAAAATGATCAAAACCTTAAATAATAGATACTTAGGCTGATTACAACTAGAAGATTCGTTTGGAGTTCCTATTGGTGTTACCTTGATTGCTTCCAAATTTTGATTAGAGGAAAGACACACCAAAAATCTTTCCAATCTCTTGGACCTTGGCCCATCAAGCATGCCATAACTATTTTCACCAAATATTACACCATAAATGAGTTTTTTGAAGCCTAATATAAGATTTGGGTAATATTAGAATACATCTAGGCTTGTGGGTTGATTATAGTAGAGGTAAACCTCTAGGTTTAAAGGCTAGCTACATAGATTTGCCTTTAAGTGCTTATCACCTACACTAACTGATTACTTGTGTGAAAATGGTTATACATATACATGAAATTAAAATATTGTAAGTAGATGATACACCATAAGGATTTCCAAAAGACCATCATACTCTTGTACTAAGAGACAAGACCTACAATGATAACTCCAAAGTACTAAAATGATCTAACATTAGTATTTCAACATGGAGGTGATATGCATGAAAAATAATCAAGCTAAGTGAAGCAAAGATAATTTTAAATTAATAAGGTTACATTCACACATGAATATAGACTCAAACACCTAACACTACTTCATGTGACCTGATAGAGTGGGGCAATCTTTAATCAAACATGGAAGGATTGAAAGAAAGCAAGGATGGATGTCAATCAATTAAATATTCACTATACATCCATTCATTAACTTTGAAAAGATGATATATGAACTAAAAAATATATTAAATGTATTATTAAAAGGAAAATTACAACATCAAACCAATAGGGATTCACCATATATGGTGTAAAATTGAAAATAAGATATAAAATGGCTAGTATTTATAGAATATTAGAGAGGTGAGAGAGATTTGGAGCTCAAGGGTCACAATTCCACTTTTCAAGGCATGATAATCAAATATATTTTATATGAGTATATTATGGAATATACCATGAATCATCTCTTTGGATAAATGTCCTTATAAGGCATGAAAACTCCTCAAAACTAGCATAGGACCCTCCAATCACCTTCTTTAAAACTATCTTCATCATTGGATTTTCTTGAGTACTCCAAATAAGACTAGGAAAAGTTTCCATATGTGTAATATGATGGGGTTGGGGTAATAAAAAAATAAAACATGCATTAGATTTTTACCTAATCATTGATCTTCTTTTGGATAAGTGTTCTCACTATCTCTAGTCACCATCATCCTTCTATAAACCTATCAATACATTTGGCACCAAGATGCTCATCATTTATTAAATATAAACCATAAAATTGGTTCTATGAAAAATTTCAAGAGTCATATTATCTTTAAATCCATTAGGTATACCTTAAAATGTGTCCCAATTGGACTTATCACCTTCTCACTTAGTGATCACCTTCCATTCACTATGCCAGTTTAGATTGCCTAAAGTGAAGGAATTAGAAGAGGTACTTGTGTGTCTATATAAGTAAATAAATGAAAATTAGTTGTTATATTAAGTCCCACTTTATCTCCAAGAGTGATTATCATCATTTAAGAATCGCCTTTACCTCCAAAACACTAGAATTTGTTAATACAACCTCTTCGGCACTATGTCCATACAAATAGGGTACCAACCATTATGATTTGTAGGAGTATTATAGATTTATCTATAAGTCCCAATAATTTTACATGTCATAATATATCATTTTGATAAACTTATATCCAAAATTTTCCCATCAGGTCAATAGTAAGGGTTTCAGAGGGTTTTGAGTGGTTTTGACCCTTAACGATTGTTTATACAATCCTAAAATCAAAACCTTATAAAAATTCCACTATAATATTTTTTAGGTCCATATTAAACATATCATAACTCATAAAGTTTATATTCTAATCTTTTTTATAGATATGATCTTCCAAAGATGCCTTCTTGAGTTCTTCTGTGCATTTTAGGAACCCTAAGTTGTCATTAAGCAAATAAAATGGATTATTTATGAACTCCCATATATAAAAATATATAAAAATAGTATTATATCTCCTTATTAATATTATAAAGTGTATTTTAATGTTTTATTATCTTTATAAGTGATATTGGGACCCTTTAGGTCTGTAGGCTTAGTCAAGGTATAGTAAGCCTAGACTAAGTGCATGCCTTAAATATTTATCTACATGCCTTATGAAGACTATGGGTCTTTTAAGTTATTATTAAAGTTTATTAAAATTTTTTACACCATCATATATTATAATTAATACCTACTAGTTCTTATTTTCATCATATACTCACCCAACCTGCAATGTTACTTTTCTGGGAGTGCCCTTTGTCTGAGACAAAATAGAAGGCATTTCTCATATCTTTTTAGTAAATAAAATGTTATGAGGGGTATATTTGGCTCATTTAGATGATATATACCAATTTTAATATATTTTATACCTATTTAAGGTCATCAACACTCTGACCTCCCAAGATAGACTCCTATAATTGATGAATATGTAAAACTTTTGTATATTGACTGTAGGTGTACTTTGAAGATGGATCTTGCCCTGAATCCTTATGATGAACATCATGTGACATGATCATTATAATTTTTAGTATTATTTCAAACATTTATAACACCCATTATTATTTTCTAAATCAAAGTGCACTCACTTTTACTTGACTAGACAAGATTGGTAGACTATGTACTATATATCCTTGCCTAGAAAATGACATACCTGTAGGTGTATATTGTAGTATTAGACCTGGTTTCACTTCCATACAACCTTAATAAAAATATTAAACTCAATTATTACTTTATTTAGTTAATTTATACTTGTCTATGCCCATAGGTCTAGTCAATTTCTAAGTTGTATACCCTTAACATCCTATCAGTCCACAATTCAGTTGTAGGTGGTCATTTTGAGAACCAAAGGGATGGTTTTCATGTTGTAACATGGAGATTTATACCATATGATATTATTGGTACCTATGAGTTTAATTTCACTTACATATATGAGAATAACATGCCCAAACATTGAGATAACAACAATATTTGTCATGTTCTAACATGTTACTATCATACTATAGTCAAGTTTTAGTTGTCATTTTGTGACCAAATGGAGACCTATAGGTGATGGTCTACATAAAATATTGAATATAAACCCCTTTGATTGTATTTTTTGAATCATAGTTACATTTAACTTAAAAATGAGTTATTTACCTAAAATTTAGGCTTCCATTGTATCTTGGTATATTAATCCATTTAAACCTAAAATACTATAGAGAACATTGACATTATATAGTGAAAGAATGCATAGAATAAGGGCCTCATCTACATCACTTTTTGGGACCAAACACTCATTATATTTTATCAAGGCCTCACTATTATGTATTAAATTAATCATGTAACACATTATCTCATTTTATACTTCTAGGTAACCCACCATGAGAGGGTCAAGAGTAGGGCATAGTCTTTATTTTGGATATTTAAAGGTAATGTGTCCTTAAAGTTACTTTCTCCACATATGAGCATGAATTGAATTCTATTTGTCATCCTATGGACTCCACCATGATTTTTTTTGCCTTCTCAATGATTCAATACCTCAATTAATGTTTAAACAAGATTCCAAATCTTAAATTACAATTCTTACTTCTCTATAGACCTCTTATAGGTGCACATTAACAATAAATGTGACTATGAAAGGATGATACAAGAACATATGCATGATTAATTGGTTATTTTAACCAATTTAAAACCATTTCACGATTCAAAATTTATTATCAACACCTCATGGGACCTTTCACCACTTCACCATGACTATGCAAGAAGACTAATGACTACCTATAAGTGGATGTTGTAGGAAAGTTGATTGTGTACCATATATGATTATGTTCTTCATCAAAATGCGAGTACCTGATAATATAAATACAAAATTATAATGATCACCATGACCATTAATATCATGAAAAATCAATAATTTTTTTCTTGAAACTACTACAGGAAAGGAAAACCTTTACAATTGATGAAACATGCATGCAACCTAACAATGGATCTCTTACTATTATAATGGATTGTTTTTGCATTTATATTTAATTCCACATGTGAAATATGAGTTTAGGTACATTTGAGGGGGATTTACACACCATATAGAGACATTTGAAACACATGGTTTGTATATATTTATGCAAACAAGGAAGAAACTTGTATGGTGTGGGAATAAGTAGGCAGGAAGGAGTAGTCAATTTCTTAGAATTGATTTATAAAGTATAAGTGACAAATCCTATAAATCCAATTATGTATTTTAAGTTTAAAATTGTTAATATCAACCTACAAGTTTAATTTTACTTGAATCAATTCCTATTTTTCATACTCAACCAAAATTGGTTAGTCATTTTTGTATGCCTAGTAGAATGATGAAATAACATAATGGTTTTAGGAAATTTTTGGGACCTAAAAAGATGATAAAACATATAAGTGAATTAATGGGAGTTTAAGGGTCATTTTATGAGCCTTACACATGTGTCATCTCCTACATAAGCCATATAACTGCAAAAAAACCACCTAAAACTAACTCTTTTCAATTATTTTATTTTCTTCAACTTAGATCCCTACCAATTTTTCGTTATATGACTGATAAATAACAATTTATTACATAATACACATTGGTAAAGTCTTTATAACACTTTTAAAACCATACAAACCTCATTAAAAGGCCTAAACATGACCTTAAGTGACTAGAAATGACATAAGGGGCTAAAATAGATATAATAAAGGTAATGAAACATTAAATTACCCCTATATAGGACTATGAAACACCCTATAATACCATAAAAATCCCCTATAAAAGTTTTATACTATAGGGAGTTGACCTATTTTCATTTGTGGTAAAAATAGTCAATAGGTACCAAGGCACACACTTTGTACTGACCGTAACTTGTGCCTACAAAATTGGTTGAACATTAAAATTGTTGATAAATTAACCAATAGTTTTGATGTGTATTTATTAATGTATAATAAATAATCCATCCAATAGATTTAGGTGAATGGAATA
Source organism: Torreya grandis (assembly GCA_037957365.1). Classification (NCBI taxonomy): domain Eukaryota; kingdom Viridiplantae; phylum Streptophyta; class Pinopsida; order Cupressales; family Taxaceae; genus Torreya; species Torreya grandis. The sequence goes on along the minus strand of JARHVA010006140.1, from coordinate 59,216 downwards.
TACAAGGTGGTAACACTTCTAGTCTATTAGAAGAATAAATATGCATTATGGATTGAAATGGGCACCATTTAGACATTGAGACCACAATAATATTTTCAAAAAAATATATCAAGATATATGAAAGGAATTCTAAAATCAAATATGATCATTATGCTTAAATTCATGACCATTTGTTCATGAACGTAAAAGATTACACTGAGGTTGTAATCAGTATGAAAGGTAAAAATGTTAATTATTATAACACATAGGATCCAATATGATCCCATAATTACTAAGAAATATTGTAATATGATAAAAAAAAAGTAACAATAGATTTATGAACCTATTCATGATCCTTCTCCTCACATAGAAGTAGACATGCAAGAAGAAGATGACACATCTAAGGAAGCAAGTATTAAAGATATAGTCAAGACTTTCCCTATACATTGAAGTGCTATTGTTTCTCATCAAAATTCAACTAGAGTAGAAATACCTACAAGTCCTACTATAATAGTTGGTATATTCTCTATGTTATTAGCTTCCTTGACTATATCACAACTATAAATTCTTCGTTCTTTTTTTCTCAAGTTTCCATTGTTTCTTATTTGAAGACAACCCCTATCTTAATAACACCCCCAATATTAATGCCTTAATATAATGGGAAACCACCTTCACCACCCATTATTCCTCTAGTGATCACACCTCACCCCATTTCATTACCACATGTTACCACTATAATTCATTCATCTCCCACTCCACCTTCTATATGGAGAGATCCTAGTACTCAACTACTAATAATCTATAAAATGAAACCCAATACTTCTTCTATCTCACCTAAAAAGGTGAAAGTATAAGAGAAGTAGGTATAAGTTCCTAGGGAAAGGGAGGATATTATAAAGGGTATACAAAGATAAAATCCTATTCAAATTGATGATAGTGAAGAAGAAAAAAAAGGATAATTGAAGAAGAATGGGTGTCCAAGATAGACATTGAGAAAATAGATCCACTTAGTGAGACAACTAAAATAGATGAAGAGGATGAATGGATAACTGAAGAAAGTACTTAGTCTAAAGGAATTGAGATATTGAAAGAGGTTAATAAAGGATATGTTATCTCAATGGCCACTAATTTATTGTCATATAAATAAGGATATGTAAAAGAGGATGGAGAGTCAAAATTATAAATCTCAACATAGGGACCATAATCAACTACACCCCATGCTCTCTATATCAGGTTATAGTGGTGAGAAATGAAACAACTATTTCCCTAGTTATACCCTCTCAAATTTTAAGTAAAAAATTCCCTCATTATTTAATAACTTCATCAATTCCTATGGCTATAATTCATATGATAGATATTACTCATTCTATACATTCTTTAATCCAAATAAATAATCCTCAAATAGTTACAATAACAATTTTATCCACTATAGGCCAATTTTATACTATGGGTGCTCTTAATACTTCCATTACTATTTATGTTTCATAAACATTAGTATGAGGTTACTTGAAAAATCTAACTAGCACCCCAATGACCTATTTATTCTTTAATGGAATCAATCCTCATCATCCCACAACATCAGTATGAATACATTTTGAAATCCAATATTCCACATCCATTTTTATGTATGGGGAACACCCCCTATGTTGTATACATATTTTGGAATGCCCATTAGCCAAGTTATTTAGATATATTCCCCTGAATTTATAGTTCATAGGACACTTGTGAAGGCTAAATACATTATTGATACATCAACACAAAATCAAGTTAATATATGGAAGAAGGATATACCTCCTTTTCCTACATTACGTATATATTCTCCCACAATGATGCATACCATAAGTAAATATTCTTCCATTCCTATGGTTGTAGAACAAAAAGATCAATGAGTTAAATTGAGCATTCCTCTATAGATTAAATAGCTACAACAAGAGGAAGTAGGAATGTGGGACCGAGTAATTACTAAGTAAAAAACAATTAAATTCAAATTTTATAGACAAAATAATACCTTGAGGAAGTATAAAATAAATAATATTATGTCATAAGGAAAAATGTGGTTGTAGAAGGAAAACAAGGCAAGTTGGAACATAGATAAGGCATATTATCTATAACAAAGAGAATAAAATTAAACCCTTCTAACCTAGATAGATATAGGGAGGACCTTTATAGGTATTTGTATGATACCATAGGAGTAATCAAAGAAAATTTCAAAATCTATGATCAATATATATAAATTTCATAAGAGAGGAGCACCATTTAGGATATTAGGGAGATAATAGATAACTTTTATGGGTAGCTAAAATTTTGTATGACACCATTCATTTAATAAGGTCTACTAATAACACATCCTAATATAAGTGGAGGGGAATAATTCACTTATTTAATAAAATTAATGATATAAAGGGTAATATTTGATTATTTATCTAGATAACAATAAAAATTACATGGGCCTAGAATTATGTTTACACCAAGAGATATGGCTTGCTTGACTAACATTAAGAGATTAAAACTTTAGTGAAACAATTTATGAATTAAGAGATAGAAACAAACTCTATTTTTAAATATATTAAAGTTATTACAGTAAGCACTCCTTTTGGGGAATTGGTTCCCAATCACATTTTTTATATATTATTTGAGCTATAACTAACAAATTTCTAGCTAAAATTGAAGGCACAATCTATAAAAACCATGATAAAATTATGAAACTAGTGAATGTTTCTAGGGACGTAATGATAGGTACTAAGAGAGTTTATTTGGGGTCAAATTTTCATTATTAAGACAAAATAAGTTGATGGATAATCTCCCATAGTTTTTAAAGAGGTCTTTACTTGATTTTGAAACTATTGAGATCAACTTCCAAGCTAGCCATGCATTATATATACAAATGGAGGTAGTAAAGAAATCAAATTTAACAAAAAAAAAAACCATAATAACCTCCTTAAGGTATGAAATCTTTGAGATATACACTAGTTTAAACATAGATAGGTATAACATATGTGCCACTTCCAGTAATCACTGCTACAACTACATTGGTGGAAATTTCTAGTGTATCTATAGTGACAGTATTTATTCCAATTGTAAATAAAGTTATTATAGTGGCTTCATCTACTTAGTTCTTATACCTATCACCCATAATTTTCTTATTCCAATAGTGACACATCAACACCATTTTAAATATGCATGTATGTGCATGATTTAGCTAAGTTGGAACTGTTAGTTCATAATTTATTTTTCCATATATATATTATATTTTAGTCAAGGAATTCTATTATGGGTGAATACCATTCTACATGAATTCTTTTCATATGAGTTGACACATAATTATATTTTTATATATGTAATTTTAGACTTTTCTTGAGAGATGAGGTGTCCCCATCTAAATATTATATATATTTGTATCTTCCTAATCCCAAAGGAAGGGCAATTTCAAAAATTGAGATTAATATGAAATTCTAAGGAAAGTTATACAATTATTTTTGATGTGAAAATATTGATTCTAATCCAAACCTATAGATTTTTTAAGAAGTTATATCATTTTAGTATCTTATTATTTTGATTGTGCATGAGTTATCTTTACAAAACAATTATTTCATATTGTGATATTCCTAATTGGAATGCCTTTTGTTTATTTATCATAAACCTCCTTGTATATGTGAAAATGAAATTCTACAAACAAAAAAACATATGATTAATATATTCTTAAGTTTATTGTGTTCTTGTTCACTTTGAATTTTAGCTATGTTTGATTATTCGTGTGCTTATAGTGGCTTACAGTAAACATTTTTTTAATAACTTCTCCAACCTTTAGTTCAAGTGTTGGCTTATAAAGGTTTAATTTTGTTTGGTCCACATGCCTTATTTTATTCCTTACCTTTCCATATATTTATGTTTATTTTGGTCATACCCACTTTATGTTATATCCATCATCTATCCACCCATATCAATTATATTTAAATTCATCAAGATTTGATTGATTTGTGGTATATAAAATGCTTTGCTCATCACTATTCCACCAACAAGTTGTTTAAAAAAATTAATACCCCACAACATGTGCCTTTGAGTTAATATTCATTAATAGTTATTAAAATGTTAGAGGCTACATTGTAAGGTTCCCTAGTGTGCATAATACCCACATCAGTTATAAGGTCTATGTTGATCATGATGGATATGTTACAACATTTTATTAATTATTAAATTCTAGTTTAAATACATATGTTAGTACTCATTCATGACAACCAAAATTTACTATGATTGAATTAGAACCTATATCAAGGAATCCATTTCATGAAATAATTTTAAATCACAATTCATAATTTAGATTGAAACAATTTCATAAATATAAAAAAAATATAAATATTAAAAAAAAACTAGGATATATATATGACATGTATTTATTACATCATTTCATTATGATATATTATATATCTAATTTTTATATCCACATTAATTTAATGGTTTACACGAGTATTATGAAATAAATGAAAGTCAAATATGATATTAATATTAATATTACGTAATTTATTTCATCTAGTGCTATCTTTACTAAATTAGAGGAATTCCTACATTGGGGGAGTCTTGGTATACTTTACATAGGTTACATATTTCTATGATAATTTACATTGATCACATTCAATTATTTAGACTTATTACACATGACTTGGTATTAATCATACTAATTAGAGTAATATTTCTTTACACACTATATTTTTCCGTATGCAGTGAAGACATACATTTATTATGTATCTTATCCTTATTTGTTCTACATATTTTGAATGTTGTTTTGTGTTTCATGTTATGATTATTGATTGTGTGTTACATTTTTTTACTCATACTTTATTTGAATATAATTTTTTTTGGTATTGGGTGTTCATTTTTTGACTCTTTTTATACTTGGCACTTATTTTTTCTCTTATATTATGTGTTCCTTGTGTGACTTTGTTGATATGACATTTTTACTCTACATGACATTGATTTTTATCTACGTGATTTTTTACTCTATGTCACATTATGTGATATCATGTGTGTTTATATGATTTATTTTTTGTGTCATGGACATGACATTACATGTTATTAAATGAATATGTATGTTATGTGTGGATACATCTAAGATTATTTGTTAAGCTTATGATTATTTGATCCATATCACACATTTTTATTTTTGTGTATGATGAGATGATAAATTTCATGAATCTTTTATGTAATTATTACTTAATGTCTCTATGATTTTTACTATGTTGAATCTTAATATATTATTATTTATATATATTTCTTGACATGAAAATTGTATGTCTTAGGATACATGATTCATATATGCTCAGACAGTCTAATCTTATTGTGATGAAATAATATAACCATGCTAGCACATGATTTACATGTTTACATTTTACTATAAATAACATGATGTGTATATAAATTTTATTTTTAGATGATTATTTTAATAGATATTTACCTCACCTTATAAAGGGGACATATACAATGGGTTTGTCTTAGACAATTATTTCATTACACAGATATATTCATAATTTTGGCACATAAAATTTAGAATCTTCACACATATTGATTTAGATTGGTAATAGATTAATTATAAATGGCACAAGTTTATAAGTATTAGTATAGTATATATATTATTATAGGTTTATCCATATTATTATAGGTTTACACAGATTGTTATAGATTTGAGATAATTTGGGGGAATATGAAAGGCATATGTAAGATATTGTACATGATTATCAGTTAAAAATCATAGATTCTATGACATTATTACACATATAAAATGACTAATATTAAAAATGTTAGTTAAATTAGGATAAAATATGGAGCATATTTTTTCATCTTGCAAGTATTATGTTATTTTGGCATAGTTTATATGCCTCAAATATAATAAATAATTATATTACACCATATGCAAGTCATATGTGAGACATTATACAAACTCATTTACTCATTTTTAACTTATCTATACTCAAATGCCCATATTGAGTGATAAAATCAATTTGTAGTCCATGATTAAGAAACCTTACTTAGGTACTTTAATTGTCAAGTTTTAATTAATTTTTTTGGAAATCATGATGGGACCCATACTCACAATAATATCATGAGTAATGTGGTTGAGTTTTTGTGTGAATTAAATTTTAATTACTTCTCTATCTATAATGATATTTGGGGAATATTTATAATAACCCATGGTTTTAACATTAGAATATTAATGGGGTATAATCACCCAATTCTCCATTGTCTATATAAGGAAACTTGGCTCAAATGCAAATAGGTGTATTTGTTCCTTGTTATTTCAATTTAAAATATTAGAATTTTTACTTCAAATTTTATATCATGTGACAAATTATTTCTACATGTTTTATTTTCATTATTGCATGGAGAAATTATCAAGATTTAAAACCTACTTGGACCCACCCATCATGATTACACTTAGGTATCTTCATCTGTCATTTTACTCTACAAATTCTAATACTAAAATAAAAGTGGTAGAAATGTGGACAATCATATTTATTAAACTTAACAATGTTAGTTTTGACCAATCATTAATATACATGAAGTTTGCACATAAAATTGACTCTTTATAACTCTCTCCTATCCATTCTCTTATCTAGGGGCTCAGTATTCCAAAATTATAGCTATTTATAAATGTTTTTTCAATGGTATATTATTGAACAACTCATTATTTTACTCATAATGTCTCTTGATCTTAAATAATTGTTTCGTGCTTTCTAAATATCTTTGGCCAAAACCAAATGTCTCTAGTTCCCTAATATATTCTTGATAAACTTATTGCCTTACTAGTACTTTCTCATTTTATATTAGGCCATAATTTTTATCTTGTTGGGCACTTCAACCACAATCACATGGATCTAATTTTTGGTGTTGTCTTCCTTAGACTCATCTATGTGCATTTTAATGGATATTTTAATATATTTAAATATTTTTTATGGGTCAGTCTATATATTTCATTTTTTTTCAAAAGGAAATTTACAAAATCATTAGCTATATTATCATATCATTCCTAATCTTACTCCTATATAACAAAAATCTATCTATCAGTATAAAACATATGAAAATTTATAGGAACTATCTAAATGTTTTCAAAAATTAAACCCATTAAAGTAATAGGCTCTTATCCAAGTCTTAATACTATTTAAGTTAAAAACCATAGGGTTTTTAGTTTTCAAATACATATTTTTTCATATAATGATAGTATTATACTAATTACACACACCCAGCTAGGTGTAGACACTCAAATTTGGCACAAGTCTTGTCTTACAATGTATTTAAGCATTTTGCTTATATAGGTCTCTATCTATAGATTATGTAATTAGTGTCAAGTTTATTCTATGTTTGATATTTTAAATATTTATTTTATATGACTTGTTGGTACCCTTTTCCCATCCACATTACTTAAGTCATACTTTAAAAATAGAGATCCCAAATTGCATTTTACCATTTCTAAGGTTATCTTATCCTAGGTCATGACTAACCATTAAATTCAATATCATCCATTGATATTGACCCCTTGTAGTCAATATTGACCCTTTATCTTTCAAATATTTTATTTGATATGTTTCCTTGGTAGTTTTTTCTTTTATTATTTTGATTTTTTTTGGGTCTATTTTAACATGGCATTAGGTCTTTAATTCATATTAAAAGAGAGTCTTATATGTACATATTTTCAAGGATACATTTAGGATAGGAATTATTACATTACAAGATTTGTAAGAAATTAAATTTACTTATAAAAAATAATTAGAGATATATTTTAATATTTAAAGGGTAAAATTACATATTGTATGTTTGTGCTAATGATAAATAGGAGAAAGAGTATATAGATTTGTATTCATCATTTGACATGCACATGCATAAGTGGGATAAATGAATTTGAGTTTGAGCCATCTTTGAATCATTATCAATTTATTTTAGTTATTTATCCTTCAACAAGGATAGACCAAGGTTAGTCCAACTTGATCCCTTTCAATCGATCCCCCTAACCCATTTGAAGTCTCAAGTGTTTGTGTAGGAAACTAAGGTTATGTATTTTAGGTGCATGCACACAAGTTGAAAGGATTTAAAAGGAGAAAAATTACATTCTTAATGAATATTAAGCATCATATAAGAAATAAAAAAACCTATTTTAATAGGGTTAATATCAATTGTCATAGGTTTAGAATGATATTTAATCATATTTTCTACAGTCAATATTGACGAGCACAAACACATTTAATTTTAGGAATGAGAAAAATAAATTATATTTCACACACTTTAAATGTATAACATAGGACTATGAATACCAATTTATCTTTTTAGGGTGATGAATTTTAATCCATAGGTATTTAAAGGTTTGAATATAGTGAATTAGGGTAGAAATATATAATAAACACAACCACTAATTTGTAACATAATTGACATAGTTTGACCTTTATAAAAATATCAATAAATGATGTAAATAAATAATTAACTAGAAATTGTTGAGATGAGAGATATGGAGCTTAAAAACTAGGATAGGAGCTGATTTGAGTGTCACATATAGGATCTAGGTATCATAACCTTTACTAAATAGTGTCACCCTTATTGGACAATGGTGTCAATGGCACTAGTGTCCTTTGTGAAAATTTATTTTGAGCTTTTAGGTAAACCTATGTCTAGGTTTACCAAGAATTTTCCTATGTGCACAAGTTTTGGATTTATGTATATGACCTATTTTGACTGATTTTATATGTAAACCATAAGCCTCTATGTTGTTAGGGTATCTAGTTGGCATAAATATAAAATTTTGATGTTATTACGGTAGGTTAGACATACTCAACACCCTACTATGTTGAGAGTTACCTACATACAAGTACTCAAAATAGGGATCAAGCTCAATTTAGTTATTCCCGCTTTATTATTGGTGTAAGTACAAGTGAAGTTAGTATGAATTCTAGTTTAAATTATTTGAATATTATTTAAACTATAAGTATGCGTAATCTAAGCTTTGTAATGTTGTATATGGTTGTATGTATAATTAGGGTAGAATATGTATTGATAACCTTGATTATACACAATTTATTCTAAGTTTGTTTGGAAAATTTTCTTATAGTTTCCATCTAGTGGATAAGTGGATAAATTACATGTATATATATTGTTCTATTTTTTGTGTGGATATTAAAAGAGGTCTAGGATGAAACTAGGTAGGTTATCATTTAAAAATATATCTATTGGTAACAAAAGGTAGGAAAAGGATACTAGCCCCCAAACTAGGACACTAATAACATCCAAATTATGTTTTTAGTGTCCACGAGGTGGAACTTGAGGCACTAAGGGCTAGGATGTTCAAGTGAGGGTCTAGGACTACTTTATGGATGTTTAAGGATGCATGTGGCCCACAAAAAAGTTGGATAAGTGTCTAAATAGGCCATGATATAGGTTTAGCACTAAGTTAAGGATGGTTGGTCTTAAGTAACACTCTTAACACTCAAGTGTCATTTTTAGATGATTAATTTCCCCCCCCTTTATTATAAAAATGTAGCAAAGTGAAATGACTAGGATAAATTAAAAATAAGAATACTTAGACTTATCTAAGTGGTGAAGCCTATCAATTTGGATATAAGTATGTGAATAATGCTCCATTGCATATCCTAAAAATGAAATGTGAATAGCTCATTACTTAATTAATATATATCAAAATTAAATACAAAATTGAGTAAAGAGATAATAGAAAGGAAAGGAAAAAATACACCTTACTATGTATGTGAAAAAATGCATAAACATGGTGACAACATATGTGTTTGCATGTAGATAGTGATCAATTGATGAATAACTTAGACTGAGTTGATGGCTTGATCAATCCCCATGTGTGGGTGGATAAAGAAATCAATATTTTTTAACTGCATCATTGCCCACCTCTACTTGGTGGATCATGAGCTATGAATATCTTTGATTGGGGTGACAGTGTGTCCAATCCTCTCCTATACATGGCTCAATAAGTCAAGTAGACTATGAATCCATCAATTTTCCACACACATGTAGTAGATTCATATAAAAATAAAATTACATGATGTAACTAAAGATGTGTAACTATAATTGGAATTGTAAATTTTGTATCTATATCAAATCAAGAACTTTAAAATGTAAAATGGCTTTAGGCCACTCAAGAATATTAGGTGGCTCCAAGCTACTCAGGAATTCCAACCATTGTATATGGAGTAAGGCATCAATATGTTGTGTAACTTGGAACATGGTGTATAGTGTGCATAATGTAGAGAATGACATTGAACTTGTCATTCCATATGATCAATTGGTGTATAAGTGAACATAGATAAATAATTTACCACACACATCCCCCAAATCTGATATATGAGTATATATATTCTAGGTTGACTTGTAATAATCTATACATGAGTATCTAAAACATAAATAGGAATGATCACATCATGCATGATGCCCCAAATCTAAGCATACCAATATGAATATGAGCTAAACTAATCCAAAAATTGTAATTGGTATTGAACCTATGCAAACCTAGATTGTCTACTATAGTTTTATACCCAATCTAAAATTTTCTAAAATTTAATCTACTAGACAATATCACCATATCTTGGATAGTAGCATTGGTACTATTGTACCAATTTAGATGCTAATGTTGAACTATTATGATTATTTGGAATTGATGTTGGTCTTTGTTTTACTATTTACCAGTGTGTTTACATGAAATTGATTTATGAATTCTATGCTTGTGTATTTAAAACTATGCTCTGAGTGCTTTCAAATATGTTAGTATCTATGATAAACCCTATGTATGCCCCCAATTTTGAAGGTAGTTATTTAAACTATGTAATAACTAACCTTATAAGAAGAATATCTATAAAATATGTGTTATCTAGAGAATATATGATATATATACATTATAAACCAATATTTTGTGCATACTTAACATTAGAATTTAAGTTAATCTAATCATAAGTTTATAGCATATAATGTATGTTAGATATAACATTCACAAAGTTATGTAGATAGATATAAAAATGTTTATAAACATCAAATATAGGTAATAACTAAGTATCTACCTAGGGATATGGGGCATGATGTCCATCAAGTCACCCAAGTAGGAAGGGGATATGCATGAGGTTCCTCATGGCATCTAAAATTAGAATGTGTAGCAAGTAGGAAACAATTTTCATTGACATGATGCATATAATAAAGCATACATATAACACATATGAGGCACACAAAGTAGGCCAAGGGTCCACAATACAAGGGACATGGGCACATTTCACCAAATATAAGAAAGAAAAACATATAAGAGCATGTTAAAATGTCTACATACACAAAAAAAAAAAGTTTCCTTAAATCCACATGCAAGGACATGTTCAAATGTATGCATACACAATCAAGAAATCAAATGCAAGGAGATAGGCAAATGTTTGAAGCATACATATTGTGAAAATAAGTGGCATATATCCATATAACAATGTCATATTTAAATTCCATCAAATGAAAGAAGCATAGAGACACAATCAAGTATAAACTATGAAATATAGAAATGAATGTATGCATGAAAATTTGGTACAAATATGTAACAAATATAAGATGTACATAGGCTGAGTTTAGAGAATTAATTGTTGTCAATGAACCTGAGTAGGTGTAGGATGATCAATATCAAGATATATCAAGGATAAATCTATGATGTAGAGTTTTAAAATATGTAACTTTGCAATCAAAACTATGTATAGGATGTCCCTAAATGGGAAAATGTATCAAATGAATAACCCATGTATCTATAATAATCTCCCAATGGTTAGATAGTAGCGAATATATATCTATGTAGGGGACTTAGGTAATATAAGTATGTATCTATGTATTATACTTACATAATGTAATTATTTGTGAACACTCAACAAGAACAATTGAATAAATGTATATATGATAATAATCAACTATACTAAGACATCTAGTATATGTAGTACCTGGAAAATATAACAAACGTAAACATGGAAATGGATAAAATATATAATTTATGTTTTTGTATAATGACATATTATATTGTTTTTTGTATTTTATAGATATAATCTATATACAAGCAATATAAAAAAAGTTTGCATATGTAAAATATTCTTATATGCATGATGTTCAAAGTGTTTTTATTGCCTTGCCACTAAGTGAAGTTAGATGGTATACTTTGGGATAATATTTTCTATGACTAAGTACAAGACAAGACAATTGGTTTTAATTTTAATTTTTTCTCTTCTTTGGCATTGATATATATGATATTTTATTTTAAAAATAAATCATATAATTTAAATTTTCTTTTGTTAACATGGCTATTATAGGCTTGATGGATTCATTTTTGATATGCTCTAAGATGATTTATGACTTGAATAGGTGTATGATATAAATGTTCTAATTCATGTAGACATATTTATCTATATTAATCATTTATAATAATCCCTTTTGTGTATACCCATAAAGATGGGATTTATAATTCCAGTGGGATAACTGCTTTTGTGCCATATACTACTGAATGAGGAATAACTCCTGTTGGTGTCTGAATACTAGTGTGGTAGGCCCATAGTATATAGACAAAATGATTATGCAAATCATTACTACATTTGGTAACCATTTTACTAAAGATACCATTAATTGTATTTTTTATCTTTTGCTTAACCATTACCCTATAGGTAGTATAAAGTAGAGAATGTGTGCCAAATCTTATATTTAGCACAAAATTTATCAAATGTTTTGTTTTTAAAATAAGTTTCATTGTCTATAATTATGGATATTCAAAAATCAAAATGAGAAATAATGTTGTTCATGAGAAAATATCATATATCTTACTTTTATGGATTGTAATGGAATGCCCTCAACTCATTTTTTAATGTATTCTAGAGATGTGATAATGAATTTGTGATCTCTTATAGATTCTAGATTTATCTTTCTAATTAGATCAAAGTCCTAGAGCATGGACAACCTTGGGGATACTATGGGTTGTAACTAATGCAAAGGGACATGGTGTAGGTTTCCATGACATTAATATTTTTTACATAAATTGGCGTATTCTTGACAATATTGTTTTGTGGTTGTCCAATAGTAACCTTGTCTACATAATTTATGGTATTGTTTTACCATTGAAATGGCCACCACATTCACTATCATGCACCTTTATAATGGTCAACTTAGCCTCCTTGACTTCCAAACATCATACAAAGTGTCCCTCAGAATATTATTTAGACAAGTCCTTACCATTAATTACATATTAGAGGGAATGTTGTTATAGTTTTTACTTATCATTCTATGTGTAAGTGTCTAGTGTAATAGGTTTGTGTAAAAAATTGTATATATATGTAAATAATTTGTACACTACTATAGTATTCATGATAATTAAAAATATTATAGAAATTAGGTTAGTATAGGACACTAATGGAGATTCTAATCATTTGATGGTGAAGATAGCCTAGTCTCATTTGTGTCAATTAGGGTCAATGATGTTGCCCTAACCATTGTATTGGCAAGATGATTGTCTTTACATGGAATGTTTTCAATAGAGAAGTTTTAAAACTAAGATTTTAGATATTAAACCATATTATTGTAGGGAATGAGACATTATTATTTGGTTTGGTGTAGTCTATAACCTTATTGATAAAATTTAATTGATTTAGTTTTGAGACCCTAGCATAATTGAAGGCCTAGGATAAGGACCTCATATTATAAAATATTATTTAAAAAAAACTAAGTCATTAAGCAAGTGATACTATGTGCCCCAATGGATCGATGAAAATAATTCCTAACCTAACAACAAATTCACATCTAGAACCATTAAATAACATTATCCATGTATCGAGAGTGATATTGTATGTTATGAAGTCATCATGAAAATCATCATTAATAAGATTTGTATCTATTAATGGGGATACTACCAATTGGTCTACAATTATCTAGCCTTTTATTTTTTTTAAAGATAATCTTGAGGTTGAATTTTGTGAGTAGCATGACCCACTTTATAATACAACTTGAGAGATGTGGTTTTGACATAAGAAACTTTAAAGGATTGTATTTTGTAATAAATTGTGTCTCATTTTTAAGCATATAATGTTAGAGGTTTTGAGTAACAAATACAAGTACCAAACATTTTTTTTCAATTATTGGATAATTTAGTTCATAGTCAACAAGTGTATGAATAATGTAGTAAATAACTTGCTCTTTATGTTGATCATCTTGATGTGCCAAAAGTGCACTAAGTGCATGATCTATTACTAAGAGGTAAAGGTGAAGTGGATTCCCAAGTTTTGGTAGTAATAGTATAGGTGGATTAAATATGTACAATTTGAGTGTATAAAATATTTATTGACATGTGATATCCCATTTAAATTTTATATCATTCTTGAGTAATCTAGTGAAGGATTTAGTCTTATCTACTAGTTGTGCCAAAAAGTTATGTATTCCATGAATTTGGATCTATAGGGAACAAATTAAATATATGTTTGTAGGAGGAGGCATGTCTATTATGGATTTAGCATTATTTAGGTCAAAGTTGATACCATATTAGGATAATATTAATCCTAAGATTTTACCAAAGGAAACCCCAAAGACACATTTATTTGGATTTAATCACACATTGTACTTTTTTAATCTATAAAAAATTTATTTTAAATATATTACACAGTGTTGTCACTCTTTTGATTTTGTGAGTAAGTCATCAACATAATATTCAACTATATTATGAATGAGAACATGAAATATATAGGTCAATTTTCATTGTTCTATTTTTCTTGGATTTTAAAATCCAAAAGGCATGAATATATAATATAAAGTGCCCCATGGTGTGGTAAAAGATGTTATTTCTTGGTCTTCTTCAATGATCTTGACTTGATAATAACCAAGGAAACTATCAATAAAAGAGAATTTCATAATCTATTGTAGATTCCACTATCATATTGATGTTGGTTAGAGGAAAATCATCCTTAATACATGCTTTGTTTAAGTCTCTCCAATCATAATAACATTAGCTTTTTTTATTAGGTTTAATAAATGGGAAAATTTTAGAAACCCATTGGGGATGAGGAACTGATCAAATGAAACTAGCATCAAGGAACTATTGGATCTAATCTTTAACTAAAATAGTAACCATGTGGTATATTTTAATTTTTTTTGTTTAACCATATTTTCATCGAGATAGAGTGTAATCCTATGTACTAATATTAAAGGATCAATGATAAGCATATAAGAATAGGCCCAAGAAAAAACTTCTGGGAAGTATTTTAAAATTTGATGAATATATGTATTTTATTTTTAAAAATTAGCAACCAATAATATGATGCAAGGATCAATATAAATTCCATAATTTAATTCAACTATCTCTTCGTTAAGTAACATAGATTGATCAATAGTGTATGGTACTATAGGGATAGTATCATCTATGTCAAGTGACAAATCATATAAATTATATGAATGCTAACCAAAGTATGCATAGGCATTTTTAGAAAGAGTAAAATTTATCTTATTATTTAAGGAAGGGAGATCCTTGTATACCCCTAGGAATTCTAATATAGCCTCATCATTAACAAATTTGTCAAAATCAGGTAAATCTAGATAAGTTGTATCATCTATAAGATCGACGTAAGTAACTAAAAGTGTAGAATCATGATCTACTATATTATCAACCTCTGGAATGGATGTACAAAATACTATATGCTGAGAAACATATTGAGAGGACTTGGTATTAGATGTGTTATCTTTATATCCAAGTCCATGTCTACCTTACTGATCATATGCTTCAATAGGATTAAGGATTACTTATTCATGTTTTTAGAGGCCCTATCCTATGTAACCCATTTTTCATAGATATATAAATTCAAAGGGAGAAGTGAATATATTATCCTATGCTCTATAGGTGTCAGGGGGAGTTATATGTGAATTATAAAGAATAGATTGGAGGGGTGTTATATCAAAATTTATGTGAGGATTATAAATGTGTGACGGATCTATATGCTAACAATATATGAATGGTTATTGATCTATAGGGCACGAGTAAATATGACCTTTATAGATAAAATTTAAACATTTATTTAAAGTGGATGGAACTATGTGCATATCATGAATCCCCGATCTTCCAAATAAGATATTTTGATTAAATAATTAGGCATAACTTGACATGTCATAGGTAGTGCTCTAGGTCCCAATGTAATTTTTAATTTTATTTGACCCAAAACATTTTGTGGAATATTATAAAACCATTTGATGTTCATATTATAAGGAATTAAGTCCTTAGCATGTAAATCAAGAAGCTAGAGAAAAAGGATATTATAAATATTCAACCATGATCCATTGTTAGCTAAAACACATTTGATACCCACCTTATTAATTTATAATGTAATGTTGAGAAGTAGGTGTAGATATATGATGTGCTAAGGTGGTATATATTATTTTTTAATGAAATATGATCTTTAGTCCATTTCATAGTATTAAGTATGGAAGCAACATAAGTTGGCTCTATTATTCAAGGCACTTTAGTATCATGGAGTGTTGCATACAAAATGTCTTTGTATGTGTTAGAATGTTGTAAAATATCTAAAATGTAAACTATAGATGAAGAAATATTATGATTTATGAAACTATAGCAATGGGTTTTACTAACCTACCATGCTTTGGGACCAGATGTGGACATCATAACATGGACCATAGGGTCTAGTATGAGCATACACTGGTAGTAAAGGTGAGATAATATCTAGATGTTTAGGGTCAAAAATTAGGAGGGATAAGTTGGACCATTTATGTTCTCTTATGTTTGTTAGTGATACATAGGTAATCAAAGTGAACCAAAGAGAATAAACAATGTAAAGGAGACTTGTTAATTATAGGTAATGTATTTCATATATTATATAACCTATCCTCTATGTGTTTACATATTTTATTCTTAATTGAATTCCACATAAGATAAAAATAAAATGTTAGAGATAGATTGAAATAAGACATAGCTCAATTGATATGGAGCATCATGTATACATGTGTTTATGTCTTGTTTAAGTTCATTCTAAATTAAAGGAAACAAGCATGAAAATGAAAGTATTAGACTTTCCATAGAAAAGTGATAAACTTATTATGTCATTATTATCTTGATTATATCAAATAAAAATAATAAAATATATGGATTTAAAATATGAATATGGGTATTATAAAATTGGAAACATAAAACCCTAAAGGTGGTCTAGGATTAGGGTTTGTGTAATATTCAAAGTAAGTTGGGTTCACTAAATGACTTAATTTTTTATGATTATGGAGTTTAAGAAAAGGTATGAGTATAGTAAATTAGGCTATAAACATGAAATAAATACAACCAATTGTTTGTAATAGAATTAACTTATTTTAACCTTTCAAAAAAAAGGAATAAATGATGTAAACAAATACTTATTTGTAAATTGATTGAGATGGCAGATATGGAAGATAAAAATATAGATATGAACTAATATGAGTGTTCTAGATAGGAACTAGGTGTCAACATCCTTCATGGACAATAAAACTAATGGTGCTAGTGCCCTTATTTTCACACTAATACCCTATATATAGAATTATTTTGAGATTTTGGGTACACTTATGTCTGAGTTTGCCAATCCTATTCTTATGTGCATGAGTTTTGGATCTATGTATATGACCTATTTTGACTAATTTTAATGTAAATCCTAAAATTCCATGTTTCTAGGGCATCAGGTTATCACAAGTAGAAAATAACTTTGTTATTAGGGTAGGATAGACATCCTCAACACCCCATTATGATGAGAGTTTCCTAAAAGCAAATACTCCAAAGAGGGATCAAGCCCAATGTAGTTCTCCACACCCAACTTTTGGTTTAAGTACAACTAAATCTAGTAGGATTACCAGTTTGAGTGATTTAAATGTTCTTAAGATTGAAAATCTAGGTAATATGAGCTTAATAATGATGTAGATGGATTTATGTATAATTAGGGAAGATTAATGATTCATAACCTTGATTGGGCAAAACTTTTTCTAAGTTTATTCATGTAATTTGCATCTAATTTTCATCTAGTGGATAAAGGGATAAAAATCATGTATATATATTTTTGTAGTTCTTTTATGGGTCCTAAAAGAGGTCTAGGCCAAACCTATGTGGTTACTCATTTACAAATATATTTATTGGTAATAAAAGGTAGGAAAAGGATAATATCACCGAAAATAGGACACTAGCACCATGGGACACTACTATCTAAATTATGGTGCTAGCGTCCAAGTGGTAGACCCTGAGGCACTAGGGGCCAAGATGTTCAATTGAGGGTCTAAGATTGATTTTGGGATGTTTAGGGATGTGTGTGTCCCACACAAAGGTTGGATAAGTGTATGAATAGGTCTTAAGATAGGTATGGGGACAAGATAAGGATGGGTGGTCTCAAATAAAACTATTAGCACCCAAGTGTCATTTTTATATGATTATAAAGAACATCGAAGTTCAAGAAATAAACTAAGTGTCTCTCTCTATCCCTTGGTGTTTTTTCTTTTGGATATTCTAATTTTAATGTTTGTGTCATAGTTCTAAACCTATATTTTGTGTATATTATAACAATATATAATTAGGTTTTATTATAATATTTTATGTCTAATTGAAGGGTTATTATTCTATTACTTTAATTTTAGATTAAAATATTAGGTGAGTAAAATAAATGTAGTTTGAATCCTCTTAAAAGTATTGTAATGTAGGTAGTGCTTATCCACTTAGTGGGGGGGGGGGGGTTGAGGTAATATGAACACATTACATATAACCCTATTTTATAGGTCACATTAGTCTGAAGAGTGTAAGTTATGGGTTTGAGTAAAATTTAAGGAAATACAAGTTACTCACATAGGAATAAATAAATATTAATACACATGATCCACTTGTATCCATAGGATCAATGATCTAAATATTTATAGATGTACACAAATCCCCTAGATGAATATAGTTTCCACAAGAATCCAAGAACTACTAGAATCATCCCATTAGGTTTCATAGACTAAATTTTTATCTGAGTTAACATAATTCCCCAACAAATCCTATTTGAACACTATACATGATCACATACCAAAAAAAACCTAAACATGATAATAACCCCATAGTCTAGGTAATTTCCATAAATAATAAACCATAATATATTAGTTATTTTTTTTTTACATTTATATTTGATTAACTTATAAATCTTTTATATAATCTAAATTAGACTCAATGTGTTCACTTATTGAGACCATTAAATACAAAATAAGTTAAAATAAGAAGGAACTACTTCTAAATTGTGACCTTGGTGAAATTAATTTAGATTGATTCTTTATTATCTCATAGTGTATTATTAAAAGGGAGATAATGAGGTATTGATCACTTAATCAATCCAATTCCTTTGTGAAATTAAATATGTTAATTTTTAGTCTATATATGGATTAGAATGTTAGAATAGCATGTCACCTATTCATGGTGAAGAAAGGTATGAATCTAATGACTTATTACATTGTTGTAATGAAAGTTTAATTTTGTTAAATCTTCCCATAATACTCAATAAAACAACAACAAAATTAAACTAGTTGGGGCACGATATTGATTTTTTATATGATAATGATTGCAAAGATGAAAATGATGGAATTGAAAATATTCAAGATTGTATCTATTTAAAGTTCTATATCAATCCATTTCTTGAGCTTGATCTAGAAAAACTATAAGAAAATTCAACTAATTCAAAGTAGCATGATGGTTCACATTGACAGGTTTTTAGTGTGATGAAATTGAAAATAATGGTGAAATGCAATATTTTTAATCATGTAAGAAATATACTATTTTGACATTCCAAATCATTCAAATATTTTTTATATTTTATATTTTAACCTAAGCTTAAAAATAAATATGTTGATGTAATTTATCTTGATTTAATTGAATTTCCCAAATGTCCATTATTGGAAGAAATTAAAGTTTAAAGATACACCCATTTGGCTATTGTTAATTTTTTTTTTCTAGGTTATGATAGTTTTGGTTTGTTGGAACAAATGGATTATGATCTTGTTTCTAGTTTATCATTACAATTAGAAAGTGGGATTAAAGTTTTAGGGAAATTTTGAAGTAGTACTTTCTATTTTTCATTGTCTAATTTTGAATATAAATAAATATTAATGTTTTATTTAAATTTTCATTTATGTCTCCACTTATTTCTGATTTTTTTCAAGCATATATAATTTATTTTAGTAATTTATTCAATTACAACTAATATGAACTTAGTACATTTATTGTTATTATTTTGTTGAATGTATTGTTTTAACTATTACTTGACTAGTATTGTAGGCAAGGGGAATCAAATTTAGATTGTGACTGGAATTATGCTATGTATTTAAATAGATCCCATTTTAGATTAAGGCTATAAATTAAATTAATTTACGTTATGTGATTTTCTAGGTGTATTTTTCTACAAGTTTTTTTGGTATCCATTCCACATCGATCAAATTTAGTTCATACTTTTAATTACTTATGAATGATTTTATTGAGTAGTAATGGTTTAGGTTGTGCCTATTTATACATATTGTGTATGTTTATTATTTTCCATTTTTATTTTCTTATTTATTTTTTGTTATTGACAAAGTTATGTGATGTCATAATGGTGGGTAACTTACATAGATATTAGTCCATTTTACCCTAATTTAAGTCAAAATATTTGTTATATTTTTGAACTCAATGGATACAACATGGTTATACTTATACCAATATAATAATAATAATAATATATTTGTATACCTGTATAGGTCATCTGTTGAATAGATAGAGCCAATTTTAGATCCCAAAATTCCCCATGACATTTTAGTATCCTTGCATTTAAAAAATGTAGAGCTTACAAATGTTGAGAAACATTTTTTCTGCTACCATGGGGTTATCTATTATTTTCATAAAAAAATAATGTTCTATGAAGTATGATTTATAATCCCCATAGACTCATAGGTTATTTTATCGTCTTGATTGTAGTTAAATATAATTATCTCTTTTATTTCAATTTCATGGTCATAATACATTCCAGGTCCCATTCATGTTGTGTTTTACTTATATCTTGACATGATTTTATAGGCCACACAATAACACTTGAAATAACTCAATTTTATCCATGGACACTTGGATACCCCTTAGTTATATTTATTAAACTAAAGTTTATTCACAACCACTATTGATATCTTTGGGGTTTATGTTTTATTTAAAATATTTATTCTTAGTTTGATAATAGTTAGACCCAACCACAATTTAAAACAAATTGAATATTATAACATGTATATAAAAGGATATTTTTATGTAAAAAATTTAATCTCATCCCATGGACATTTTAATATTCCTAAGTCTAGGCTCTATTCAGTATATTTATTAATCAAATCCAATCACAATTTTAATTAAAATGCATAAATGAATGTGTCCATAGAGGTCTTTCTCATTACAAAATAAATATTAGATTTGGGCTCCTTTGTAACTCTATGATACCAATTAGACATTGTGTGTCTTACTTTTTTACCATAAAGATTTGAGTGTGAGCATCAAACAATATAATGTTGAATTTTATAGTTCAACATGTCTTTGGGGATAGATATGACTACCTTGAGGACTAAAAGTCACTATATAACTATATGAATTTATGAATACATTATGCTTACCATGTGGAAAAGTGTAAATGGGATATAAAAAAGAATTCAAAAATTCCATGGGTCTATGTAATCCAAGTAAATTATTTTAAAATAAGGGATTTCATGTGACTCCATGGCCTAGAATTAGAGAGATTCTACCACGTGTTAATCTTAATAGTCATAGAAGATGTCAAGAGGGGACATAAACCTGAAATATAATTAGGATGTATTTATTGGTTTTCCACATGTAAATGACAAATACAAAGTGGAAAGTTGTAGACATCAATAATAATACAAAGCACAGGCTATAAATTCAAGGATCTACATAGTTTATGTAGTTTGCATTGAAAAAATGAAGTCCATGTAACTTTGGAGATATATTTGGCTACAACATGTATTAATATATTTGAACACAATGGATGAAAATATAAAATAGGGATTTTTTATATTTCTCAATCCAAGTGATCATGGCAAAGTGAAAGAGAAATGAAATATTGGAACTTAAGTGAAGACAAATCACACAAGAATCTTTTAATTTTCTAAAAGAAAGGTTAATTGAAACTTTATCAACATTGTGAGAAAAAAAATTGGAAAATAAAATTCCATTAGTCTACATATAGTAAAAAAATCCATTTTGAAAGTCTAAGCCACTCTATGACCCCATGACTCCAATGTAATCAGAGGTGACAGTATGGCACTCTTTGAAGTGACATAGTAAAGTAAAATTATGTTAAATTCCATGATACCCCTAATGGAGAATAAAGTGATAATTATGATTTATTTCACTATTAGTGATAATGGAATATTATTTTTAGCATTATTGTAATTATTTTATTTCAGAGTTTGATAATTTACATTTTAATTACTATGGTTATAGAAAATGTATGACTATGTTGTTTATTTTAGATTTCTAATTTTTATGATATGAGTTCATTAGATGTATATTTTGTTTTATTACTCTCATATATGAGGTATGAACCTTTAAGAAATTTTTAGGAATGATTATATCCATTTCCATGCAATGAGAAATCCAAAATCATAATCCTTCAAATATACTATTGCATTAAACATTTAAGGTTCACATAGTTAATAGGAACCAAATGTGAGTTAAAAGGACTAATTATGTTAGTAAATTATTGAAATCAAGTTGAAAATATTATTTATTTTGGAAACACTAAAGTTAGATCTCTCATGGTTCAGTTTATGGACTCTGGTGTAAATTAATCCATCAAAGAATTGGTCATTTTTTCCACTCAAAGATAATTGGATGTTGATTTAATGAAATAACAAAATGAACCTCATTTTGGAAAATAAAATATATAGAATAATGGATTTCATGAAAAATTGAAGTTTGGATGATCTTGAGTTTAAAAAGAGTTCAACAATATCAAGATGGGAAAGAATAACTAAGGGGAAAAGGTGGCATTAGAGAATAAAATAAGAAGTAAGGTTGGAATATAATGACATTAATAATAAGGAAACCATTTATTTATTTAATAACTAATAAATTTACAAAAATTTCATATCTAGATATGTGACTTTTATTTATTTTATAGAGTCTTTGATTTTTATGAAATTAGTTAGAGATTTGATAAATTACAAGTATATAAATAGGGATGAAAAACCCTAATAGCTTAAGGGTATAAGTTTAATAACATATTCATGTTTAATCTTGAATATTTTCGTTATTTTTCATCTCAATCTCTCTATTCTCACATATATATTCAATAGGAATATAATATCTAACTTTCATGAGATACACAAGACTTGAATGAGATTAAACATAATCTAAACTTCATGTTTTTAATTTTTAATTCACCACAATAGTTTTAGCTTATTTATTATTTATTATTTGATTATATTCAAGTTTGATTTACTGATTTTTTAGTTATGTCCTAAGTTGTAGTTTATTTATATTTATGACTATAACACCATTTGGGGGTTTTTTGTTGTAGTTTCTTAGTCTTTATGGCTATGGTTCTATTTTGAATTCATTTCAATTCATATATTGGTTATACCTTACTTCTAAATACTCAAATGTTTGTAGCTTATGTTTTATTTATTATTACTAGTTATTTAGTTCATCATAGTGGTCATAGATAACTTAGTCATATGTTTGTTTCTTATTGTGATATATTAAAAATTATATTATCTAGTTATAGTGGCTATAGATTATTCATATTTATCATAATAAAACAAATCATGTATGATATTGTTGGAAATATGATTGTCATTAATTTCAAAAGGGATATAATGAGCATGTAATTAATGTTCAAGGATGAATATGATGATCATGGTGATCTTATTAAATTTTAAGGATGATTGATATGATTGTGTGCATGAATGGAATTCATCTAGTTCTTCACAATGATCATCTAGACATTTTGCATTTTTTATTAAAAAAGATGAGAAGGCATTTTGATGACATCAACATTGTCACATATGAATGTGTATGGGGGAGTTGGTCATATGGTTATAATTACATTACTCCCTAGTTGTGATGAATTAAATTTGAATCCATGAGATAAATCATAATTGATGTTATGGGGATGTAAAGTTAGCTACTAAGACAAAAATAACTAATTTTTTTTACTTATCCAAATGTTCAAAAAGGGCTAAATAGAGCCAAGTAAGCATATTGATGGGGTCAACATTTGCACACAAATGTGTTAGGATAAAATTATCACATGGGTCTATTTATTTTTTTGCCTATTATACATGTGCTAAATCTCAAGTCACATGACATAGTATGACAAAATATATGCTTGAGCAAAGTAGGGATATAAGGTATTTTGACATTATTTCCCAACACTTAGTCAAATTTTTAGGTCTCAAGAAAAAGATGAGAAGGAATTTTTATGATGGCATGTCTTGCATGTATGAAGGCTTCAAGAAAAAATGGATATATGGATGGAATACCCTATGTAAGAGGATCATATGTGTTAAATTGAAAGCCACGTGAATAAGATCAATAAGATTTATGCAAGGATAAAGTTAGCCATTCAAGCAAGTTCTAAGCATATCTTGCTCTATGTTAGAATAATATGAGTAAGAAAATTAATGGTGTTATATCTTGCATGCATGAAGGATTCAAAGAGAATTGAGAATATGGGTTTGTTCAATTTCATGCTTAGTTTATATGGTTCAAATTTGAGACTAGGTGGTTGAGCAAAGAATAAGATATGAAGGTGCAAATTTAGCCTTCTAAGCATAATTTAGATGGTCCCCATACATAGCCAAATCTGCATAAGGTAAATTTTGAGCTAGTTAGAAGATCAATGGTTCATTATTAATTAAACACTATAGATCCATTGAAGTGTGATGAAATCAAATTTTCAAAAGGTCCCTCTGAGTGAATGTGTTAATGCCAAGTGTCATAAGCACATGAGTCTATCAAATAGAAGACCAACAAGAGTGAGCCTATCAAAGATAAAGATTGATCTTGTCAAAAGATCTGATGGTTCATGGGTGATCATGTAAAGGATATCTAATAGAGTGAATGGAATAAAATTCTATAAAGTGCTCAATGTTTATCGACACAGTGCCAAGTTAAAGACTAAGTAGTTTCAAGAAGATCAATGGAGTTAAAGAAATCCAAATATATAGAAAGCAATGAGATGAGGTTAAAGTTCCAAAGTTTAAAAACTAGGTTAAGGTAAAGATCATGCATCCTTAAAGATCTAACATCACATAGAATATTTGATGAGAAAGATCAATGGATGCATTTTAAAGTTGACAAAGCTAAAGTTTAGAAGCATACAAAGATCTAATGGATAACATGAGCCTATCAAATATTGTTCAAATGGACACATTTTAAATTTGAGCTAATTAAATGTAGACTATCATATCATGTCACCAAAGGCAAGATCAATTATCAACATTTAAAGTCACATCCATATAAATGGTTAGTTACAAGAATATGTAGGAACTTGTGTATAAGGTCTATATCATGACATAGACGATGATATTAATCAATCTAACCAGTCTAATATATATTAAAAATCCTATGAATAAAAACTTGAGTATTACACTTTATATATATAGTAAAGAGATATGTAATTATGGCATTATGCATATAATCAAGATGCGGGAAAATTACAGTTCAAGTCATAATGAACTAGAGTCTAGAATTGGCATGATACGTTACAATCTAAGTGTGAGTAGATAAAATATATATAAATCAAGATCATTTGTTTATAAATATGATATCTAGGACAAAGGAAAATGATACTAGAAGAAATGACTTTTCTGTTGAGCTAAATTGAATATAGTTAGAGGCAAATAGTAAAAGAAAAAGAGGTTTGTCAAATAGAAAATCATAAAGACATAGAACTAGAGGGGTTAGACTAGATCAGAGTGATTGGTGAAGGTAATGAAGAGTTCTAAATAAAAATATATCTAGACACAAGAACAAAGGTATAAAAGGATTAGAGAGGAAGAAAGGCACAAAGAGAATGTGTAGAGTATGATTAGTTGTAGACTAGACCTATAACAAACAAAACTTATTTGGATTCATGGATGAATATAATTTATAAATTGGATTTATAGCTCCATAGAAGATTATGATAGGTTGGTGACATAACATAATCTAAGTGGGTCATCAGACTAGGGAGTGGGTGATTCTTTAGAGTTAGTGATCTTAAATCAAGGGATTAGTGTCTCTTTAGGATTGGTGTCCTTAAACATTGTAACCAATGAGATTTGATAGTGAAAATATATTAGAATAGTATATTCTATAATTTATTCTCACTATGGTTACTCCCTTTGGTTTTTCTACATATAAATCTAGTGTCATGAGTATTTGTGTGTGTATGATCTTTGCATGTTTGATTTGATCTACATTATAAGTATTTAAAGAACTAGTTTTAATTGATATAGTGATTCACCCCTCTATTAGTATCTAGTTGTGTTCCAAGAATTGGTATCAGAGCCTAGGGTTGCTTAAAATAATGTTAATCAACTTAGGTTGATCTTATAATAGTGAACACAATGCCTAGTCAAGATGGATCTTCATCAAATAAATCACCTCTCTTTGATGGATCTAACTATGCATTTCAGAGCATAAGTATGGAAACATATATGTACTCATTTAGTTTTTATGTATATTTTTATATTTTAAATGGATATACAATCAATGCTACAACTTCTATTGATCAGGCTACCAAAAAGGCATATGAGAGCAATGGCAAGGCAAATAATGTTATTCTTTATGGATTATCAAACTTATGCACTGTTATAATGCACATACATATAAAACAAGTTGAATGTAATATATGAAGGATATGAGAAGGTAATGTGGGCCAAGATACAAACTTAAAAATTCAATTTTGAGAGCCTTAAGATAAATTAAGAGAAAAACACTGTAGACTACCTCCTTAGGGTAGATGAAATAGTAAATTCAATCAGAGGCCTTAGAGAAGGAATGAAAGATTCAATCATTGTTAATAAGGTTTTAAGATCTTTAGCATCAAGATATGATTCTAAGATCTTTATAATAGAAGAATTAAGAGATATAGATAAATTCACTATTGATGAGTTGCATGGGACCTTTACAGCATATGAGATGATAATGGGAGATATAGAAAATTTCAAGGGAGAAGCTACATTCAAAGTAACCAAGAAAGTAAAGGAAGAAACATAAACATATAAATATAATGTGATTAAATAAGAAGAAGCTAAATTTGTTAGAATACTAAAGAGAGGATCTAAAAAGTATAAAGGTAAGTTACCCTTTAAATTATTTTATTTTGGTAAAGTAGGACATTTTGATACTAAATGCCCTCATAATAAAAAGGATAACTTTGAGCAAGTAGAGAGTAGAAAAAATATGAAAGCCTACTATCCTAAGAATAAGAACTTCATCAAGATTAAGAAAGGTTTGTACACAAAAAAAGACATTGACTCAATGGAAGACAATGATCGTTTAAGTGATGATCATAACTATGCTTCTATGGCTAATGGAAATGAATCCATGGTCATGATAGTAGGATAAATTTATAAAAATCTAGATCAATATGAAGTTGTAGACTTAGATGAATAATATGTAAGAGAAGTGGATCTAGAATGTGAGATCATATATGCTCTAGATAAGATTGACAAGTTGAGAAAATAAAACTCAAAACAAAAGAACCTTGGATAAAAATAAATTGAGAAAATGTCTAAAAGTCTTGAGAAATATGATGAAATGGTAATTATCCTAAATATACAAGTTGAAGAGGCTAAAATAATAGAATATGTAGTCAAAATGGAACTACAATCTAAATCTCATGAATTTGTGAAGCTTGAGATAGAAATAGTGGCATTGAGAAAATAACTTGAAAAAGCCAAAGGTTAACTAAATAAAATTCTATAGTTGATAGGAGGATCAAACATTCTTGATGAAATGATCAAATTTCAAAAGCCTTCAAAAGATAAATCAAGTCTTAGTTATGATAAGGGAAAAAGTTCTTCAACTATTACATCTGCTAACCTATATGATAACTTTAAAGCAAAAGGAGAATTAGGAGTAAACAAATAGAAATATTCCAAGAATAAAAAGATAAACTCAAACATAATTGATGTGAAAAAAACTGAACCTAAAAAGAAGCTTGAAGAGCAAAATAAGATAAATGTATCTAATGCTAATGGATACACCAAGGTGATAAAATTGAAGAAGCCACAACTTAGAATAATTCCTCATACTGCATCAAGAAATGCTATGACCATGTATTATTCATCTTTCAATGGTTTTTTATAGCTATAATCATTTTGGTCATAAGGCTTGTAATTTTAGAGTTGTAACTACAAGGGGAATCAATTTTTTAAGAAGAAATTCATTTGTAAACTTGGTATATATAAATGTAATGTGTTATAATTACAGTAACTTTGGTCACATAGCTAAACATTATATAACTCACTTTGTAAGATAAAAATTACACAATGTAAATTAATACATGCCTCCTAGTGTGAATAAAGGTTTATAAGTTTTTGAAAATAAGCTAAATAAGAAACCCAATGATGTCTAGATAGTGAAAAATCAATCCATGATTGCTCAGACTGCACTCCATGAATTTGTGGGTAATAGATAGTGGCTTCTCAAAGCATATAACTAATGATAAGAGAAAATTCACCAAATTTAGAAAATGTAAATAAGGATCTATTAGCTTGGGAGATAAAACAACAATAAAGATCAAAGGTAAAGAAACCTTGAACATAGATGGTAAACTACCTACACATGATGTCCTCTATGTTGAAGGATTAAAGCATAATCCACTAAGTGTCAGCGAAATGTGTGAAAATGGATAGAAGGTCATATTTTATGTATAAGGATGCAAGTTAAAGAGATCTATAAGAATAGTTACATAAGGGAAAAAGATTGAGAGCAATATATACAATGCTGTTGAACTAAATGATAATAGTTTCTTGATAGGAAAGATTAATGAGAGTTGGTTGTGGCATAGGAGAATGGGTCATGTAAAATTTAATGATCGGGTCAAAGTGAGATCAAATAAGTGTGTAAGACACATGCCCAAGATAACCAAACCTATAGATACTACTTGCAAATAATGTCAAGTTGGCAAGTACACAAGGGTGAGATTTCAAACAATGGAGTATGTAACTACAAAACCTTTAAAATTAGTTCATACTAATCTTTGTGATTCTACCAAGACAATAATATCTAAAAGAGAGTGGTACTTCATTTTATTTTTAGATGACTAATCAATAATGACATGGGTAACCTTTTTAAAGGACACATCTCAAGCCTGTAAGAGATTCAAAATCTTTAGAGCCATGTTTGAAAATGATATTGAAAGAAAAATCAAATGCTTAAGATCTAAAAAAGGTGGAGAATTCACCTCCAATGAATTCATAGATTATTGTGAGAAGCATGGGATCAAAAGGTACTAATTTTCAACAAGGAATCCATAATAAAATGGATTTATTGAGAGAAAGAATAGAAAATCAAAGAAATGACTAGAATAATGCTAAAGGAGGCCAAGTTACTAGATGGATATTGGAGAGAAGCAGTCCAAATAGTAGTATACATCTTTGGTAGAGTTTAACTAAGGGTAAATAGTGATAAAACCCATAATGATCTATGGTATGAAAATCCTACCTCTGTTAAGTACTTTAGAGTGTTTTTAAGTAAACGGTACATCAATAAAAAGGAGGACAAACTGGGAAGCTTTGAATCAATATGTGATGAAGTAATATTTATTGGTTATTCCACTCAACACAAAGCCTATGTATGTTACAATAATATGCCAAACAAGATGGTGGAGATCATAAATATCAAGGTTTAATAAGGCATAAAACATGTTAAACTTGACAAGGAAACTGGTAATGAAGAGATATATATTGAAGAACAAGTAGATAGTGAAGAGGCTAGGGAAGATAATGAAAAGGCACCTCAAATATTTTTTCAAAAGGATAATCCTAAAGGGAAAATAATTGGCAATAACAATAAAGGAGTTTAGACAAGGAGAAGAGTTATAATGAACAAAGAACAAGTAATTTTATGGTGTAGGGTCTAAAAATAAGCCTAAGAGTTATGTTGAAGCTATTAAAGATGAGAATTGGCTAAAATCCATGGAAGAAGAACTAAGGAAAATATAAAATAATAATAATTGATGATTATTTTTAAGACCCTCACACAAGAATGTGATCGAAACAAACTGGGTATATAGAAACAAGCTGAATGAGGATATAGCAATTATAAGAAATAAAGTGAGATTGGTGTGAAAGGGATATGCATAAGTAGAAGGCATAGACTTTGAAGAAATATTTTCTCTAGTTTATAGGTCATAAGCTATTAGAATGTTTCTAAAATTCTCTATTTACAAGAAGTTCAAAGTTTGTCAAATGGATGTAAAGTCTACTTTCTTGAATGGGAACCTCTAAGAAGAAGTCTATATTCAACAACCAAAAGGTTTTCAAATTTTAGATGAAGAATATAATGTGTGTAGACTAAAAAAAGTAATGCATGGTAAAATATATGCACCTAGAGCATGGTATTCAAGATTAGACCAATACCTGCAACAACAAGGTTTTAACAAAGGATGTGTAGATAATAATCTATACTTCTAATCAAAATGTGAGCATATGTTGATTGTTGTTATTTATGTATATGACATCATATTTGGTGGTATAAATAACAAAATGTGTAAAGAATTTTTGAATAAACTTAAAGTGAATTTGAGATTTCTATGCTAGGAGAACTTTCCTTCTTCCTTGGTCTATGAATAACACAATTTGATGAAGGGATATACATATACCAAACCAAGTATGCAAACAAGATGCTCAATATATTTTGAATGGAAGATAGTAAACTAGTTAATACTCCCATGATAATTGGATGGAAGTTGAGCAAAGAGGATGAGTACCTTGATGAAAATCACACTATATATAGATCAATGATAGGTAGCTTACTATACCTAACTGTATCAAGACTAGATATTATGCAAGTAGTGTGCATGGTTACTTTGTTTTAGGATTTTCCTTGAGATTCACATGTCAATGTAGTAAAAATAATATTTAGATGCAGGAAGAGCACAATGTATTATGACCTATGGTACCCTACAATTAAAAATTTTACTTCGATAACATATACAAATGATAATTGGGTAGGAAGTGTGGATGAAAAAAGAAGCACTAGTGGTCGTGTATTTTTACTTAGAAACATAATTATTTCATAGTTGAGAAAAAACCAAGAGTTAGTTACTCTTTCTACAATAGAAGCAGAGTATGTAGCAATAGTGGCATGTTGCACTCAAGTCCCCTAGATGAATCAAACACTCAAGGACATCAAGGTTGAGTACAAGTCACCTATTTATATTCTTTGTGATAATTCAAGTGCAATAAATATATAATATAATCTAATGATGCATTATATAACTAAACACATATCAATCAATTATCACTTCTTAAGAGAGATGGTTGAAAATTAAGAGGTCATCATGGAATATGTGCCAACTAAGGACCAGATTGTAGACATATTCACCAAACCTCTTCCCAAGGAATAATTTGAATATCTAATAAATAAGTTCGGATTAGTGGCTCCTAAACCACATCACTAAATCACTAGTGATATGGCATGAGTCTAAGTGGAGTCTCAGGAAGTTTTATTAATCCCTAAAAGATGAGAAAAAGTCAACTCAGATATGTATACTTCTAAAAATTATAAATGAGTTGAAAGTTATAGATTTTTGGACAAACTCCTTTATTTGATAAAGGGGGATAAATATTTGGACAAACAGTCAACTAGATTCCCTTTACCATTGGTGTTAGAGGGGCAATAAATGGTGCAAATGCTCTCTATAGGAGAAAGAGAAAAATGTTCTCTACAAAAGTGAAAATGTTAAATAAGAAGAGAAAGTGTCCAATTTGAGAATTAGGAAAATGTTCCATTGCCTAAGGGGGATCATGTATGGTATGAATAGCTTTAGTTTATACTCATCAAAAGTCAATACAAGTAATGATAGAGAAGGAGTTAAATAGTATAAGATTAGAGAAATTAGTTTTCCATAAATGACAAAGGGGTAAATGGTTACAAATATGATTTCCATTGATGTCAAAAGGGACATTAATATCATATCATTAATTCTAAAGTATGAATATGGGGATCATGGTGATCCTATCAGAAGTTAAGGATGATTAGAATGTTTATGCGTATGAATGAAATTCATTCAGTTCTTCACATTGATCATCTAGACATTTAGGGTCTATGATAGAAAAGATGAGAAAGTATTTTATTGACATCACCATTTCCACATGTGAGCGAGTATGGAGGAGCTGGTCACATGGTTATGATAAAATTAGTCCCTAGTTATTATGAACTAGATTTGAGGCCATGAGATGAAGTAAAATTAAATTTATGAGGATCCAAAGTTGGCTACTAAGACAAAAATCACTAAGTTTTTATAATTATCCAAATTTTCAAAAAGGGCTAAACATAGCCAAGTAAGCATATTGATGAGGTCAAAATTTGAACACATGGATGTGTTAGGACAAAATGATCACTTGGGTCTATTAATTTTTGTGCCTAGTTTATATGTGCTAAATCTCAGGTCATGTAATGTAATGTGACAAAATATATCCTTAATCAAGTTAGGGCTCCATGGCATTTTGAAAATGTTTTCCAACACAGTCAAATTTGTAGGTTATAATAAAAAGTTGAGAATCCATTTTTATGATGTCATATCTTGTGTGTATGAAGTCTTTAGAATAAAATGGATATATGGATGGAATCCCCTATGTAAGAGGATCATATGCACTAAATTTTAGGGCATGCAAATAAACAAGACAAGAGTTATGCAAGAACAAATTTGGCCTTCCATGCAAGTTCTAGGAATAACTAGCTCTGTGGTAGAATAATCTAAATAAGCAAATTAATGGAATTATATCTCTCATGCATGAATGATTAAGAAAAAAATTATCATATTTGTTTGAACACTTTTATTCCTAGTTTATATGGTCCAAATTTTAGACTAGGTAGTTGATCAAAGAAAAAGATATGAAGGTGAAAAGTTAACCTTCCAAGCATAATTGAGATGGTCCCCATACATAGCCAAATCTATGCAAGGTAAAGTTCAAGCTAGTTTGATGATTAATAGTTTGCACTTAATCAAACATTGGATATCCAATGGAGCATGATGAAGCGAAATTATAAAAAGGTCTTTTTGAGTGAATACACTAATTACAAGTGTCACAAGCACATGATTCTATCAAATATAGGACCAATGAGAGTGAGCCTATTAAATATAAATATAAATCTTGTCAGAAGATCTAATAGTTTACAAGTGATCATGTAAAAGAGATCCAATAGAGAAAATGGAATCAAATGTTATAAAGTGATAAATGTTTGTCGACACAATGGCAAGTTAAAGATTGAGTAGGTTCAAGAATATCAACAAAGTGAAAGTGATTCAAAAATATAAGAAACAATGATTTGAGGTCAAAGTGTCAAATTTTAATGACTAGGTCAAGGTAAAGATCTTATATCTTTAAAGATCTAATGGCAGATAGAAGCTTGGATGAGAAAGGTAAATGAATGAATTTTAAATTTGAAGAATTTAAATTTTATAAGTGGACAAAGATCTAATGGATAGCATGATCCTATTAGAGATTGATGAAATAAATGCATTTTAAAGTTGAGACAATTAAATAGAGACCATTGGATCATGGTGCCAAAGGCAAGATCAATGATCAACATATAAATTCACGTCCAGAGAAATGGTTAGTTAGAGTAACATGTAGGAACTTGCATATAATATTGATATCTTGACATATACAATGATATTGATCGATCCATACGATCAAATCTATATTCAAGAGAATGTGCATCAAAACTTGAGTTTAATTAATTTTATAGATAGTAAAAGTATCTACAATTATGGCATGATGCATAAAATCAAGATGAGATAAATTGTAGTTCAAGTCATAATGAATTAGAGTCTATAATTGGCTTGATGTGTTATAGTCTAATTGTGAACACATAGAATATATGTAACCCTAGATCATTTGTTTATAAATATGATATCTGAGACAAAGGAAAATAATGCTAAAAGAATTGATATTTCTATTGAGCCAAATTAAATATAGATAGAGGAAAAGAGTAAAATAAAATGAGGTGTGTCAAATTGAAAATAATAAAGACATAAAAATAGAGGGTGAAGAGCAAAGCAAAGTGGTTGGTGAAGGTAATGAACTGTGTCGAATAAAGACATATCTAGACATAGGACCAGAGGTATAAAAAGGAGCAATGAGCAAGAAACACACAAAGAAAATGTGTAGAGTATGATAAGTTGTAGATTATAACTATAATAAAGAATGAATAATTGGATTCATGTATGAATATGATTTGTAAATTGTAGTTGTAACTCCATATAAGAGTCTGATAGGTTGGTGCCATGAGATAAGTTGATTGGCTCCTCAGATTAGGGATTGGGTGCTTCTTTAGAGTTGGTGATCTTAAATCAAGGGATTGGTGTCTCCTTAGGATTGTTGTCCTTAAACATTATAACTAGTGAGATTTTCTAGTGAGGCTTTAAACTATGAGGATGGATTAGAACAATATATTTTAACAACTATTCTCACCATGGTTTTCCCCTTTGGGTTTTCCACTATAAATATGGTGTCATGAGTATTTGTGTGTGTATGATATTTACATGTTTGATTTTATCTACATATATCTATTAATATACATTTAAATTATTTAAATAACTAGTTTTAATTGATATACTAAGTCACCCCCCCTTAGTATCTAGTTCTATTCTAATCAAGAAAAGATCAATAAAAATACCATTAGAGTATATGGATTTAATATGAATTTAAAACCAAATGTAATTCATGTGTAGAGACATGTTTTCTTAGTATGTATGATGTTTTTAAACTTAATTTTATGATCAATACAACTTGATATCAAATTATTATATACTATTCACCCTTTTGTACCTATGGTTGAGAGCTTGTTACCATTCCCATGCCTATAATGGTGATTCATCATGTAAATAAATGCTTATGGGATAAAAATCAGGTTTTGGCATACCTTTATTAAATAAAATTAAATTATTTTTGAAACTATACATATATATGTATTTGACCCATACACATAAAGTTCCATAGTATAAAAGACTAAATTTAGTTGTTAATTTAACTCGAATTAGTGGTATGGAAGGTTGAACACTTCTTAAAATTGTCATCTCCATAATACAAAATTATTTTTTGGAATAAGTAACAATTTTATAACCATGTATAATTGACTATACTATTATAATGTAAGTTGTAATTATGACCATGGGGATAATTCACTATTATTAAAGTTGTGCATACAAATGCATTTACAGATGATTGAGTATGATAGCTTATCATGATCAATGTTTTCAATTATATGAATGAATTATTTAATTTTTGTTACATTTATAGGATTTGTGTGCATGTAGTACAAAACTGGTAATAGTAAAGTATAAGCTTGTTATTAATTTTAGGAAAAGGGTTTTTACCTTCTTACATATTGCTATGATTAATTATCTTTACTTTGGATAAAATACCAATGTCACATTTTATTTAGTAATCCATAAATGAATTATAATTTAATAAAGTTATTTTATGTGATTTTAAATAAAATCTATTATATTTTAAAACTAATTATTATTTAGGATCACTCATATTTATTGAAGTATGATGCGTG
Organism: Torreya grandis; assembly: GCA_037957365.1. Taxonomy (NCBI): domain Eukaryota; kingdom Viridiplantae; phylum Streptophyta; class Pinopsida; order Cupressales; family Taxaceae; genus Torreya; species Torreya grandis. The sequence continues at coordinate 23,470 of JARHVA010006140.1, read as the reverse complement.
ATAGGTAGGGTGTCTATTTCCAAGTCACTCATAATCAGTATGACAAGAGTCCTACTAATGAATTGAGTTTTGAAGTAACTAGTACTGTATGGGTAAGTGCATGGAATTGGGGGCCAAAAGAGGGTCATAAGAGGACATGTTTTTTTCTAAAAATCAAAATCCTCAACTTTTATAGATTATTCGAGACACCTACACTTTTGAAGATGTCATAGGAAAATGAATTGTAGCATTTCAAGTCTAGTTTCTAAATAACTATTTTCTTTGAAATGGTCAAGTTTAAGAAGGTAAAAAATAAAAAACTCAAATAGGTAGTACATTTTTGAAAAAATAAGAGTAGATATCTTTTCCTATAGTCCATCATTTTTTAGCATCATTTAGTTTTGTTTAACCTTTTGGTGGAAAGCTAGATAAGAACATCTATTTTTCAAACTATATTTTTTAAAAATTAATTAATGAATATTTATTTTGCTATTAATTTAAAAAGTTAATAGACCATTAAATATGATCAATAATATATATCTGACCATGCATTCCTACTAAATACATCAAAAATATCATTTTTTTTTTAATGTGTGTATAATTAGGTCTAGTTTGTGACTATATAAAAAATCAATTTGAATTGACGAATAAAAAGATACATAAACAAAGATGAACATGTATAATTATGACATATATCATTATGAAAAGACTTACTTAGAAATAAATATGGATAACAACCTTAAATTAATAGAAATATAAAAATATATATTTAGAAAGAGGAGAGTGTAGTTGATGTTGTAGTAATATTTCCAATAAAAGTTTGATAAAATTAATAGTTTCTATCATGGATGAAGTTGTATTTTGTTGTTTTTAGTCAAAAAACACATTTAATTATGTGTTTTTAGGTCCATGCCAGTGGCTCAGGAATCCAATCCATTCATGAGCCTTTAGGTACATGTTTCAAAAGTCAAATGCAATAATTGTATTTGCATAATTATTGTGTATGTGGAACTATCACATACATGGAACTATCACATATGTGAAAATACTATGTACATATAATTATTTCATATACAATTTAGTTTACATGCATATCACAAACTATTGTTCTACAAAGAATCACCACATATGCGATTTAGTCTACATGTATTTCACAAACTATTGTTTTATTTATATTTACCATCTTATTATTTTGTTATAGTTTTTCTTAATTCCCAAACTTCATTAATGGACTTAGTATATTAAACAATTTCTAACATTAAATTTTTTTACATTGTAAAATGTAAATAAGTAATTGAGATTATAATCTTATGTCATTAGTTAGGCTAAACAGATTTGTGACTATTCGCTAATGGCAAGCAATTTTAAGCCAATACTATCAATTGCACTTAAAATAATTTATAAATTGTCAATTTCTAGTCTTAAATGTACAAAATATCAAAGAATGATAAATCAAACATTTACTATGCATTATACATTTAATAAAGAAATAAAATAATCTTGTATAAAATAATATTAATATTATATATATTTAAATAAATATTAATAGCACTTTAATCTTATAACTCTTAATATTTTAGAAAATGAAAATATGAATAACTGGGACTACATATTTAATTCATCATAGTGAATGCCATTCGATAGGGAATAATTAAAATTGATTTGACATTGAAATATGATTTCAAATTATTTTAATAAATTTTTTAGTTTTCAACAATTATTTGATAACAAATTAAATGTATTTATTATTATTATTATTATTATGTTAAAATTGACTATATATAGCATTGATATTTACTCAATAATTCATACACTTTATATTATTAAAATATTTTATACTTAAAATGTGTTAAAAATAATTAAAAACTTAAAGGTATACTTCAAATACATTAAAATAATTAAAAACAATTGGTTTAGGGTTTAAAATTCAGTATTTAGGGTTTGGGATTTAGGGTCCAATCATGAAGGAAATTGAGAATAATTTGATTTTATTAAACCTATTTATGACTATATAATGTTATCTAGGGAATAATTATCCCCAATGACATCATAAATTGAGCTGATTAGTCAATTGGGCCAATAAGTAATGTGGTTTGTGTTGAATTAGGTCGTGTGAATGTAATTATTACTATAAATGATGTTAAGTGGGGTTAAATCATTTAGTTTAAGGTTTAGAGTTTGTGATTTAGGGTTTCGAGTTTGTAATTTAGGGTTTAGGATTTATGGCTTAGGGATTGAGGTATATAGGGTTTAGGTTTTAGGCTACAAGGTCTAATCCTAAAGGTAATTAGGACTAAATTAAGCTCATTTAACCTATTTATGACTATAGAATATGATTTTGGGTTAAATTTTCCCCCACGTCATCAAAGATTGAGCTAATTAATAAATTAAGCTAATGAATGATGTGATTTGGGCCAAATTAGTCTCCTTTAACCTATTTATGAATACAAAATGTGATTTTGGGTTAAATTAATTTGTTTTGGTTTTAAGATTTATGGTCTAATTATGAAGGTAATTAAGCATAATTTCAACTACTTAAACCCATTTCTTACCACAAAAAATGATTTTAGACATAATTATCCCTAATTTCATCATAAATTGAGCCAACTAGTCAAATGGGCCAATAAATAATGTGATTTGTGTTGAATTGAGATACGTATGGACATAATTAAGTGGGGTTAAATGGCTTGGTTCAAGGTAAATAGGGTTTATGATTTAAGGTTTAGGTTTTAGGGATCAGGGATTAGGGTATGTAGGGTTTAGGTTTTAGGGTATAAGGTCTAATCACAAAATAAATTAGGGAAAATTTGAGCTCCTTTAACCTATTTATGACAACAAAATGTGATTTTGGGCTCAATTGGTTCCCATGTCATCACAAATTGAGCCAATTAATCAATTAGGACAATTAATGATCTAATTTGGTCTAAATTGAGCCTTGAGAACATATTTATTACTATAAAGGATGTTAATTAAGGATAAACTAATTGGTTTAGGGTTGAAGGTTTACACTTTAGGGTTTAGGGTCCAATCATGAAGGAAATTGAGCATAATTTGAGATATTTCAACAACTTTGTGGCTATAAAAAGTGATTTTGGGCACAATTAGCCCTAACATCATCATAAATTGAGTTAGTCAATCAATTGGGCTAATGAGTAATGTGATTTATGTTGAATTGAGCTATGTATGAACATAATTAAGTGGGTTCAAATTGATTGGTTTAAGCTAAATATGGTTCAAAATTTAAGGTTTAGGGTTTAGGGATTAGGGATTAGTGTATATAGGGTTTAGGTTTTAATGTATAAGGTCTAATCATGAAGGAAATTAGGGATAATTTTATATATTTTAACCTATTTAAGGTTTAGGTTTTAGGGCTTAGGGCTATGTTGAATTGAGAAAGGTATGATTTAAACCAAGAAAGCAGTCTTGATGGAGACATGACATAAACTAAAAGTGTGTCAAAGTTCTAATGCATAAATTTAAATAGATCATCTCATGGGATGATGGAAGAGTGTGGAAAATAGTGAAAAAAAACATCATGTATGTAAAAACACACTCACAAGGATCAACTACCAAAAACTGAAAAATTAAAAAATCATGTGCAAAGGACACTAGACTCAACCAAAAATGTGTCCAAGATAATAAAAAGTGTAATAGTGGCATAAGTAGTACAATTTTGGCAAAAAAGAGTAATGGGGGATAAAAATCAGGCAAATAAGATGTCTATTATAGCTAAAAATGTGTCTTAAATTACAATGAGAGTGAAAATAATGAAGGAGAAGATTATGTATGGTTGATTTTGAAGGGGTTTGGCCACCTTCCAAACTAGACCTCACCATTTATCATCAATAGTTGAGATTACAATAAATGGGACCAAAAAAATAAAAAACATTTAAAATATCCTAAATACCTCTCAAGATATTGTTTTATAAAAATAATAAAAAATTATAACCCTACATAAAAGAGAGAATCATGCACTTTTAAAAAGTGTTTTCCCCCCACTAGATCAAAATTATGTCCACCACATAAAAGTTCCCTTCATTTAATAAATTCACCTCTTAAAGCAAATGAAATCCCCACCATATCAAATGCCTCGATAAAAGGTAATAATACTTCCATCCAATTCAATAATAATAAAGCTTTATCCAATTATAATGTTTTGACATTAAAAAAAATTTAAAATAGTTTCCAAAAAATTATTATAATGTTTGACCTTGAATCATGAGTTGTACGTGGAGGGATCTTGAGCAATGGAGGAAGGTCATTGGGAAACTACCAACAATCCAAATAATTTTATCATGATAGTAACCTATTGAAGGGGTAGTCCTACATTAAGGTGGTAGAGAATATGGAGATAATGTTGTCACCAACACTATTCGGATTGACCTCATGGCTGGGAAAAGTGGGGACATGAGAGTGACTATCATAGAGGTAGACCAAAAGAAAAAGTAGAGGGTGCATCTTATTGATGTTTCTAAATATACCACAGGTGCTCTTCAGTGTTGATGAACACTTATTTTTTTAGGATTTGAAAAATTTGAGGCATGAGTTGTAGTTTATGACAATTTGGTAATGTATATGGTGGAATAGAAGTAGAGTATGAGAACTATCCATAATACTAATTTAATTTGGTGGTTGGGAGCCACCAGGGTCAGAGTCTTTAGATATTTATGAATTTGGGGATTTTTTAATTAATATAAATTAATATTAACAATTATCTTTAAGCTAATGTGAGTTTTTATAAAAAATAAGAAAAGGGAAGGGTAAGGTAGAAAGGAAATGGGATTGAAATTTCTAATTTAAAATATTATGGTAAGATTATAATTACATTGAACACACATGAACCAATTTATGATATAAAATAGCATGAACTTAGATTACATCATAAATCAAGAAAAAATTATAGGAAATATATAAATCATAAGTAAGAACCAAGTTTACTTTAATCATTTGCTACTGTGGTCTGAATAGCCTAAGTACATCCAAATGTAGAGCAAATAAAGTGAAGTATACTTGAGATCTTTATAGTTAATCTAGCATTAACATAAATAAAAAACCCTGTGATAAAGAATATGACTCAAAATAAGGAGAATCATTAAAATTCAATATGACCATATACAATTGAGAGACATCATGGATATTTAATAAACTATCAAGATAATCTTTTTAGAATTCCTTAGTTATATTAAATGCTCCTGGTATATAATTGCTCAAAATCTCTCTCTTTTACAAAATGGTACTCCTTGCCTATTTGTAGGAAACATAAGTGGTTTACTAGTTAACTTTCTAAAAATATCCACATGTAAGATAAGGATAGTTGTCCATAATACAAAGAAAACAATGCGAAAAGCTTTCATGCCAACTTGATAAGAATAAGTATATGCTAACAGACTAACATATATTTTACAAAAAGAATATTCTCTTACAAATTACATTGGTCGGCCCTTAAATTAGTCCTATCTAAAGAAATATTTCACCTTGGTGTATTGTTCTTTTACCAGCTCAGAATCCATTATAGGTTTCATTAGACAATCCTATTCTTAACTTGCTAACTTGTTACATTCACTATAAACCTTAGCCATGAGTTCTTTTATACATTATTATTTTATAATCTTCTTCCATGTAGTAATAATAATGTCAAAGATATTCTAATTATCCTTGGTAGAATGGCCTTGATTGTCCCTAATGCCATGGATGTGAACGCCAACTATCTACTTGAATTCTCCATCACTGATTAGGTATTTAGTAGTGGTTTGAGAAGGGTTGTCCAACAGACTCCTAAAAAGTTTCTCTATTTTAGTTATTAGTTCCTTATCCTCCTTGATGAATTTGTGAACATTGATACATTAGGTGATCAAATATTCTTACTTATCCATCAAAAGTGTGATGAGGATATCTAAATGACTAAGCTTTATGATCTTAAATTCTAGGTCCTACTTTGTCCTATACACCTTGATGAGTTCTATCATCTGAGCTTGAGAATCCTACTACTAAGTGATTAAGGTTTATTCCATCTTAGCTTGATGGTTTAAATCACTTAATCTAAGTTTGATTCTCTTTAAATTCTCTTATGTATCCAACAAATATCTATTCATCATTTGTAATATGTCCTCAGGAATTTAAAGTAAGACATGAGCCTCTTAATCCTACTTCTCTTTCTCCAAGTTGAGGATCCTCTACTTTATTCCTTGGATTCCAGCCAAGGTCATTAAAGATTGTGCCATTACCAAACTAGATACATCCTCCTAAAAGATAGGATGTTATCCTACTTCTTACCCTTGAATGGGAGTTAAGCCCACAAATGTTCCACCTTTTGAAAGGTGAACTCCTTAATGTCGATAATAGCCTTCTTTGTCACTACTTTGTCAAGACCTGATGTGTATAGATTGAAGTGGAACTTTGGGTCAAACTCCTTTTACTATAGCTACTCATGAACTTTTACATTTGAAATTTTAGAGGCCCCTAGGTTGTTAATCCCTTAGATTTCCTTGTTGTAAAGGATTTAGATCCTTCTCTCTACTTGTCAATTCACAATGTCTTGGATCCATGGCTTGATATTGTCTTGAGAATTTATGCCAAGTTGAGTTAAAACTAGTGATGGAGAAAGAGATGGGATTTTTTTTTAATATCCCATAAACAAACTAGTCAAGAATGGTTGGTCCATAAATAGGATTCTCATCACTAAAGAGGTTAACTTCATTGGTAGGGTGAGTTAAGGTTAACCTAGGATTATTTTTAGGTCTCAAAGGCACCAAGGCCAATTATACTTGTCTTTTTCCTCAATCTAGTGAGATAAAATCTTTGCTTGTTGTATTAGAGGGATCCCCTTTCCTATCAGAACCATAAGTGGGTATAATGTTAACAAGGGCACTCTCCATTGTTTCTCATACCTCCATAACAATAATGCTAATGACCTTGACTAGGGATGAAGGCCTTTATATGGATGCTTGGGGTTGAGGACCTTCACCAATTATATACTCTATCATAGGCTCCTTAATCACAACTTTACCCTTTCCTTTTATATCCTCAAGTTACCCAACTTGGTGTGACTTTATCAATTCTACTCATTGAGGCTCTAAAGACTGCCCTCCAATAGGTGGCTCTTGATCAGCAGTCCCAGATGGTCCTAGAAACAAGTGATAGTGCAAGGGATGTAGTTTCCATATCTCTCCTAAGGACTTACTATCTTTGACCAGCCTATGCTCTAATTTGATGTTATAGCCCTTGATCCTGGACATGACTTCTTCAAAGTTCTTTGCCTTTGTCTAAATACCATCTCCCATACCTAGTTAATGTTTGTACTCAATTTTGGGGACCTTTTTATCCTATATGTGGTTAGCCACATTATCATTTAGGTCCCACATATTAAGGTCATCTAGTTGGAAATCAAAATAATTCTTGTGAATCACCATACATTCTAGCTACTTCCAATCTTTGATCACAATCTTACCAATGTCTAGTGAAAAGGGGTGGACTTAAGACTTCTTATTTTTATTGCATATCTTATCCACTCTTTGGATGATTTGATAATAAATATCTTGTTATATAAGATTATTAGGGACATTAATGGGAAATTTTTATGGTAAAATCATGACTCCTTCTATCCTTATTACAGTACAATATGAATAGGATCATACATACCCCATGGTTTCCACTTGTATTTTGATTAGAGGGTGGAGTCTTGGCATAAGGAAACTAGTGATTTCCTTATAAATGGTTGGGAAGACACCATCATATGTGAATTTTATGTGGTTCTTATATTTTAATATATTTAATTTGGAGTAGCGATGGGAAATAGTCGTTCTGCCATCAGTGGACCAATTTTAGATGTTGATGAAATCAACATAGGCTAAAAGTGAATCCAAGAGACAAGAAATTATAAATAATTTCTTGGAGGTCCTTATCTTGATGTTTGTGAATTTTTTTGCCAAGAAAAATCTTATTAGGTCTCCAATTGGAGGGGTTAAATTTTGTTTCAACATGCAACGAACATAAGATACCCAGATCTTTCTCACATAAGTAGTAGAAGGGGCACCAAAGGCTCTATTAAATAATTTAATATAAATACTAATGCCATTCCTAAATTATACAATAGGAATCCAACCATTAGGGGACATAAAAACATGGGATTCTTAGATTAACCAAGGTATGAGGACTAAATCTATGTTTTGGGTGTTTGTCCACTCTCTAAAGGATGGGAGATCAATATGAGGCAAGGGGATCTTGTAATAAGTTTCAAAGGCCATAGAGGCAATGCATGAAACCTTATTATTACTTCAATATTGAATGTTCAATTCCCCATCTATTTTTCAATCAATGAAAATGGGGGGAAGGAGGTCAATATAATGCATTACCTCTAGTTTGGCTATAACATGGTGGAGGCCTACCAGTTGAATTGAGACTAGGTCATTGTATCTCTAGTGCATAGTGGCATTCCTTTTCTCCTCCTAGGAAATTAGATTAAATTACTCTACAAGGAAGAATAACTCAAACTAATTCTTAATTTTATTCACATTTAAGGCTATCAGGTCTAACTCTATGTCCTTGAAGATCTTTCCTTCACTATCTAAAGTTAGATAAAGCTCTACTTCTATTTTCATCAATTACCTACCTAACACCATTGATGACACTAAATTATACTTGTAAGGTCACTAAGGGTTTCACTATGGCACTTTATTCAAGATTCATTTCCATTATTTTGATTACTTTGTGATCAATTGAGCTGACTTAGGTCTTCTTTATAAAGGTCTTAGGGTTTTTGAGCTTTAATGGTATAAATATCTAGCTCTTAATCTTATTCATGCCTTAGATTTAGTGGGACCTTATTATCATGCCCTCTCTATTTTAAATCTTAGGATATCTTTGATTTTGATCTTCCATTCTTATGTGGAGCCTATGTGGCATGGTTCCATGAATTTCATGGAAATTTTCAGAAATGCTAGTTAGATACTAGCCATTGGCCTTCAAAAAGTCTTCTTTATTTCACTCTAAAATTTTTAATCTAGGTCCTTTCATTTCATTAGTCCTTTTATCCTTAATTTAATTGGTTATGACTTGTGTCAAGATCACGAGGCCTTTGAAAGGTCCTCAAGCTCCACATACCATTGGATCAAATCTAGTGAGCAAGCAATCACTATTAGATCTTTATTAGGCCCAAATCATTAACTAAATGCTTTTAGGATGTACATTGGCCACATGTCAAGCTTGTGAAGCCTTTGAAAAGTATATTACCTCAATGCACCATTGTATCAAATCCAATGAGTGAATGATCATCGTTGGATCTTGCAATATACACACCTTTTAATTAGTTCCATGACTATATAAACTCAGACTTAAAATGATGTTCCTAAAGTCCTTTTATGTTAAGAAACACAAAATAACTTATGTTAAGACCTTTTATGCTAATTTTTCATATGTAAAAATTCTAGGAATTAATTGAAAGGGTCTTTATAAATTCCCCCTTTGTTTAGGATTTGAAAAAATATCCAAGTTAAATTTGATGGGTTCAGTAATGTCAAATGCATCCTCATAGACATCAAATGATGGGAGTGAACTTGTCAAATTCAAGACAATGGAACTACTTTGATCCAATGATTGAATGTCATGCATCAGGCTTTTAAGGTTAAATTTGATAGGTTTGATAACATCAAATACATCCTTAAAGACATCAAATGATGGGAGAAAACTTGTCAAATTTAAGACAATGGAATTGCTTTGGTTTAATAAATGAGTGCCACATGTCAAGATTTAAAGAATTCTTGATACTTTGGGATTGATGCATATGATCAGATTAAATATTTCAAGGTAATGAGGACTGTTAGATCATAAATTGATTGCTTGATAGTGATTGATTTCCCTTTTAGTGTCAGCTTTGGCTTACACTGTTGGATCAAAATCTTTGATTGAGTGAGAAGCATCAGATCTACAAAAGTTAATGAGCTTTAATTTAAGGCTTGATATGTATAAAGGTTTATCCTAAGGTTGAGACCTTTAAAATTTGTTCATAATTACAAACACAAATACATTTAAACCTTAATAAGACTTAGTTAATCCAAAAAGGGTCTCAATTTTGAAAAGGGAAAATGGTCTAGATCTTGATTTTATATTAACATTTGGTCATATTGAATAACATAATAATATCTTAATACAAAGTTAAACTTAGGTTTTTTTAATCAAAAGGAAATAAAATTTTCCACTAGACTTTTCTTGTGAACATTTGAATTCAAAACCCTAGGATTTACTACTTAGGAACCTTACCTTTCTCCATGTAACTTGCAACTAATCACCTTAAATATAATCATTAGAAACATTAGTCCATGGAACATAATCACAACCAGATACACTAAAGCTCATATTTTTCTTGAAATTTAATTGCCTTTATATTTCAAGAGAGAATAACCATTTCAAATTCAATCTAGAAGATAGATGTTTTGAAACATTTAGAAGGGTCCCCTTTCAGTAAAAGAATAAAATGGGGGTATGTTGGTCTCAAAACATCCTTATGAGCCATTAGTAATAATGAGGTAGGTGTTTTTCTACACTTTCTTGATGTCCACATACAATAGTGAAGTTATTCTCGATAAAGAAAGCCCCAAAGGAAACATTGTGGAGAGGTAGTTGAGGAATGACCTGGCTACATCGCCTATACATGGAAAGAATGTAGGTGGTGATAAATAATCAACCCATGAACATCAGTGGTGATCATTGAAAGGGAGACCAACAAGATTAAAGTGAAAGGCAATCATAGGTCGATGCCAGATCTTAGGCTCCATTCACTCCCAATTCAAAATTGTGTTCTAAATAGAATTAAAAAATTCCAACACCACCAATAAGCTCAAGCATATACCAAATTTGGGACTACCAATCCAATTATTACACCATTCAATGAAGTCATATGGGAAGGAACATAAAATAATGTATTTATCAAACCACTATACAAACACAAAATGAGAGGTTAAGATGGAATTTGAAACACAAGTTTAGATTTGAGCTAAGGAAATTTGAATTTGATTTCCTAATCAAGTTGAGATGATAATTATCTCATTTATGTTTACCTAATACTTAACATGATCTCAATATTCTTATAAACATACTCCTAAAGATACATTAAAGTCCTTCATGCCTTTGGAACTAAGAGAACTTCCATACTCCTCAAGAACTTTTGGCATGTCCCAATAAAATCCCATATGTAGTTGATGATGTAGGGGATAGATGAGACCACCACTTAGCCACTTGGATATGGACAACATGTCATGAGAGTAATCTACAAAAATAATCCAAATATAGTGAGATGTTTATTTTTATCAATTCATGTTTCTTACAATGGAGGAAGGAGGACATCGACCAAGATTACTAAGGAGGCTTATCCAGATGAAATTTAGACTCTAAGAAAAAGTATTTACCAACAAGAATGCCAAATCTAATAAATTAATTACCTTGAAAAAACTCAAAATACTTGGATATGTCAAATAAAAAAAATCTCTTCAAGATGAACTCTATAGAAAAAATATTGTAAGATTCATAGAGCTAGATTAGGGAATAATGGTTGCTAGGAGAAAATAAAGTTGAGTTAAAGCCAAGATTTAGACAAAAAATATCTTCCAACAATGATGTTAAGCTAATTAAAACCTAATAAGAAGGAATAGACTATGGATAAATCAAATATTAGGTAGCATAAGGGGCAAAATACATTACCAAATCATATGTAAAGATTTGATACAATGCCTGACATAATGTACCAAATAAACAATGTTGGTAAAGAAGTAAAGTATTTGACTTGCAAGCAAACTTGGACAATCACTATTAGATCATGGCTCTGATACCATGAAAGATTTACCAAAACTCCTTAGCTAAGATCTCTCCAATAAGAAATTACTACATCCATGTAAGCTTCACCATACACACAAACTAAATAAATCAAATATATTCTATTCTTTGATCTATATTATATAATGAATAGTTCACCTTACATTTCATGTGAATGACTAAGTGAATAGGTACACATATATGTGGAATATAGGATAATCCAAAACATACCACTCATGTGGGACTAACTTCCTCAATAGTAAATACCACCTAAGTAAGTTAAAGAGTATAAAAATAATATCTAGCACAAATATAATTGAGCTAAGTATGAACATAATTAAGTGTGTTTAAATGGATTGGCTCAAGGTAAATAGGGTTTCTGATTTAAGGTTCATGGTTTTAGGGATTAGGGTATATAATTTTTAGGTTTTAGGGTATAATGTCTAATCTTGAAGGAAATTAGGGCCATCTTGAGCTCCTTTAACCTATTTATGACTATAAAATGTGATTTTGGGCTCAATTGACCCTCATATAATCACTATTGGGCCATTTAGTTAATTGGAGTAATGAGTGATATGATTTGGGATAAATTATGCCCTATGAATGTAATTATTACTCTAAATTATGTTAATTAAGGATAAAACAATTAGTTTAGGGTTAAAAATTTAGGGTCTATGGTCTAATCATGAAGGTAATTGAGGATTATTTGAGATACACAAACTTATTTATACCATAGCATATGTTTCTGGGTTCTATTATCCCCCATGTCATCACACATTTAGTGAATTAGTCAATTGGGGAAGTTATTTGTTTGATTTGGACTAGATTGAGCCCTAGGAACATACATCTTAGTCTAAATTATGGTAATAAGAGTTTATTTTTTATGGTTTAGGGTGTATATGGCTTGGGTTTTAGGGATTAGGGTTTAAGTTTGAGGGTATAATATCTAAGTGATTAAGATTATAGAATTAAGGGTTTAGGTTTAGCGGTGTTTATGTATACATATAATACCATGTGCATTATAGGACTATGTACATGGTTTTTTTAGTAGTAAAAAACAAAAATAAAACATTTACCAACATTCTTTTTCTTAGATCAAGAGTTTTATCCCTTTGGTACTCTGCTATGTTTTGCTCTACATATTACAGGTCTATTTTTTACTAATTTTATGTATGTCCCTACCCTAAAAATTAAAAATATTTTTATACTCATGGTTGAATAAAGAGTTCATGTATATTTTTTAGAATTTTATCATTGTCCCCACTTGGTACTAGACATCAAGAAGGTTTATTTTTTAATAATTATATTATTGTCCCCAGCCTCAAATTTGACAACTTTGTCAAATCATGGGTGATAAATTTTATAATATAAAGAATAAGAATTTAAATCATAAAATGTTAGAGGAATTATAAGTGTAGAGAGAAAAGAAAAGGTAACAAATTATAAAACTTCATTAAAGTGATTATACTATCCTTAATGAATTTAATGTCACAAATAATGATATTATACCAAATTTTGAAAGTACAATTGACAATTCTAGTAGTATACCAAATTATAATAAATTTCCACTTTAAAATTTTATGGTTTCTAATTTTGGTGATGATGATATAATGCATGATGATGAAAATTTCATGGAAATGTTGATTGATGAAAGTAACATTAAAGAAAATACTATGAGAACAGTATCAAATGAAGAAACTAGTAATAAAGAAAATAATATGGAAACACCAAATCAATAAAATTTACCACTAAGAACACCTCCTATGATTTTTAAAAGATGACCCATGTATTTTATTGAAACAAATGAAAAAAATTTAAAACCAATGCCTATAAAATATATGGGTGCCATATGAAAAGAAAAGTTGAAAGAATTTAGAACTGGCACTTTCAAAAATTAAATAAAACTTGGAAATGCCAATATTTTGTTATATTAATAAAAGTGAATAATATGAAACCTACAATGAACACCCTAGGTCTAAGAACATCTAATATTGATCGTGTAAACAAGGCAAGTTTTGAAAATTTTCATAATGCATACCGTCAAGTAGGTGTGAACAAACACATCACAGATGGTAATAATGCCTAATGTATTATTACAACTTATGTGGTAATTTTTAAAACAAGTAGTGAATCATTGATTAGAAAAATAATCTAAACATTGCACATAAACATAAAACACTAATGAAAGTAATTGGGAGATGTAGAAGACTTGATGTTTTTGATAATAATAAATTATGAGAATTTTATGGTAGACTCTCATAAAAATAAAATGATATAACTAATGCCCTAAAACATTTACTTGAATAAATTTTTAAATATAACACAAGGGTATCACCTAATATTATAGATGTAGTGAAAATAAGAATTGGTTCACAAACTCTTATCATAACTTTGAACCACATCCTAAATATTTTTCAGATATGACTCAAACACATATATACTCTAACTTTGTTAAAAAAATATCCACAAATTTCTATTATTCAAATATATTTTTAAATGACCAAAACATTCTATGTGAAAATCAATTACACATGCACTAGTTATTATTGTAGGCAACATGTTGAGTTTTCAATGCATTATAATATTTTTCATCATGTTCATTGTAACTTACATGTGAACAAAATTTCTTAGGAGTGTGGAATGTAATCCCCACCAAAATAAGCAAGGGAATTTATTCCATCCATTTTTTTTGAAATAAAAGATGGATAATATATTTATAATAAGGCATGTTTGGATGTAACATGCAACAATTATGGTGGATTGCCAAAATTGAAAAATTGTACCTATGAGGATAGTACACATGGAATTAGACAATAATTGTTTGGTTTTATAAAGATAAATATGTGACATATCAATTAAAATATGGAAAGGAATCTAAAAGGTACAAGCTTGTTAGATAAAAAATACTTGTTTCCAAATTTATGGATAAATTTAGGGAGGAAATTATATATTAATATGCAAAGTACACACCCATAGCTCAATGGCTAGATGAATAATTTAAGTTAAGGACACATTCATACTTATTAATATTGTTTTTGTAGTTAATTTTTCATATAATTACAAATTACAAACAAAAAGAGAGGCTCAATCACAATACCACAAAGAGAGATTCAATCCCATTTTGTGCATATAACATTCAAACATTCACCTAATAGTACAAAACATGATTTAAAATATTATGTGACTACCACTTATATGTTAGTGATGGTAAAAAAAATTATTCAATGTATGTGTAAGGTTGTTTTCATATTTTTTATATCAGTTTGAGTGAAAGGAACATTAGTTTCAATCAACATTATATTTGGTCAAATAAATACATGTCATAATTTAAGAATGCATAAATGTTGTACTAGCTGAGCAAGATGCATGTGACCACTAATGTACAACATATTTTGAGTTTTAGTGAAGCAATCCATGGAAAGGAGAGCATGATGGTGTAGAATAGGTGCCAAAAGAGATATTTTAAGAGAGAATTTGAAGTGTTAATAGGTTGTTGATCTAATAGATGTAGAAAAACATAGTTAGATGATGTAATGAAACTATGGGATATAGTGCTCAACAAAAGTCCACTATTTGTATATATTTTTGGTTGATGGAGGATGAAAAATTGGTAAGATATGAATATTGTATGAGTGTAATATGATCTAGTGAGTTACACTCATTTCATAGATCAAATTTAAATTCTTGGATGGTTCATTTGAGGCACATGGAATGCTTTTGTTCTGGATGCATTGAATTTATTTAGAATGAGTGTAAGTCATAATAATGGGTGGATGAATGGATATGTAAGAATATCATTCCAATTCACACTTATCAGGATCCAAAAAATTTACAATGTACATATATGACATCATCATGTAACTTTGACCATGTATCTGATCCAATAAAAATATGTACCATATATCTAACATGTGTTTCATGTACTAAATTTCATTTTTATTAAATATTGTTTTGTTTTATGATGCAGGGCATGTTTATGAATTTATTTCAGATGAGAATAATGAGGACATGACAAACTAATACTTATTTTAGTGTGTATAGGGAAAACATAAATTGATTTATGTGATCACAGATGGGGAAAACATTCACTATCCCATTAGGTCTCTAGTAGTTACTAGAACTTAGATTTGATATTATCCTATCAAAAATTCAAATATATATTTGTTTTAATAATATTAAGTACATAATAATATACTTCACTATTCATATTTAATTTTTTCAATAAATTTTTAGTTGGATAACTATTAGGGTAAGCCATTAAAAATGACTCTATAGAAGGTTTCTGAATCTGATCATGAAATAATTATGGATATTGTAAAGATTAAAGTCGATCCTAATGGTTTATTAAATTTAAATGCCAATTTTTTTTAATTATAAATTAAAATGTGTTTAATTTTATCAAAAATTATTTATTTCTTATGTATTACATATAAATTTCAATTTAATTACATATTAACACATTTCTTTATAGGTTAGTGGTGCCAAATTAGCTTCCATCTTCACATGGTTGGAATTGTTACTAGAGAATTCCATATTATTGAATATAATATAATATTTATATTCATGTATATGATTGACTATTTTACCTTATTTATAATTGACAATTCCTGCATGAGACTAATTCTACAATTGAGCCTTCACTCACACACTCCATGCATTGACTAGTTCATTTGTAGGAGTATGCATGTTCCATTAAGTAAATTTATCCATATTAGGTGTGTAATTAAAGTTAATTTAATATAATTTAAGTATTCTCACCTTTTATAATATGATATATCCTTCAAATTTGGGCCTTTTATCCTTGGTGATGCCATACTAGCTATCCACTCACTCAATTAGGCCTAAAACAAGGCATGCTTTTACAAAATGAGAAAAAAATCTTCATAGATTGGAATAAAAAAAATTAAAACACATTAATTACCTTTATAAAAAAAATTATCACCTGAAAATAAAGTTTCAAAACATTTATATCACTATAACTTGAGCTATGACACTTTTAGCCTGTTTGAAGACCAATTTTCACCATTTATTTTGCATGTACATGTATGTATTTTTTATTATTATCTATCCTTAGGTAATATATATACCTAATAAAACAATTTTTTTTAAAAAAAAATTCAAAATATACCTTCATTCTAAGTTTCAAAGGTTTTGGAGCTCTAAAACTCAAATGATGGTGTTCTTTGTGCACCTAGGATCTCAAAGGGAAACAAACATGCCATTTTAGTTTAAAAAAATTATCTTTAGTTATATGATGTTTAAAAAGATAATTATTTTTATAATATGAATATATGGATTCATTATACCCAATAAAATATTTTTTTGGATATGTTAAATTAAAAATGGTACCAAAAATTTCTAATTTCAGGTCTGTAGACCTTCTTCCTAGTTGTGTGCATGCATTTTACAACATAAGCATGTCTTTAGATAGTTTTATTGGATTTAAAGATAATTTATAAGGTATTAAATATTTATTTATGTGTTTAGGATTTCATCTAATGATATTTTATCACTTTAGAGTCCCTAATATCCTCAAGTTTGCCTAAAAAAAATAATTTTGCCTTAAAGAAAAATATCATCTTGAGGTCAGAATGGGTGATTTGTTTCCTAATAGAGCATGATTATATGTAAATAATTTGTTACTATATGTTAATAATATAAAATTAAATGGTTTTTATTCCATTTTTTACCTATGAGATATCCAACTGTGACTTGCATATTGACATCATTTCTTATCAATGTTGCTTGAGGTCAGAATTGTTGAAAAAAGGGTATCCACATGGATTTATAGGTTTTTGGATATGGTAACACATGTAAATTACACATAAAAATTTGTTTTAAGTGAGTTATTTTTTATTTTAGGTCTCATAATTGGAAATATCTATTGGAGGCAAAGAACCTATCTCTTAACTACATAAAAGTTACATTTTAGGATTGATAACTGAATCCTCTACCACAAGTTTGTTGATAACCTAAAATAAAAGGTAATTAGGTTAAAATTGGAGTAATTAAAAATGTATTTTATTGTTATTTTTTTTCATGGATAAAACTTATAATTTTTATTTTATGCCTATCCAAAGTTTGCCTTAAAAACAACAATGTTTCCTTATAGGGACATGTCATCTTGAGGCTAGAATGGGTGCTCTGTATCCTAACTGAGCATAATAAAATGAAAATAATGTCTTAATATATGTTAATAAACAACAATTTATGTGTTTTATATGCTATTTTTCATCCAAAGTCCCTAGAGATAGAGACCTCCAATTGTGTCTTACATCTTGACAACATTTCTCGAGGCTAGAAATATTGCAAAAAAAGGGTATATGCATGGATTTTGAGGATTAAAATGTGGGAATTAATGTAATTAAAAAATAATAAGGTATTTTAAATTATTTATTTCAAATTAGAGGTCCTAAAATTGGAAATGCTTATTGAAGACAAAAAAACTTGTCTCTTACCTCAATAAAAATTGCATTTTTTAATTGATCACTAAATCCTCTACCTTGAGTTAGTTTATGATTTAAAATTCAAGGAATTAATGGTGTAATTATAAGAACTAAACATAAATATTATTGTTATTTTAGTTTTATTTATATGACTTATGGTTTCCATTTTTCACTTGTTCAAATTTTGCCTCAAAACAATATTTTTTTCCTATAGGGACATGTCATCTTGAGGCCACAATAGCCACTCCATATCCTAACTAAGCATAATAAAATGAAAAATAATGTGGTAATATAATTTATTTATCACCATTTATGTGGTGTTCATTCCATGTTTTAGGCATGAGGCCCTAGAGATAGAGATATCCAACTATAGTTTGCGTCTTGACAATTTTTATTGTCAATGTTGCTTGATGATGGAATTATTAAAAAAATGGTATCCACATCGATTATAAGGAAATTGATATGATCATTAATGTAAATTAAACATTATAATTTTTTGAAATTGATGCATTTTTAATCATATGACCTGTAATTTGAAATGTATATCAGAAGCAAAGAACTTATCTCTTAACTGCATAAAAGTTGCATTTTAGGACTAATCATTGTATCCTCTACCATGAGTTCATTAGTATATTTAAATATGATTTATCTAGGGTTAAATTATAATAATTTTAAATAAATTTAATTATTATTTTAGTTTTTTTTACATGACTTATGGTTTCCATTTTATTCCTGGCCAATGTTTACCTAAAAAAAAAATCCTTATAGGGACATACCGTATTGAGTCCAAAATAGGTCATCTATCTCCTAATTTAACATATTAAAATGAAAATATTAACGTCATATAGGGTAATATACAGTCATAACATGGTTTATTTTCCAATTTTTAAGCATGAGGCCTCAAAGATAGAGATCTCCAATTGTGGCTTGAATCTTGACAATATTTCTTATCAATATTGTTTGAAGATAGAATTATTATAAAAAGGGTGTCTGCATGGATTTTGAGGCCATGGATATGGTAATTAATTTAAATTAAACATAACTAGGTTTTTTAACTGATGGATTTCAAAGAATAGGTCCAAGAAGTGGAAATATGTATTGACAACACAAAAGTTGTATTTTAAGATTGATCATTAATTCCTCTACCACAAGTTTATTGATGATTTAAAATACAAGGGATTTGGGGTGAAATTATAGGAATTAAACATCAATTTATGGTTCTATCATTTTTTTGGTATGACTTATGCTTTCTATTTTATGCTTATCAAAATTTTGCATAAATAATAATATTTTTTCCTTATAGGGACATGTCATCTTAAGTCAAGAATAGGTGCTTCATCTCCTAATAAGACATAATAAAATGATTATAATGTGGTATTAGAGGTTAATCACCACACTCAACATGGTGGTTATTCTAATTTTTTAGCCATGAACCCTTGGAGATAAAGATATCCAATTATAGCTTTCATCTTGACAACATTTATTATTAATGTTAATTGAGGCTAGAATTATTGTAAAAAAGGGTATGCACATGGATTGAGTTTGTGGATATGGGAACACATGTAAATTTAAAATAATATGGAGTTTAAAGTGATTTATTTTGAGACATTGGTCTTAGAAATGGAAATTTCTATTAGAGGTAAAGAAAATATCTCTTAACTACATAAAAGTTGTATTTTAGGACTGATCACTGAATCCTCCTTGAGTTCATTTATGGTTTGTAATATTAGAAGTTTAGGGTGAAGGTATATTAATTTTACATTCATGTGATGGATATTTTATTTAATGTATATGACTTACAATTTATTTTTTATGCATGTCCAAAGTTTCCCTAAAAAATAATATTTTTTTCCTTATAGGGACATATCATCTTGAGGCTAGAATAGGTTCTCTATCTCCTAACCAAACAGAATAGGATGTAAATATGTGGTACTAGAGATCAATAAACACCCATTACATGGTTTAAATTCTATTTTTCAACCACAAGACATCAAAGATAGAGATATCCACCAAAAACTTATATCTTGACAACATTTGTTGCAAATGTTGCTCGAGACCAAAAATATTGCAAAAGAGGGTATATGTATAGATTCAGAGGCCATGGATAATAAAAATAAATTTAAATTACACATATTGAATTATTGGAAGTGTTGTATTTAAAAATTGAGGTCCTAAAAGGAGAAATGTCTATTGCAGGCAAAGAACCTATCTCTTAACTAATTAATGTTACATTTTAGGATGGATCACTAAATCTTCTACACAAGTTTAAAGATGATTATAAATATGAGGGATTTGGGGAGAAATTAGAGTAATTTAACATGCATGTTAAGATTCTTTAGGTTTTGGATACAACTCATTATTTATATTTTACACCTATCTAACGTTTACCTAAAAAATAATATTTGTGCCTTATAGGGACAAGTCATCTTGAGGATGGAATGGGTGCTCCATTTATTAACTAGGTGTGATCAGATGCCAAAAATATGGTATTATATGTTAATTGAAACCCATAACATTGTGGTGACGTAAATTTTCAGCCATGAGGCCCTAGAAATTTATATATCCAACTGTGGCTTGGATCTCGTATCTAGGGAAATGACATCTTGAGGCCAAAATGGATGCTTTGTCTCCTAACTAGGCATACTAAGATGCTAATTATTTTATATAGGTTAATATTCAACCCTAACATGGTGTTTATATTAGGTTTTATCCATTAGGACCTATATATAGATATATCCAACTATGGATTGCATCTTGCATCTACAAAAAATGTCATCTTGAGGTAGTAACAAATGATTTATCTCCTACCCAAGCATACTCAGATTCCAATAATGTGGTCCTAGAGGTTAGTCACCACTCCCATTATGGTGGTGATGTTTAGTTTCAAACCAAAATACATTAGAGACATATATATCCAATTTTTGATTGCATCTTGCATTTAGGGAAATGCCATATTGAGGCCTGAAAGATTTAAATATGAGTTATGTCTAACCGGCTTTATTTTTTTGGTCTCACATATATTATTAAATTTAACACCTCAAAAAAAGATGAAAAAAATATTATCAAGGTTAAATGACATAATGTTTAGTGTTATATATAATAATTATTAGACTAAACATATTATTTACAAATAGATAACTTACTACCTTATTAGTTCTACTTAATTTAACAACATAGACAAAAAATTAAAAAAATAGAAATTTCTAGATTAAAGATCAAAACAAATAATTATAAGATATGATATATATAATGTATTTTATATAATTACCATCACATTATGATGTAGGATCATCACAAAAAACTTTGTTTTAATCTTTTAAATATGTCTTCAAATGGTTGAATAAGGTCCTTAGGAGTTTTGAAATGTCCTAAAAGATATGTATGAACAATAAGAAGTTTGCTAAAGATTTAATGTGTGTTGATAATTATTATGATGTATTATACATTTTTTAAGAATATGTCTAAGTCAATATGTTATCAATAAATTTATCTTTATATAAATACTCCTTTTTCCTACCAAAATCCACTATTTGAAATTTTAAACTTTATTATTCAATTTGGAGGACTTTTTGACTTGTTGTAAAGGTCATGATCCTTAGTAAAAAAGATATTTATAATAAATTATCTTGAGTTAAATGTAATTTAACCTGAAATTCAATGAAAACTCTCTTTAAACCTCATCTAGACTCGTGTAAGGTAGGAGGAAATCAATATTAGCATATTTGTGAAAGAAATAAAGGATAATAAAGTGATTTTTGGTGTTAAAATAAGACTAAGCTAATATTATGCATGTTTTTAGTTCTTTATAAAGTTAAATATAATATATTAGGAGCTAATAAATGTAATAAAGGCCGAAGGAAGTAATAATAAGGAAGTAATAGGTCTATGAGAAGGCCTAGAGAAAAAGTCTACCAAATACCTAAGAGGTAAGAGTGTGTATATTCAAAGCTCATATGAATAAATAAGGTTTCCATGAATCAATTAATGTTCCTATATACTTTTAATTTTATATTATGATAGCTATTTGATACAACTTTATAATGTTATGGTGATTTTCAAATTATAAAGCTTAGTAAATACTAATTTTTTATGATAGAATGTAATAAGTGAATGCATTTCTATGTAATTTCATGGTTATTAGGCTTGATGAATGATTTTAGATGTAAACCAAAATATTTTAAGGTCTATTCAAGATAAAAATAACATTTGAAGGTCATTGAAAGTTGAGATTTTTTCATATTTGAGTTTCTTAGGTCTATATTATTAATTAAAACTATAATAGTCAAGCAAATATTCATTATTTTAGTAAATAAGAGTATATTCAAGCACAAAAAGTGATTGGAAAGGTTAGTTTAATGAGATAAGAGTATAATAAAGTCTTGAGGTATGTAAAAACTAGTGATAAAAGTGAAATTTCCCTATATGTTAAGCCTTGAGACTGTGATATATAGAAAAAATTGTAATTCAATGTTTAGTTCATTAAAAGTGTTATAAATCTCAAATGAACTAGTTAAATCTTGAGAAATTTTATAGGGAGATGATATATAAGTTCATTCAATGGATTTAAGTGATTTTAGGTTTTCTAAGTCATTATATTGGGGTGAAAAATGAAATCTTGGTGAGTTTTTTTATGTATCCTAATCATCAAAATACATCTCTTTGACTTGCTTGTATAAGCCCCTCCCTTGGATGCGTTGCTCACAACTAGAGGTGTCAAATTTAGATAACATGAGTCTTCCTGCACTCAAAAACATTCCTATATCTCCAAGTGTTTAAATGCAAATATTTACATAATATTTACATGTAAAGGAACAAGATACTTAAAAATATAAAATTATTCATTGGTGCACTTATCATAAGCTAGTAGTCACAGTAAATTTAGGACTTGTACTCAAAATAATAGGTTCAGGTTGGTGAATGGGAGTGTGATATAAATCACCAATAGGAATTAGTGATGTGTTCATGATAATGGAAGGTTTGGCTCCCTAAACACACACACACACACACACACACACACACACAAACACACACACACACACACACACACACACACACACACACACACACACACACACACACACACACACACACACACACACACACACACACACACACACACACACACACACACATAAAATTTGTGTGAGAAATATAGAATCATGGAGAGGAGTTACGGTTTGGGTGATGAGGGCACATGTAGTTACATTGTTTTTAGTAGCATCAACTGATACCTAGCATGATAA
>JARHVA010006139.1:600000-997635 GCA_037957365.1 Torreya grandis | reverse complement strand
AAAACATCCAAAATGGTAGAATCTAGAACTCGACATGCACTTTGTACATTTTCAAATGTGAAAAAATTCATGGCAAGATTCGGATCTTGCAAAACATACATACCCCCCTTCCATAGAAGCCAGAACTTGAAGTACACTTTACATGTTTTAAAATATGCAAAGTGATTAGTGGGTTCCACCTTCCACCAAACCAAACCATTAACCATGGCAGACATTGCACTTGCATTTTGCACCCTGAATTTCCACCACCAACTACCACTAAAATGCATTTATTGTAGGGTTTGCTATATAAACTAAGCCATTTAGGGATTATTTATTATTTGTTTAAATTTTTAAGATCTTGAGCTCTAGCAATGACCTATGCCATTCCATCAACCTCGAGCCACATGTTAGCAAGTACCCATGAGTTCAATCCATAACTGCATCCTAATCGCCACATCATTTTCATCTATGCACAATATTCATGTTGTGATTTTTTATAGTTTCTCTTGCAAATTGATACATTTTTTCAAGTTTTTTATTCCTTTGAGTAGTTTTTTGATATTTTTTTGGGTTATCATTGCTAGTTTGGTATTCTCATATAATTAGGCATTGTTAGATCATTATTTGCATTATCGTGTGTTCAAAAGGTTGTATTCAAAGTCTAGGGTTTTCTAGGGTTTTTATGTTCAATATTTTCCTTATGAAGATTTCCCCAAAGTGATCATTAGAAAAGCTTTAGAATTTTCCCTCCTAATTTCGTATTCAAAATATAGGGTTTCATTGATCCAAAAGAATATTCCCAAAGCATATACTTCCCATTTAAACCAGAAAATATTCCCTACATATACCTCCAAGGTCCCCATAGGACATTGGACTTGCCTCAATCACCCTAGGACCCCCCACATGTTTTAGCATTGGTCCAAACACCTTTGACCCCCCATGTGATTTTTTTAGTCTTTACAGAGAGTGGACCATACCCCAGACACCTTCCATCTTTGTGAAATTTCCACTTGTTTCAAGCACCTCCTAGTTATGCAAAACTTTAACCTATTCAGAGAAACTCCCATCTATGAATAAGGGAGTGGTTCAGATAGATGGAATTATTGTTCAAATATTAAGAATGATAAAGGATTTAAATCTCACTATCCATGCTTGTTTGATTCTATCAATCACTTAATATATCTTGGTAATTGATCTTCCCCCCTTATTTTTCCATTTTCCTTTCATGAGATTTTACCACAAAAATGGGAGGATATTTATTTACAAATTGGTCCCACATGTTGCTCAGAATAAGGTATGGGACAAGAGTAATAATAAGAGTTGAGCCAATAGCTAAGGATTATATTGAACCATACACCCCTCCTCTCATGAACATGAACTACATGTTACAAGATCAAGAAGAATAAATTGATCATGAGGATGCAACTCCTATAGAATATATTTTAGACATTCTCTTAGATGAATGACGATCAGCCTTCCAATTTGATCCCTATGACCATGTAGAATAAATTAGGTTGGGTACATATTACATTCATGATAATAATGCAATCATTCCCAATATCTTAAAACCAACCAAATATTTTCAAGGTATGTGGTAGTTATTTTTTTTGATGGTTTGAGAAGAAAAAAATGGAGTGGTTGCAAGTGTTGTCTTGGTCTCTCACCCCAAAAGGAGATCTATTTTTATTCTTTCAGACTTCAATTTAGTTGTACTAACAATGTAGCTAAATATTAATCCCTAATTTGAGGACTACATCTAGCCAAAGAAAGAGGGATAGAATCTCTACATATATTTGGTGATAGTGAACTAATTTTTCACTAAGTAAAGATCTAAAAGTGTGACTAAGAACAATTATTTAGATATTATAAATCATATGGTATGGGACGTGTTCAAATATTTCACCACTCTAAATATTTAGGTAGTACCAAGATCACAAAATAAAGATATTGATTGTATGGCCTCAGTAGGTTCCCAATAGAACTGACCCAAAGAAATAAGTAAAGAAAATAGCCAGCATGTAAAATTGGTGGGTCAGACCATTTGTTCTTGATAATGTCACTAATTGGTAATTCTTTGATAATGATCAATAAATTATGAATTTTTTGAGAGAGGAGGCTAAATTATTTGATAAGAACTAGCCTAAGATCTAAGATCAATATGAATATCAGATCATCCATTTAAAGATGAACAAGCTACCTATGGATCTTGTTACATTAGAGAATATCTTCAATTTAGATGTCCAGCTGAAACGTGGGAAAAAGAATATTTTGGTCAATGAAAAGGGCTATGAGCTAGTGGTCATCTCAAAAACAAAAACCTTGAAGCTATGGAAGGTATGTAATGACTCTAAGAAACAAAATTGTATTGCATTGTGTCAGGAATTTGATTATAACTTTGCTTGGAGCTACCATGATCTAATAGGTTTTGACCTTGGTTTAGCCCAACATACAATAGAGTTGGATCCAAACACTAACCATGTTAGAAAAAAACAAATCCCCATTAATCTAAATATATAACCCCTGATGAAAAATTAACTCTCTAAATTGATAGAAGTAAATATAATTTTTTCAATCAAGCACTCATCTTGGGTTACCAATCTAGTCCCTGTCAGAAAGAAAAATGGTGAAATCAAGCTATGTGTAGATTTTAGAGACCTAAATAAAACACCCCTAAAGGATCACTATTTTTCTCTCTTATGGAAAAAATTTTATAAACTGTAGTAAGATATGAAAGATTTTCCCTTATAGATGGTTATTCTAGCTATAACCAAATCATGGTACAAGAGTTAGACCAGTAAAAAACTACCTTCACCACAAAATGGGGCACATATGCATACAAAAATATTCCATTTGGATTGACCAATGTTGGATAAATATTACAAAGAGCCATGGATATGGAATTTATAAGGTTGATAAATGAAATGATCCTGGTATATCTAGATGATATCACTGTCTACTTGAAGCATGTTGAAGCACATCTGTACCACCTTAGAATTTTTTTTGAAAGGTACAAAGAATATGGGGTTTCTTAAAACCTAAATAAGTGTATTTTTTTGGTCTACAAAGGGAAACTATTGGGGCACATAGTGTCAAAGGAAGGTCTTGTGATAGACCCAAAAAGAGTAAGGGTTGTTGTAGACATCAAAAATTTGCACACTGTGATTTCAAGTGTCAAAATACCCCTTGATAGACTTAGGGCCCCCTTGGAACCAATCCAACCCTTTGACCCCTAACCAAACCTAACCCACAATTAGTTTGATTAAACTAGTTTAACCCTAACTTTTACCCAATTTGACCCTTCACCCTCGATTGTCAATGGTCAGGTTGATCATCAATGGTCACCCTGACCATTGATGGTTAAGGTCCACCTCTTTAAACACTAACATGTAAATGTATCCACCTTTTATTTCTAAAAATAGCTTATCCTCATCTATGTGTAAGTCATTGCATAAGTGAGTTAAATTTAGAAGGCCCAGTTCACATCTTATTGTAACTCTCTTGTCTTGCCTATAAGAAGAGAGGAGTAAAGAGGTGAAAATCATCTACAAAATCTACAACTATTATCAAGAGCTTATGAATTTAGGATTCTTTTTTTGTAGTTAAATCATCATCAACGATCTAATGAACCAACTACCACATCAGAGAGCTAACTTGCCACCATATCTCTACCAAAATTCCAAGCACCATTACTCTACTAGAATCATGTCAGACTCCATCAACTAGTCAACCACCTCAATTAATCACCCAATCCACCTTCTATAAGATAAGTATTTGATTCTCAATATTCATTTACTTCATTTGTTTTTCCCATCTGGTCCAACACTTATCCAACTCCTAGAATCTCACTTTGAGATCCCGTTAATCAACCTATTATCAACCCAAATCTATACATAGTAATTGTTGATGGTTGACTCAACCGTTGATGGTCTATCTAACTATCGATGATCATTTTGACCATCGATGGACACCTTAATCATTGACAGTTAGCCCAACTAACAATGGTCACTATGATAGTAAAATATAGTAACTTTTTTTCACATACCTACCCCCTAACCAAACCTAATCTTATGTGTCTTTGCTTGTTCACAGATCCCTTTCTAATTTTTTGAAGCATACCCCAACCCTCTAGCACTAATATTAACTAGCTAATCACTATTTTAAACATTTTTAGTCTATTTCTTAATCAAGCATTCTTGTGTTCAATTTTAGTACCTTTTAATTATTGATGTAAGTACCTTCTATTCTATTTTATAATCTTAATTATTTAAAACATGTGGATTGACAGCCCTCGAGAAAGCTCTTGCTTTCAAGATCTAGCTATTGCTAGGCAATCCACTCAACTATCTGTCTAACAAAAAAAAATATTTAGTGATTTCTTATCTATAGGTCATCCTCCTAAACCAAATAGGAGCTCTGTACAATCATTTGATTCAATGTACGCACAATCAAATAGGTTTTTCAACCATATCTGTACCTAGTTTCTTCTTTCCCTCCTTACAATAACAAGCAAAAATTTACTGAAACATTTTGGCATGCCCGATGGGACCCTTGTGTTTCCACCTAGATTTTTGTTTGATTTTATTCTCTTTATTATATTCTCATTAACAAAATCAAAATTTTCTTTTGGGCTTAAAATTAAGTGCATACATCGACTACTTGGAATTTTAGTTCATATAGCTTAACTTAAAAGCAAAGTAATCTATCGTAGCTTCACTCTTTATTCCACACACTAAACCAAACCACTTTTATCAATTAAACATCAAATAAATTTGAGACAAGTCTCAATTAGGATTTCATCACCTAGAAGTAACATTGCCCTCTCTCAGAAATATCACTTGGATATCATTACCAAGGGGAGAACCAACTCAGTTCTCTGATTGAGTATAATCTCTAGATATCAATATATATTGGCTAATCACCTAACACCCTTATTGTTGTGATGTGTGAAGTGAGGGGGTAGGCCCCAATACCAAGCCACATATTGATTCCAATACATATTCCTTTTTTAGTGCCTAAACACAACCTCAAACCAGCCTTAGACTTCCTTCTAGTACCCACTCTATGAACCAAATTTAGTCACATAACTTATTAAGGCATAAGCCAGAAGCAAGATTAATTAAGACTCTAGGGATTAATGTATATTTTATAGTTTTATTTAATTTCTTTGATCATTTTCTTGTCTTTTATTTTTTTTAGTAGTGAGGTTGTTTTTGCTTTCTATCTCCCCTATCTCGTATGGTTCTCACTTGCCAACAAAGAGACCTTGTGGAGAAAAACCCATCACCAAGCTAACCTACCTCTTCCACATCTTCATCTATGGACTACATTTCTGAACCATTAGACTCTCCTCACCCCTTGAGAAGTCATATTTTCCTTTGGGAGGTTCCCCAAGGAGATGTGTATTTTTCCACTTTCCTAGATAACAATCCCATAGCTTTGCAACATTATCTTACAACCATGTCTTACTGTATCCTAGCTTTGGCCCCAACTATAGATCTATCTTATGGCATGCCTCTCCACCTCATGGGGAGTACCTCTATTACCATGGTTACTACCTAACCCTTGACTACCCAAGCTTCCTCATCAACCAACAACCCCTTCAAGACTACCATAAAAAACCAACCAACCCAAATTATTGCTACCCTTATACCTTCCACTCCTATGAACCACTCCTCCACAATAGGAGTGCCTTCTTCTATCACTACCAACCTTCCTTTATCTACCCCCAATCCATCAACCACTACTCCACTTTAAAGTCTTTTGGTGTCCATGCCCTCTACCTTACCATTGATTAGTATAAGGGTCACCACCCTTCCATCGATCACCAACCCAACTACCATTCCTATCCAACAAGAACCCCTTGTACTAAACTTTGGCTACATTCCTAACCTACAAGGGCATGTACCCCTACCCACTACCCAACCACCTACATCTACTTACCCTTATGTATCTTCCACCCAACCTTTGGCATCCACTTACCAATATATGGTAGCCTCCCAAACTTATACCCACTATCAGTATGTCTCCCAACCACTATAACAGTATTCATCTTATAACCTCCTGGGTGCGCAACCCCAAGTAGACCTAATAAATGTGTTCATGGATAAGATGGCCACCTTAGAGTTATCCATTTCAAGTGATCACAACATCTTGTCATATGATGAGATCTGTATGATCCCATCCATAAATACCTATCAGGTCATATCATTCTAAATGAGAACTTCCCAAGTTCTCTAAATTTCAAAGGAGGATCCCCAATAGTACCTTAGGAAATTTATGCATTTTTGTTATCTCATCACCTATGATGATTCCCTTCTTCTCCATACCTTCCCCATGTCTCTGACTGATCCATCATTAGATTGGTATAGTTTCATACCCAAGCACTCCCTTTTCTCCTTCACCCAACTGGCTCAAACCTTCTTGGACCACTTCTCGATCAATATCTCCAAGAAAGTTTCTATCACCGACCTCTACTCTATCTAGCAATTTAAATAAGAATCCATTTCCAATTTTGTAGCTTGTTAGAGGAGCCTAATTAACCAACTGTCCTTCTCCCTACCTCAACTTGAACTCATAGAGCTCTTTCCTCAAGTATGTGCCAAGCAAATATCCTCTACCCTACTTATTTAAAACTTCTAAACCTTTGATGAAACTTTTACCATGACATATAAGCTAGATAACTAAGCCATTAATGAAGGAAAGCTAAATCTCAAAAACAAGAACTCAACCTACAAAACCAATGAGTCCTCCTCCTCTAAGACAAACAACCAGTCCAATACCAAGAGTAAGGGAACCATAAATGTGGTTGTCCTTAAAGTTGCTCCTCCACCTTCCATCAACTAACCAAATTCCTTGAGTTCCTCAAATAAAAATAGGAGGAAAAAAAACCAGAACAACTAGAAGAAATTCACTTAACTTGGAGAATATTATGCCTCCATATTGGAGAAGTTATTGAAATCCAACATCATTCAACCTTGTATTAAGACTCCTCAATAGTTTGATGCCTCTCATCCTGCACCTAGTTGGTTCAATGAGAATGATTTGTGTGTCTTTCATTGAGTCACAGGACATGATGTCAGTAGGTTTAACACCTTTAATAGCCTTGTCCAATCCCTCATTGATAAAGGGGAGCTTACATTGGACAACTAAAATGCACCATCAAACTAATCCCTTGATATATTTATGCAACCCTTCCCAAACCATGCTCCTACCAAGAATGAGAGCAACAACATCGAGTGTTCTCATGATACCCATACAGTTAACATGGTCCTTGATGCACTCATTATCAAACCACCTAGTACCCAATCTTTTGATCTTCCATCATCTATTGAGATAGTGGACTTACCTTCCCTTCCTTCAAACACTCAAACTGAGGAAGTACCATCCTCTCTCCCTCCACTTATCAAGATGATGGAGCCATTAGCCTCCCTTTCAAGTAACATATTATAATGACCAACCATCACCACCCTATATTTACCTTCAACTAATGAGAAAGCTACACCCCCTTCAAAAATCATTCCCAAAGAAGACACCCCTATTTCTACTCCTCCCATAGAGGAACCACCTATCTCAACCTTGCATCTTTTGATTGAGGAATGAGATGAGGTTACCATCCCTATGTCTCCACCTAGGGGCTTATCTTCTAAGTCCAGTATTTAAGGAATTAAACCAACCTAAAAACCATTCTTTAGGATAGTAAATAAATTGGTATTTATCTCCAACCCTGACATGGATTGATCCACCTTCTGATAAAAATTAGGGTTACCTTATATCACCAAGTAATAACCTCCAACGGACTAACCCACCACTTCCACTATCCAAACTCTTGACCTATCAACCAAACCAATAACAACTTTTACCAGTCCAACAATTCCTCAACCATTCAAGGCACCTACACCCCAAGCAACCAAATCACCTTCTCAAACCAAACCAACCAAACCGATCAAGAACCTTGGCACCTTCATCACACCAAGCCTTAGTCACCCATCAGTGAAGGTGGAGCTTGCCTCACCAAAACTAGTAACCAAACACCAAACTAAAATAACCAAAGAGGTAAAACCATAGAAAGTCCAAAAGACCCAAATTTTTCCTCCCTTAACCTTGCCCTCCATTATGGGGCCTCATCCCTCTACCTTGAGCATGAATCCAGTTATCTCTACCAAGACCCCACCACCTCTTTTGGTTACACATTTATAATATCTCTCTGATATACTTCTCTTCATTTCACCAACAACACCTAAGCTACCTACATGTGATCCTCCACCTCTAACTCATTGGCTTATTTGTCTAAACGAAAGCCATCAACCAAAAACATGACCTTATCTAAATCACCTATCACCAAACCTACTCTTAATTGACCTTCTACCCTAACCATTAGAGTAAAAACTACTACACCCTTCCACCTTTAGCTAAGTCCTAGTTGACCATTTTCCACAGGTTATTACAAACCTCTTTTTTATCCATACCTCCCATCAAGCCCTTAGACACTTTAGCCTCAAAACCAATCTGGTACAATGAACACCAAGTGTGTTCTTATCATAAGATACCTGACCATGACACAGATAATTGCAAAGCTCTCCAAATAATTATCTACCAACTCTATGATGAGGATGATCTATTAAAAAATGAGCTTCCTATGGGCCCATACCAATCCAACTAATAACCATACCTACCCAATGCTTACTTGCTCCTCCATTCTCACCTAAGAATGAAGAAAAGTCTAAACAATATACTACTTCACCCTCTCCTTCTATCCACACCATCAACATGGTCACAAGATCACATCAGAAGGATAAGGTGCCCATTCCTTGGACATATCCCTCTTCTACCTCCAATCAACTCACACCCAACCATCTCTATCTTCGATCAAACCCAATGTGTCTATTTTAGGTGCCTCCCAATCTAACCCTTTAGAATCCATCATGAGAGTTATCCTCAAGAAACTTCACCAGACCTCGGTAAAGATGAGCTTATATGAATTGATCTCTACCTCTTCCCATCATCACCAAACACTAAAAGAGGCTTTGTAATCCATTGAGATCTAACCCAAGGACCCCCAACCTCTAGTATCCTTTGTTGGTGCCCTTCAAATTTCCAACCTTGTTACGTTCAAGGGTTTGGAAATACCTTTCATCCATCCCAAAGACCTAGATCTCCCTCTCTTTATCACTACCTACATCAACCAAACCTATATTAAATGGGTCATGATTTATGGGGGAGGTAGAATTAACATCATCTCCTCCCATGCCTATAACCAACTCAACTTGTCAGACAATGTCATATCTGAGACCTTGATCATCCTTTGATCATTCAATGATACCATGGCCACTACCTTGGGAATTGTCATCTTTCATATCCATTTAGGACCCTACATGCTCCCCAAATTTTTCTATGTAGTGGAAGGTGAATTCTAATACAATGTTTTATTGAGACAACCTTAGATTCATTCCATTGGTTGCATTCCCTCTACCCTCCACTATTGCATTAAATTTGAGCATGAAGCCCAGGTCATCACCATCCAAGTTAATCCAATCCTTTTATTGATGTGCAACATGACCTATCACCCCAATGATGTCCTCATACACCCATCCAGCACAACCTCAATAGCTAAAACCTAACCTTCAACCACCCAAATGGATATCATATCCCCTTCCACCGATGAGGCATCAACTAGTTCATATATCCCTTTAGATCAAATCCCTACTATGGACCCTTTGAAATCAACATTTCATAGCCTTTTACTGGGGGATTATCACTTTTTATCCCTTAACACATTCCCTACTCCTCATGAGTATGGGAAACTCACCAATCAACTAGGATATAACCCCAATGTCAAAACTATCATTCCCTTTGGACCTCCCCACCATTAGACCCATTTTGTCTATGGGGGACTCAACAAACCCTTTAGTGCTTCTACCACCTCTCTTTCACCTAGGACATTTACTACTAGTTTCTCCTGCCTAGACAAACCAAGCTTCACCAAGACATACCTCCATCAGTTTGTTTGGAAATGATTTAGTCTCAAATGATATGAACATGGCCCACATGAGCTACACCATTGAAACTAGGAAGCCTCAAAAAAAACATGGCCTTGGTTTCATCCTACCTAAAAATAAGCAACCCAGACCACCTACCATCATGAATGTTGAGGAAGATGTCCCTTCCTCATCAATCTCACCTTCACCTATGTATGATGATGATGACATCATCCCACCTAACTTTTTTTTCATCAACATGATTAGCCTTGAACCCCTAAATTATCAAAAAGAAGGGGTGATCATATCCATCCCTTTAACCCATCCTGAGATGATAGGAGAAGACTCTCCTACTATTAACATTATCTAGTATTAGGATGATGATTATATCCTCACCTACCTTAGTGTCTCATATTCTTTAATCCACAAATCCCTTCCTCCTGAGACCTCAAAAATGTTAAATGAATCCACTATGGATATCAACTTGGGCACTTTGAATAACCCATGCATTGTCAAAATTGGCCAATTGTTGAATGTCGAGGAGCTTTGAGACTTCCCTTCTTTATTTCAAGACTGTAGCATAGCTTTTGCTTGGTCTTACAAAAACATACTTGGAATTGACCCCACCATTTCTACCCATAACATAGTCACCAACTGTGATGTTAAACTTGTTAAGCAAAGGATCTGATGTATGTACCCTCGCATAGCCCTTCTCATCAAAGAAGAGCTTTAATGTCTCCTATCTATCAATTTCATCAACCCATTGACTACCCACAATGGGTCTCAAATGTTTTACCTATCACCAAAGCCACAAGGGGACTATGCAGTCGTGTGGACTTTCATAACTTCAGCCTCACTTGCCCTAAAGATGACTTCCCTCTACCAAACATCAACCAACTTTTTGATCTTACAACCAACCACAAGATGTTATCTCTCATGGATGGGTACTTATGTTACAATCAGATCTTAATTTTTCTCAAATATCAGCACAAGACCATCTTTACCACCCCTTGGGGAACCTTCTACTATAAATTCATGCCTTTTGGACTAAATAACACTGGTGCAACCTACCAACATGCCATGACCTATATATTTAATGACCTTATCCATAAGATTGTTGAGGAATTGTGGAAAACCTTCTCAAGAAATCCAAACTCCAAAAATATCACTTGGCCATTCATAAGATCATCTTTGAACACCTCATCCACTATCATGTCTGCCTTAAACCCAAGAAGTGCATTTTTAGGTCTTGTTGAGAAAGATCCTTGGTTGTATTGTCTCCCTTTATGAAATGTAAGTCTATCCCACCAAGATCAAATCCATCCTCGATATGCTTACTCCAACCAACCTCAAGAAACTCTATATCTTTCAAGGGAAGCTTCAATCCATTCATCACTTTATCTCCTAGCTTTCAAATTGATGTCAACCCTTCCACCACCTTTTGAATAAAGATGTGTCTTTTAAATGGAATAGCGACTGTCAAAAGGCCTTTTATTCACTCAAAAATTACCCTTTGTCTCCACCTATCCTTACCCCTCCCAGGGATGATTGACCTTTTTACCTATATATATATATATATATATACCACTGACAATTCCCTAGAGGCAATGCTTGATCATCAAGACAAACAACATAAAAAGCAATCCATCTACTACATTAGTTGCATTCTTGTAGAGTATGAGACTCCATACACCCATACCAAGAATATTTACTTAGCCTTAGTCTTCATGGCCATGAAACTTTGCCACTACCTTATTAGCCATAAAACCTATGTCATAACCAACACTGACCTACTCAAGTACATGCACTCCAAGCAATACCAAAACTAGCATATGGCCAAGTGGCTCATGCTCTTAGAAAAGTCTGACCTTGAGTTATGTTGACCAATTTTGCCCACAGGCAAAAATTTGGTCACCTTCTCCCTTGCTATTCAATGCCAGTTAATTTCAGGTTGTGCAAGTTCAATGAATTTGGTTCATGGCCTGGTTCAGTGGTTCAACGACCTTTGGTTCAAAGGTCCATCTTCAAGTTCAACACCTCAGTTCAATGGGCTTGGTTCATCGGGCTTGGTTCATCGGGCTTGGTTCAAAGTAGAGTTCATCGACCTTGGTTCACTAGGAATTCAACGCGCAATGGTTGAACTCTTGAACCGTTGAACCATTTTTGGTTGAATGGCTTGGTTCAAGGGTATGCCCTTGGCTAAGGGGTAGCCCAAAAAAGATTAGTACCCTTTTGAAGGGTAGGCGTTTCAAAAGGAAAGGATTGAGTAAGTCTAAAATTTGTCTAAGTTCAAATTGTCAAGCCCCAAATTTCTTCAAAACTTTTGCCCAAAGGAATTCCTTCAGAAAAAAAGTCTGAAGGAATTCAAGCGCAGTCAAAATATAAAGCAAAGGGCCAGGTAGAATTTTTGTGGACTTTTTATCTGCAAGAAAATGTCCACAGACAAAAGTCCATAGAAAATACACAGAGTCAAAGCGACCTGAGAAAATTGTCCACGGGGACCCAAGGAAAAGTCCAAGGCAAACAGGGACCCACCAAAGGACCTCGAAGGGCAGGTGCCCTTGTGGGGGACTCTCGGCCAAGTGCAAAGGGTCACCTTCCCTTCGAGAAGGTAATAGAGATAGAGAAAGATGCCCATGAAGAAATTAAGAAGGCTCAAAGCCAGCAAAGGACTCGATGACATCTCGAAGGATGTCAAGTTTAACAGAACAAGTTAGCCGTTGGTTTTCAAACAAATGATGGCCGCGTGAACGTCAACTTTCATGAAATGAAATGGCCATTTATTTTCAAATTGAGAGAACTAACCAAGAGCCCAAAATGAAGCGACCTGCCAGAATGTTTTCCCCTGAGGGCCAAATGAGCCAGATGAAACAAAATTGAGAAAAGACAAGGAGACAAGATAGGAAAGGGACGAAGCAGTCCAAGTGGCAAAGTGAAGGTGATTTATTGCCTGATAATCCCTAAATGGCACAAAAAGCAAATGGCATGGCTCATGTATTTAAAAGGGGACAAATCTCAATCTATTTGTAGAAAAAGAGGGTGCAGCCTATGTTTCACATTAATGCTCAAATGCCAAAGTCAAATTTGGCATTTATATAGCATGGTTCAAACAGGGCTCTTCCAGAAAGATGACATCGATAATAGTGTTTTCCTCTTCCCAATGAGGGGATGCAAATTGTCCACTTGTAAAAAAAGAGCACCAAATGAGCCTCCTTGTTTCTCTTATATATTGTGAACTTGTCATTTGTAAAAGGATCTTCCACATTTTATAAGGCGTAGTCTTGGCAAAATTTCACCTGAATCAATAAATGCAATTTTTTACCTCTTCTTGGATAGATATTTATGTGTATGTCTTGAGTGTTGTTTGTATTCAGTCATTGTCTCTTGATGCTTTCATAGGTCCAACACCAACATACCTGTTGTCTACAAGGTGCCATTTTGCAGTTGATAGGAGAAGAGCTCTATTTGGGAGTGTAGAACAGAGGAAGTTACTTACAGTGTGCATTTCACAGCACCTTGGTTAGTCTCTATTTTCTATGTTTTCATAAGAGCCTCACTACCATTTTCTTGTAGCCTGATCCTTCTGCCAAGACTAAAGCATATGTATGCATTTGTCTAGTTTTAAGTATGGATGTGAGAAGGTCATTTCATTTTGGTGTATCACCTCCTTAGAGTAGTTTGTATTCTTACAATCTTTTTCCCTTTTCATCCCCCCCAGTTTACATATCTGTATATATGTATGTATTTGCACTTGCTGGAACAAACATGATGCATCAATGGGAGCTAGCCCTTATCTAGAGACTCTCCCCTCCAGCTTAGCCAGTCCCATAGGCGAGAGGGGAGTTTCCATAGTTGCGAAGAGAAGGCAGGAGCTCGGCCTCCTACCAAGGGTGCAATCTCTTGTGTCAACAGTTTTGGCACACCTAGTGGGACACAGTTTTACAACTCAGTAAAGTTTCAAGATTGATGTTGGTCCTATTACAGCAAATCAAATATTTTCAGCATCTGGCGACTCTGAGTTAAATCTGTTGGTTAAGCATCCTGGTGCCATCAGAAATCATTTTTTTTTGTATGTATATTTCCTTCACACAAAATCATGGGTCTTGTTTTCCTTTGTATGATTATGATCAGGCTCCAAATATTTATGCAATCCCCTCAAGTAGCTCTCCTAGTTGCCCTACAACTATAAAGGAGATGGCACTAGAATTAGAGATTAACAGACTAGAAGAGCAGTACAGATATCAGCAGGAGATGATGTATAAAGAAGAGTGCTTGTTTGGGCAAGCACAGGCCTTGGAATCCATAGAGGAGGAGAGAGAAAAATGGAGAAATCTATTTATGCAAGGTAGTCAGCCTTGTGCACCCCCTCCTATCCTGGAAAAGACCCCCTCTTTTGCACCAAACCCTTTCTATCAGATAGCACTTGCTCACTCAAGCTCATCAAATACATCCACTCTCAATCCCATGCGCCTGGCTTTCCAACACCATAAGACATCAGAATAGCCTCCCATGGAGATAAATATTCTCAATTCCTTATACTATGAATTTTTCATTAAGGGTAATGCCACCAGCTAGCATGTCCCTCTTCTAGAGACTCCTCTAGCACACCAATAGTCTCTTCCTTGCATTCCCCAACCTCCCCAAGTCCTTTAACATAATGCACAGATTTTGAGTTGGAGGAAGGAATGCTAGGGACCAGCTCAGAGCTTTGAAGAGGACAATGTTGGTGACCTCCAAGAAAGACTCTTTCAGGATAATCTAGCCAAGCAAATTAAATATTTAGAGGCTATGATGAAGATGCTTCTTGAAAGAGAGTTAAAATTTCTAGACCTTGCAAAGGAGCCCCAGGACCTTAGAGAAAATAAAGTTGTTGCCTGTTCACGAGAGCAAAATCCCAATTTCGAGATCTTGAACTAGGGGAAAATAGTAGAATCATGGGGCAAGGTGGAGGAAGAGAAAGGTTTTTTTCAAAACCTTGAAGAAGCTAAGCCTGCTCCTGCTCATGATAATGTTGGTGACCTCCAGGAAAAGCTTTTCCAAGAAGATCTAGCCAGGAGAATTGCAGAGTTGGAATCCAGAGAGAAATTCCTTAGCCAATGTTTGATGGATGGCTCAAACCAAATAACATATTCCATGTCTGAACACACCCCACCTACACATTTCCAAGAGAGTTATCAGGCCATACCTGATATTGATGAAGTGATGACCAAGTGGAAAGAAGAGAATCATTTGATTCTAGCTCAAGGATTGCCTCCTCTTACACATGTTTGTCTCACTTCACCCCTTCTCAAGGAAGAACTTGTTTTGCAAGAGGCGAGTGAGGAGCAAAAGATCCTGCAGTTCTTTAAGAGGCTGTCATGAGCGACAATGAGGAGGAAATCATCATTGATGCTCCTTGTGAAGACCTTATCAGCAATGGAGAAGATGCAGGTCTTGCATATATGCAGATGTTCCAGCAATACGAGGAGGGACAAATGCATGGTAAGCTCTCTTCCCCTTTGTTTGATGAACTTCCTTACTATTTTGATGATGAGGATGACTATACTGAGGATCTTGAGTTGGAAGAGGATCAGGAGAATATTTTTGAAAATCTAGAGGTCCTGATCAGCAAAGAGGGAAAGGAGAAGTCTGTCTTCCTAGAGGAATGCCTGGAAGAAGAGATTTTTAAATAGAGAGGTGATATTCTATGGTATGAGAAATCATTTTGTGAGTCCATTTCAGACATCAACACAGTCACCCTTCTTCAAGAAGGCCAAGAGGAAGCAGAGGATGAGTTTGATAGAATTTTCAATGAGGTAGAAGGAAATAGTTTGGACCATGATACATTACAGAAAGAATGCGCAGATCAATAGGCTTATGGTGATGAGCCAGT
The DNA here is from genome assembly GCA_037957365.1 of Torreya grandis. Classification (NCBI taxonomy): domain Eukaryota; kingdom Viridiplantae; phylum Streptophyta; class Pinopsida; order Cupressales; family Taxaceae; genus Torreya; species Torreya grandis. The sequence goes on along the minus strand of JARHVA010006139.1, from coordinate 981,807 downwards.
AGCCATTGATTTCTTGGTGAAGAGCACCAATATGAAGGACAAGCATTTAACAGGCTTCCAAGGACAAGCAAAATACATATATGTCAGAGGCATGTTCGATTCTGATCCACTCAGATACTAGTTGACTCAGGTGGCAGGCAAGAGGAGCAGGTCACCAGCTCTCTTTTTCATTCAGCTACTTGCCTGGTGCCATAAGTCTTCTTGTCAGGAAGGGGACTTAAGAAGTTTTCCATTTGATCCAAGAGGGAGGTGAGCATTCTTGGTTAGTTGTATATAGTAGTTTGTTTTCAGTTTTTTCCCCTACTTTCCCTAAGTGCAGTTTGCACAGGTAGGGTTTTTAGCCTTGTGTGTTTCCCTTTGCGTATGGGGTAAAGGCTTCATGATTGATTCTTAGATATTTTGGGGCTGTTGCTAATTCTTTCATAGCTGCATCTAACTCCATGCCCAATGGATTTCAAGGCAACTAGATTCTAAGCATAACAGGCATGCTTCCCCTATGAGTCACCAATTTATTGACCAATTTTACCCACAGGCAAAAATTTGATCACCTTCTCCCTTGTTATTCAATGTCAGTTAATTTTGGGTTGTGAAAGTTTAATGAGTTTGGTTCATGGCCTAATTCAGTGGTTCAGCGACCTTTCGTTCAAAGGTCCATCTTCAAGTTCAACATCTCAGTTCAACGGGCTTGGTTCATCGAGCTTGGTTCAAAGCAAAGAGTTCATCGGCCTTGGTTCACTAGGAATTCGGTGTGCAATGGTTGAACTCTTGAACTGTTGAACCATTTTTGGTTCAACAACTTGGTTCAAGGGTATGCCCTTGGCCAAGGGGCAGTCCAAAAAAGTTTAGTACCCTTCCAAAGGGTAGGCATTTCAAAAGGAAAAGATTGGGTAAGTCTAAAATTTGTCTAAGTTCAAATTGTCAAGCCCCGAATTCCTTTAGACTTTTTGCTTGAAGGAATTCCTTCGGACAAAAAGTTTGAAGGAATTCAGGCGTAGTCAAAATAAAAAGCAAAGGGCCAGGTAGAATTTTTGCAGACTTTTTGTCCATGGGAAAATGTCTGTGGACAAAAGTCTGCAAAAAATACACAGAGTCAAAGCGACCTGGGAAAATTGTTCGCAGGGACCCAGGGAAAAGTCCAAGGCAAACAAGGACCTGCCGAAGGACCCCGAAGGGTAGATGCCCTTGCGGGGGACTCTCGGCCAAGTGCAAAGGGTCACCTTCCCTTCAGGAAGGTGATAGAGATAGAGAAAGATGTCTGCAAAGAAATTAAGAAGGCCTGAATTCAGCAAAGGACCCGATGACGTCCCAGAGGACGTCAAGTTTAATAGAACAAGTTAGCCATTGGTTTTCAAACTAATGACAACTGCATGAATGTCAACTTTCATGAAATGAAATGGCCATTTGTTTTCAAATTGAGAGAACTAACCAAGAGCCCAGAATGAAGCGACCCACCAGAATGTTCGCCCCTGAGGGCCGAATGAGCCAGATGAGACAAAATTGAGAAAAGACAAGGAGACAAGATAGGAAAGGGACAAAGCAGTCCAAGTGGCAAAGTGAAGGTGATTTATTGCCTAATAATCCCTAAATGGTGCAAAAAGTGAACGGCATGGCTCGTGTATTTAAAAGGGGACAAATCTCAATCTATTTGCAAAAAAAGAGGGTGCAGCCTGTGTTTCACATTAATGCTCGAATGCCAAAGTCAAATTTGGTGATTATATAACGTGGTTCTAGTAGGCCTCTTCTAGAAAGATGACATCGACAACAGTGTTTTCCTCTTCCCAATGAAGGGATGTGAATTGTCCACTTGTAAAAAAGGAGTGCCAAATGAGCATCCTTGCTTCTCCTATATATTGCAAACTTGTCATTTGTAAAAGGATCTTCCACATTTTATAAGGCGCAGTCTTGGCAAAATTTCACCTAAATCAATAAACGTAGTTTTTTACCTCTTCTTGGATAGATATTTATGTGTATGTCTTGAGTGTTGTTTGTGTTCATTCATTGTCTCTTGATGATTTCATAGGTCTAACACCAACATACCTGTTGTCTACAAGGTGCCATTTTGTAGCTGATAGGAGAAGATCTCTATTTGGGATTGTAGAACAGAGGAAGTTACTTATAGTGTGCATTTCACAACACCTTGGTTAGTCTCTATTTTTTGTGTTTTCATAAGAGCCTCCTTGCCATTTTCTTGTAGCTTGGTCCTTCTGCCAAGACTGAAGCATATGTATGCATTTGTCTAGTTTTAAGTGTGGATGTGAGGTCATTTCATTTTGGTGTATCACCTCCTTAGAGTAGTTTGTATTCTTGCAATCTTTCTCCCTTTTAATCCCCCGCCAGTTTACATATCTGTATATATGTATGTATTTTCACTTGCTGGAACAAACATGATGCATCAAAGGGAGCTAGCCCTTATCTAGAGACTCTCCCCTCTAGCTTCGCTAGTCCCACAGGTGAGAGGGAAGTTTCCATAGTTGTGAAGAGAAGGCAAGAGCTCAGCCTCCTGCCAAAGGTGCAATCTCTTGCGTCAATAAGTTCCTTCAGTAAAAATCAATTAAAGGGGTAGTCATTGTCAACCAATTGGTCATGGCACCTTTAGTAGGCAACCAACCTTATCCTCTTGAGTTCTCTAACAAGTCCATCATAACCCTCTCTTAGGTGGATTTTACCTATCAAGTCACCATGTTCTTTGATGGATCAAAGTGTCAACATGGTGGGAGATTAGGTATCATATTTATCCCCTTTGATGTTGAACCTCTTCTTTTGTCCTTCAATATTGATTTTGAATGTACCAATAATATGGTCGAGTGTGAAGATTTAATGATAGGCCTTCAAACTACCTTAGCTCTAGGAGTCAAAATGATCAATATATTTGGTAACTCTCAAATTGTGGTCAACCAAATCAATGGTTCCTACTAGTGTAAGAATGATGTTTTGCAATATTACAAATAACTAGTTGATGAACTCTTAACATCATTTGAATACTAACGCACCAAATCAACCCCATGTTCTAGTAATAAGTTCACTGACACCATGGCTTCCCTTTCCTCTTAAATACCATCTTCACCCTCAAATTCTAAGTTGTTTGTTGTTATCCATCGACTCACCTAGCCTTACTATGTCAAACTAGATTCTCTCACCATTTTTAATGTGGAAGAGACCCAACATGGCCTTTGGTATCAGTAGACCTTTGACTACCTTAACCTTGGCATAGTTGCTTATGGCCTCTCTAGGAATGTTCAAAAAGTGTTTATCTAAAGTACCTCTCACTATACCATTATGAGAGGAATATTTTATAAATGTGGCTTTGATGGCTTCCTCTTTGGTTACCTACGCAATCAAGAAGCCTCTTATGATATCAAGGAAATGTATGATGGTATCTGTGGAAGCCACTTTAGCAACCTCATTGTAACTAAGTGTATCCTTCACCTTGTCTATTATTTTCCTACCCTTAACCAATATTACTATGATTATGTGAAAAAGTGTGTTAAGTACCAACAACACATCAATTTGCATCATGCACCTAGCCATAGTCTTTGAGTTTCTACCTATTTTTTTCCCTTATCATAGTGGGGTGTAGACCTCATTGGTGAAATTAATCCTAATTCCTCACAGTGACACCATTTTATCATCACCATGATCAAGTATTTTACCAAGTGGGTAGAGGTTATTCCTCTAGTCTAGACCAAACTAAAGAATATTGTTGACTTTATCAACCATCACATTATCTATTGTTTCAAAGTTCCTCATAAGATTATCACTGATAATAGTAAATCTTTTAAAAATAAGCAAGTCTAAGGTCTATGTGATGCATTTGGCATTAAGTTAAGCTTCTCCTCACCCTAACACCCTTAAGTGAATGGACAAGTTGAGGCCTCTAACAAAACTCTTAATAACATGCTAACTAAAATGGTCAATGCATATGGTCAGGATTGGCTTTTGCACATCCCCTTCACCCTATGGGCATATCTTACTAGCATTAAAACCCTTATGGGTGCTACCCTTTTCTCTCTTATGTTTAGAGTAGAGGTAGTCTTGCCTCTTGAAATCTAGATCCCATCTCTTAACATATCTTTGCAAGAGCTATTTTTTGAGGATGATTATTGTCATTATCATTTAGCCCAATTGGAGCTACTTGATGAGCATCATTTAGTAGCCCTTACCCATCACCAGGTCTATCAAGAATGCATCAAGTGTGCCTATAACAAATACCTTAGTGTGAAATAATTCAACATCAAAGACCTCAGCCTAAAGGAAAACCAACATCTCACTAATGTGGAGAAAATCAAGTGGGGCAAGTTTGCTTTCACCTTTTGTCCAATTTAAGCTCATCCCTTGTTATCTACATGTATTCCATCTCCCTAGTTTAAGGGTAACTAATTATAGCCAAATCATGTGATTATCCATCGCTGACATAGCCTTATCTTAAACAATGGGTATCATGGCTCTACCCATGGCATGGTTCTCATGGTACTTTCTACCCATTTACAAGATGGATTCTTTTGATCGTTATCACCTAAACATATTTACACCTAATCAACCTTCTTGTGCTTTTAGTTTTGCCTTCATAAAGGTAAACCACTAAGTTGGCCTAAGTAAGTCTATGTCTAGCAAAATCAAAGCAATAAAAGTAAAAACCCTTATCATTAGCAATCATGGGTCATTCCTAGCATTCATAGACTACTCCCTTAAAGGATAGTTGTTGAAAATTTATTTAAAATTTCCAAAACATAAGGTGGACAACTCCCTTGAAGGATAGCTATCAATAATAAAAGAAAATAAAATTATGCCACTCCCTTGAAGGATGGCTGAGTAAAGTATTTTGTAAAAAACACAATAATTTTTTGGAAGCTTCCTACATCGATCAGCTTCCCATATACAAAAACAAAGTAAAAGATACATTATCAAAATCATAGAAAAATCAAACTACTTTTAAAGGCCATAATTGGCTCTCAAACAACATAATGAGATGGAATCCATAATAAAATTTCAAAAGTAGACTTACCAAATTGATCTGTCTACACAATTTAGCATAGATTTGTTTGTACTGACTTTTTAGACACCTACAGAAGAGGCATGCTAGTCTCGCAAGAAGGTTCTATTTTTACCCATCTCTCATTTACTCACTTAAGCAAGGGATTTTTGAGCTTATTTGACATTATGTGGTCAAGACACCTTTTAACCAAATAATGAATTCTAATATAAAACATTCAAAGGACTTATGTTTATTAAGCCAGTCCAACTTTGGTTTTATTTTAATCCTTGTCAAATGAAAATGCATCGTGCCCTCTTTTTATCCTATCATGATTAGTTGATATTTTCATTATGATTTTTGTCTCTCATTTATATTCTTTGGTCTCCCATCTAGTGTTGTTAATTAAACTACCTTATGTGTCTTATCCTATAAATTAACAACAAGCATAATTGTACCAAGTATGATAATATCATAACATCCATGAGCATTTAAATAATCAACCATTTTCTACTACATGTCTAAGTCAAATAATGTAGTATATACCCATTAAAATTTATTGTGTCATAAGCATAACCATAAATCAAAAACATCTCATTCCTATTTAAGTCTATATCAATGTCTAACATCCATATCATAAACATCATCCATAAGCAATATAAGCATTACACCATGAGCATTAAAAATCAAACCGTGAACATGAGTATAAATAATGATCATAAAGATCATGATTCAAATAACATAGTAATGTGTACAAGTAGATAGACTATCTCTCTCAAAATTTACATCTCATTGCATTAGCTCACAGGCCAGAATCAAAATGATATACAAAATTTTATAATCTAGCTATATCCATGCCCCAGGGGCACTACTACCTCTTAGAGCACCAGTAGATCCTGGTACCTACCCATTTATTATACATATTTATCCCCCAATTGTCCTTGTCTATCCATATATATGTTTCCCACTACCCTAGTGTCACCACACTGGGACCACCTACCAAACTAGCCCTATAATCACCCCATCAAGGCTCTTATGGACACTATGTCAAAACTATGACCTCATAGTACTGTAGCTCCTCAACTATAGCTATGTATTATGTTATGGGAATGGTGCCCAGTGGCCTTGTCTATGTTTTTACTACTCCTCCTCTCTATCTCAAAGAGTCCCTCTCCTAGTTCACCAAGGCTAGTGAGGTCTTAGCCTGATCCCTCTCACCTATCATAATAGTAACCTGACCCTGGAAGCTAGTAACCTAAGCCTATAGTATATATACCTAGCCCTATAATGTTTCCACCTATCTTTATAATGTTATAACCTATCCCTATGCAATGGCTAAAGCCACTCCTACCTATCCATCAAGGTTAACCCCATATGCCTGTACTCTTTGACCCCCTCTCCTAGCTACATCCACATCCATTATCCTTGCACCTCTACCATACCTACCAATTCCTATAGCTACATATAGGGGTTGGTACCATGCCATAGACCCATCTATGAAAATATCATCATCTATTTGTGCCCTAACTATCAGATCTTTGTAGTCTAACAAAGTCAGCATAGGATGTGGGTCTGACAATAAGATCTCTGAATCCTCTCACCTATACCTAAGTAAAGGACCTAGAATACCTTATGTCAAGCCAAATTATCAGTGTACTCTATCAAATGGGATCATCTCCACCTCTCCATCCCACCTATCGAGTATCCATCTATAGCCCTAAAGGGAGAGTGTCTACCTCATGTAGCTAAGCCACACTACAAACTGAACATAAGGTCTCTAGGTGATATCTCCTATCACTTGTGCACTCTATGAACCCCTAAACCACTCTACATCATGAGAACCACCTCCTGTAATTGATGTAGAAAAATCACCCATCCACTAAATAAAGCTAATGGGTAACTCTATCTATGTGAAACCTACCCATGGCAATCCCACTGGCCTCAACACTCAAATATGTTCATAGTCCCAGTAATGTAGAACCAAGCTAATGTTGATACCATACCTCCAATGGGCCCTGAACCCCCATATATCCCTATATATTTGTACAAGTAGAACTAGCATCCAGTTGAATATAGTCTATCCTAGCAATAACTTGACTAGCACCCCTAGTATTAAGTAAGAAAACCTCCCACTACTTGAGTTGAGAAGTGAAAATCATGTGATAGAAATCATGAGCATGTTCATTAGTCTCCTCTTGATTGGATTCTTTTGATAAAAATCACTATACCTAAACCCCCAACATTCCATCTGACTTGATCACTCTCATCTCCATATAATAGTTTGATGTGATAATACCTCTCCTTGCACTCTATATGGTATATTAGATCACCTCGAAGTAGAACTTGGGTGATCTTATGAACATCTTTTGACAAAATAGTCATCTCATCGGTCGATGGAAGGAAGGTGTTCGTAGTGGGATCCCATCTCTTGATGAGCACTATGACCATGGATGCATCCTGAGACACATGCTAATAATACCTCATCATTCCCAACCCCACCTCCTCCATGTGGGCCTAGTTAGCTAGGGTCATGCCCTACTAGATCTCTATAAATATATGTGGCACTCGATCATGAATTTATATCTACTCCTTAGCCTACATCAATTTGGAAACATGACTTAGTCATTGACACCATTATCATCTACTCTACCCTTTAAACACTGAACCTATTTCCTTATTTATCCTACCCATATACCCACTGCCCATTATATTATGCCTTCTAGAATGTAATCTTATCCTAGCAAATGAACATTTACTCTGCCTTAGCATCTTTTTACCTTATCTTTCCAAACTTATCTATCTTTTAAACCTTTTCGACCACCAATGATCATGATGACTACCAATATTCACGCACCCATGTTTTCTAGGGTATCGACCATTGATGGTCAGACTTGAACATCGATGGTCACAGTGGGTGTTCTGAAGTTAGAATACCCAAACCCTACCTACCTCATAAACTAACTAAATGATAAACTAAACACCCTAAATAGTTAACCTAAATCCTTACCCAACCTAATCTATCTACCCACCCTACTAATTCCTAAATTTCACCCACCAATTTACCTATATTCCACCAAAAACCCTAACTAGGGAATACCAATTCAAAACCACCCATTTAAACCTACCCTGACCTCCCAAACCAATGCAAACACATAAATTTGCTCATATCTATCAAATTCAAGACACCCCTACCTCATTTTATAACCACCATCATGGAGTCAATTGTAGGTCTACTTATCCTTATCCTCATTCACATGCTCCCTACATTCTGACTAGCCATATCAGTATACCTTAGCTAACGGTCCACCCTCCAACTTAGTAAACACCCTCAGCAAGCACCTTCACCACAAAGCACCAAAAACTAGAACTCAATTTCAACCAAGCAAACAAAAGTTGAAATGGGTGAAAAGTGATTCTATTTTCACTTTTACCTTATAGACTTTTATGGTTTCCCCCTTGACCATCAATGGTCAGGGTGACCATCAACAGTCACCCTTGGGGACCTCGACCATTGATGATCAGGTGGTCCCCATTGTTGCTTTCACTTTGAGCAACCTTCCTTTAGAAACACCATCCCATTTTACCCACCCTTAAAAACTACCTTCTCCACCCACCTTGACCACCTCATGATCTCGTTATTGGTCCATTTTAGTCTAACTAGCATGCATTTTGTGATGATTTTTGTCTGGTCCTTTGATCACAATGAGAACATTGCCATATTGATCCTTTTTGAACTTGCACTACCTTGCGCATGCCTAGCCCACTTGTGTCTTTTTTATAGCACTTCTTACCTTAAATACCCATGAAAATTGACCTATTTATGTTTTCCACAAGAGCACTTCTTACTTTGGATACCGATGGAATCACTAACCTTGTCTAGGAGACTAACAAGTATACCAAGCCATCATGCCTAAATGCCATCATGCAGTACACTGGTCACTTGTTTTTCTAGCACTGACCTTTATTATTTTCAACTAAGACAACCTAGTTTATGCATGATCTTAGCTATCATACTTCTTATCACACTTTACATGCTTATTTGTGATTTAGTGCCCAACCTATCATCCACCTTTATCATCACCTTCACCCACCTTGTCAAACCTGCACCTAGTTTTACTTTACCTCATTGACTCCTAGTTTGAAGGGGGACATCTCCTCCCATACTCAAGGTCACTAGACCTTTGATCAACATCAATTTTTATTTTATATATTTTTGATTCAAGCTTCATAATAAAAAGGGGGGAAATGTAGACATTGAAAATTTTCACATTATGATTTCAAGAGTCGATATACCCATTCACATCCTTAGGCCCCCTTTGGGACCAATCTGAACTTTTTACCCCTGACTAAACTTAACCCATAGTTAGTTTGATTAAACTATATTAACCTTAACTTTTACCTAATTTGGCCCTTCACCCTAATTGTTGACTGTCAGGTTGACCATCGATGATCAGAGTCTACCACCTTAATCACTAACATGTGAACCCATCCACCTTTTTTTTTAAAAATAACTTTTCCTCATCCATGTGTGAGCCATTACATGAGCGAGTTAAAATTAAAAGGCCCAATTCACATCTTATTTCAACTTACTTGCCTTGCCTATAAAAAGAGAGGAGAAAAGAGGTGAAAATCATCTAAAAAATCTATAATTATTATCAAGAGCTTGTGCATCTAGGATTCTCTTTTTTACAAGTCAATCATCATCAGTGATCTATCAAACTAACTACCATGTCAGAGATCCAACTTGCCACTATAGCTTCACCAAAGTGCCAAGCATCATTACTTTGTCAGAATCATACTAGAATCCATCAACAAGTTAGTCACCTTAATCAATCACCCAATCCACCTTCTATAAGATAAGTATTTGATTCTTAATATTTAATTACTTTATTTATTTTTTTTGCATCCAGCCCAACACCTACCCAACTCTTAAAATCTCACTTTGAGATCCCATCAATTATCATGTTATCAATCCAAATTCACACATAGTAGTCGTCAATGGTTGACTCAACCGCTGAAGGTCTATCCAACCGTCGATGGTGTGATCTAGGAATTTAACTCAAGAGAGGATGGTTAGTATAGTGTTAGTTTCAAAATGAAAACAAAATAAAAGAAACACACTAATAGCATAACATTTATAAGCCTAAACACTAGGAAGAGCTTAGTTAACAAAAACAAATGACAAGCACAACTAAAAAGTAAGGAATAAAATACAAGAATTCTTTCACCTTCTTTGGATACTCCAAATGCCTTTGTAGTAGTGGATTGCTTGGTTTTGTTCTCATGAAGTCTTTGGCAAGGAAAGCTTGGCTACCTCCATCTCTCCTTGGCACTTTTAGCTTGTGGCTTGGCTTGGCTTGAAATCAATTTGTCATGGTAACACTAATTGCTTGAAGCTTTCTAATTAATTATATATTATAACTTTGCATAATAACTTAAAATTCATGTGGTAATGCCTCTATCGAAGTTGTTGTTGCCAAAATCCGGATAACGCGAGTGCAATGAAGACGTGATCACACAAGATGAACAAGTGCACACCACAAAGATGTTAAAGCAATTTGACAATGACAAGAAGATAAATTGCACAAAACAAAATGGAGAAACCAAATCTGAATTAGTAACATGAAATGGCCAAAATGAAGAATACATATAGGAGAGCTAGAAAGTAACTCCTCCACAAATGGTGGTCAAAGCACCCCAAGAATAGACTCCTCAAAAGGTGGTGACAAGGTGCTAAGAATAGAGAAATAACTCCCATACCCGGAATAGGAGTATCTTATGCCATTCTTATGACACCTTATGACACAAATATGACACACAATCTCCACATAAGCTAGCCTATCCCACGAATGTAGGAAAACTCTATGTATGCACAAACATATGATATTCCCTAATTAATAAATAGTGAAAAATAAAAACCTATACTAATACCCCCCCATAAGCGCAACTTAGGTGGGAAGTGTGGAAATAAAAAATGGGTCCCGGCAACTAGGCCTGATGAGGTACCCATGTACAAATGCAATCTCCTATAAGATAGAGAAAAGGAGAAAACCCGTGGGAAAAAACTCCCCCCCAAAAGAGAGACATAAAAGAAAAGAAGAGGCTAGAAGGCCCCCCCTGAAGATGATGTTGTTGCAGATGTAGACTGCACCCCAAGAAGAGCTCGTAGATGAATGAACTTACTCTCAGTGAAAGGTTTGGTCAAGATGTCTACAACCTGCTCTGAAGACTGGCAAAATATCAAGTCAATGACCTGACTATGAATAAGCTCCCGAATGAAATGCATGTGAATCTCTATGTGATTGGTCCGCTGGTGCTGAATCGGATTCTTGCAAATCTGTATGGTACTCTGATTATCACAATAAATGATGGTGGGCTACCTAATAGGAATGCCAAACTCAGAAAGAATCCCCTGAAGCCAAATAGCCTCAATGGCTGCATTAACAGCTCCCATGTACTCTGCCTCTGTGGATGATATAGCAATAGCATTCTGCTTCTTGCTAGACCAACTGATAGGACCTGAACCTAGAGAGAAACTGTAACTAGAAGTGGACTTACGAGTCTGTGAATTGCCAACCCAGTCTGAATCTGTATATCCAACCAAGTCAACCTCTGTGCCAAATCTGTAGTGAATCCCATATCTATGTGAACCCTGTATGTAATGCAAGATCCTCTTAGCTGCTTTCCAATGCAGCTCATGGGGTTCCTGCATGAATCTGGAGACAAGTCCCACTGTATATGAAATGTCGGGCCTGGTGTGAGTCAAGTAGATGAGACTACCAACAAGTTGTCGATACCGAGTGGCATCAACCAATGGTGAAGAACAATCAATCTCAAGCTTGACTCCTGATAGAAAGGGAGTCGGAGATGGCTTGCAATCAGCCATGTGAAATCGAGCCAACAAGTCGAGAGCGTACTTAGGTTGTGCAAGAGAAATCCCTGAATCTGACTGTGAGATCTCGATGCCAAGGAAGTAGTGCAACAAACCCAAGTCTGTCATGTCAAATCTCTCCTGAAGAGATGCCTTCACCACTGTAATAGCCGATGAAGAACTCCCGGCGATCAAAAGGTCATCAACATATAGAACCAAAATTAGAAGCGAATAATCCTGCCGCAAGAAGTAGACATTAGGATCAGAATGGCACCTAGTGAATCTTGTTGTGAGAAGGAAGGAATCCATCTTGGCATACCAAGCTCGAGGGGCCTGTTTGAGGCCATAGATAGATTTTCTAAGTCTGCATACTAAGGAAGAATCCTGAACAAACCCTGGCGACTGCTCCATGTAGATCTCCTCCTCAAGGTCTCCGTGAAGAAAGACACTCTTCACATCCATCTGATGCACATCCCAACCATGTGCTGCGGCAATAGCCAAGGTGAGTCGGATAGAAGTCATCTTTGCAACGGGTGCAAAGGTCTCTAAGTAGTCAAGGTCTGCCACCTATGAGAAACCCTTGGCTACCAATCGTGCCTTATACTTATCAACCGACCCATCTGTGGCAAATTTGGTCCGATATATCCACCTACATCGAACCATCTTTCTTCCCTTAGGAAGTGAAGTCAAATTCCAAGTGCGATTTTTGATTAAGGAAGAATATTCTTCTTCCATAGCACTATCCCACTTAGGTACCCCCGATGCCTCTCAAAAAGTTTGTGGATCCGAAACTGAAGCAAAGAAGGCATGTGGATCTCTCTGAAAATCCCCCTTAGTACGTCTGTCATCTGCGGGGTCTTTTGCCCATGTGCCAGCACTCTCAAGTGTCTGTCTGGCCCAAAGTGGCCCAGAAGTGGGCGAGTCATGTGTTAACTCCTCATCTTCTGACTGACTAGAGGTGGATGACTCTGCATCACTGTCCTCATTGTCTAAACTCGAAGAAGAAGAAGATGACTCTGGCTCAAAAACCTACTGTGGCTGATCTGAATCTGACGAGGAATCATCATGAAGAAGTAGATCCGATGAGGGAGAAGAAGTGTCAAGTGTTGAGTCTCTAGGACTCTCCTGAAAATGGACACTTCTCTCCATAAACAACTCATGTGTGACGGGATCTAGAAGGCGATATCCCTTAATACCATCCGAATATCCTACAAAGATGCAAGGCTTGGACTGACGTTCCATAGCTTTGTGTTTTTTCTTCGGAATGCAGGCCATGGCTGGGGATCCGAAAACTCTAAGGTGCTCAACATCAGGTTTCCTTTTATGCCAAGCTTCAAAGGGTGTTATCCCTTTCAAAGCTTTGTGAGGAACCCTATTCTGAATGTAGCAAGCACAATTGATGGCTTCGGCCCAGTACTGTGGTGCTAGGGATTTGGAGTGAATCATACAGCTACCCATCTCTTTCAAGAACCTATTCTTGCATTCTGCAACCCCATTTTGTGAAGGACTGTAGGTGACTGTGTGCTGCAAATCAATCCCCTCTGTGGTGCAAAACTGCTCAAACCTGATGCTAACATACTCTCCTCCATTATCAGTTCGAAGAACCTTGATGGATTTCTCACTCTGTTTCTCAACAAGAGCCTTGAAGTCTAAAAAATATTCAAACACTTCAGACTTTTGTTTGAGAAAATATATCCAAGTGTACCTAGAGAAATCATCAATGAAGGTGATGATGTACTTGGCCCTTGTGAAAGATGGTTTGAGAAAGGGTCCCGATACATCACTGTGGACTAACTCCAAAGGTTGTGAAGCCCTACAACCTTTGCCTTTGTCAAATTTTGCTTCGGGATGCTTCCCAAGGGAGCACCCCTCACAAAGTCCTTTTGAGAATTGGACACGAGGCAAGCCAATGACCATGTCATTTTTGCAAAGTTGCTCAAGGTAGCAGTAGTTAAAGTGGCCAAACCGCTCATGCCATAATTTGCTAACTCCATTTGAATGAGTCAGCAATGCTGTAGGAGAAGAATCTGATGCAAAATGTGAAAAGGTGTATAACCTTGCTTGGTGATCTACCCTTCCCACTGCCACTGTAGTATCACTATGCAACTCCCTGATAGATACAGAATCTGGTGAAAACTCAACTCTCATGCCCCGACCAATGTGAGTGATTTGGTACACTGATAGGAGATTGGTTGAAAGAGAAGGAACACTTAGAACATTGTTGAATGTTCCTCCTTCCATTTCAACTGACCCTCTCCTTGCAACGAAAACTAATGTGTCATCACCCAAACTAATTGAAGTCATGTTACAAGGCTCTAAAGATGAAAACTCAACTAGTGAAGAGCCCATGTGGTGAGAAGCACCCGAGTCAATGACCCATGAAGATGTGGAAGCTGTGGTAGCTACAAGGGCCTTGCCCTTTTCTTTCTCCTTACCCTTGCCCTTTGCCTTAGTAGAATCTTGGGTTGATGAATTCTGCTTGATGGACTCAGGAACACCTATGTTGTTCTTCTCTAGAAGATGAGTTAGGTGGTCTATTTGTTTCTTCATGCACTTGTGTTCATCATGCCCATTCTTTTTACAATAGCCACACTTAACCTTCTCCTTCTTAGGTTTAGCATTGGAAGATGAAGACTCAGTGTTGTTTTTGGCAGGGTTGGTGTTTTCTTTCTTTTTCTCTTGATCCTTGTTCTTTTTCTTCTTCTCCTTTGTTGAAGTCTTGTCCTTACCATTTCCAGCTATCAAAGCTTGGGGTTGAGTAGACTTCATTGTGTCCATCTGAATTAGCTTATCTTGCTCCCTAGTCAAGTCGGCAATGAATGAATCCAAAGATGGCATTTTCCATGTAGTGCCAAGGGCACTTTTAGTGGCATGGAAAGTGGAGACAAAGACTGAATAACTTGGACCTAACTTTGTGAGAATAGAAAGTATGAGTTGATCATCTTTCTTCTCTATCCCGCATTTTTTCAATTGCAATCTAAGGGCCTTAAACTTAGTAAAGAAGTCCTGTAGGGTGTCAAAGTTACTAGGACTTAGACTTATGAGTTCGTTTTCGAGCTCATGACCTTTCATCTCATCAAGCTTCCCAAACAACTTTTCTAAGGTGTCCCATATGTCATTAGGAGTTTGGGAGGATTCTAAGTGGAAGAGTAGTTCTGGAGACACGGACAAACTCAGTAACCCAAAGGCTTCATCACTACGGTTGTACCACTTAACCTTTTCAGCATCTGTATTAGGTTCTACTTCTGTACCCATTGTGATCCTATACAACCCTTTATTTCGAAGAATGATAGACATTTTAACTTTTCATTCATGATAGTTGAAGGGTGTTAGGGGTTTGAGTTGAAAAGAATCCATTTTTAGCTGAAATTAGGTGAAGTTGTGTTGATTGCAAGTTGTGATTGTATGCAGAAAAGAGAATGAAAGTGAAGTTGCAAATTGTGAAAAGCAATCACACCCCCCCCCCAAAATATTAAGCCCCCCCCCAAGTATGCAAGTGCACGCTTAAAAGACGTCGGACTCAGCCGAAAATGCGTCTTAGAGCAATCAGTGCAAGACAAAAGTAAACAGGACGTCGGACTCAGCCGAAAATGCGTCTTAGGAGACCCAAATTTTGGCACTTTACAAACTAGTGCGTTTTTGAAAAAGAACAAGTCTACGCTGTGGAGAATTTAATTACAAGCACTTTTGCAAAAAATGGCACCCAAAATTGAGCTACCGTTTGCAATATTTTAAAGTTACAATTTTCCCGTAAACTAGTGTTTTTACAAAAAAAAAGCACTAAAACGTTAAAAAAAACGCTGTTATGAGGAGAGAAAGTGGTCTTCCAACCACTCGTTGGATTCGGCACGGAATGAAG
Source organism: Torreya grandis (assembly GCA_037957365.1). Classification (NCBI taxonomy): domain Eukaryota; kingdom Viridiplantae; phylum Streptophyta; class Pinopsida; order Cupressales; family Taxaceae; genus Torreya; species Torreya grandis. Next base: position 966,108 of record JARHVA010006139.1, on the reverse strand, counting down.
AATCCAAATGAGGTTTTTGTGAGGGGGAATTGGCCTCCTACCAACCCGGCCCTCACCCTTCGTCTTCGACAGGGGAAAATACAAGTTTTAATTGAAAATCCCCAAAATTCAAAATTGTCTAAAAAGTTTATTATTCAGTCAAATTGACTGATTTTTGGTTTATGAAGTCAATTTTAACTGAAAATATTAAATCAAAGACAATTTTGAAGGATGCCACGTGTAAAAGGGTGCCAAATAGGATGCCAAGTAAGGCAGGGGCGTCCAAAAGTGCACAGTGCAGATTTTGACTTAGAAAAGACAAAAAAAACTAAGTGCAGCCCTGTATAATCCGTACAGCCTGATGTGTGACAGAAATGGAGCTCAATAAATAGGCGCAGAAGCTAGACCAAACAGCAAGCAAGAATATGTGGCGTCCAAACAAGGAGGGCGCAAATCTGAATTTTTTTTGCAAAAAACAAAAAAAAGACAGCAGACCTGCCTAAGGCGCCTAGCTGGTAGGACACAGCTGCTAAAAGTTGACTCAGCTGAAGCAACACGCTGGAGATTATGGCGTGGACACCTGAAGGAGGGCTGAAGCTAGGTGTAGAAGCTAATTTTGTTGAAGGACAGAAGCTTGGCGCAGAACTAGAGGCTGCTGACCAAAAGAACTGACTGCTCCTCCCTCTGCTGTTCCACACAACAATGGTGCTCAAGAACACAAGCAAAACTAGCACCTGAAGACAGCCAAGATACCCAAAGCACAAGGATTCCAAGAAACCAATACCAAATTTGGACAGAATTTTATTTTTAATTTTGATCAAGAATTAAAAAACTCCACTCTTCTTGATTTCAAAATAAGCTAAAAGCAAAAACATACACAAGATTACCGGTTTTGCTCTGATACCATATCGGAGTTGTTGTTGCCAGAATCCGGATAACGCGAGTGCAATGAAGACGTGATCACACAAGATGAACAAGTGCACACCACAAAGATGCTAAAGCAATTTGACAATGACAAGAAGATAAATTGCACAAAACAAAATGGAGAAACCAAATCTGAATTAGTAACATGAAATGGCCAAAATGAAGAATAAATATAGGAGAGCTAGAAAGTAACTCCTCCACAAATGGTGGTCAAAGAACCCCAAGAATAGACTCCTCAAAAGGTGGTGACAAGGTTCTAAGAATAGAGAAATAACTCCCATACCCGGAATAGGAGTATCTTATGCCATTCTTATGACACCTTATGACACAAATATGACACACAATCTCCACATAAGCTAGCCTATCCCACGAATGTAGGAAAACTCCATGTATGCACAAATATATGATATTCCCTAATTAATAAATAGGGAAAAATAAAAACCTACACTAATAGCCTCCTATTTATAGATTTTTGAGAATGTCTAGAATCAACCTGAACCATTCATCCTGAGATTGAGATGTGTGGTTAAGAATTAATATAATTTTTGATATTAATTTTTTAATTATCCTTATTATGACATTTGAAGAAGGGTAAATTAAGAGGCATGGAGGGCATCATGGAAAGCATTGATGAGGCATGGACGGCATGAATCTTGATATTTATGACATTTATAGCCTAGAGATATCTTTTTAAGAAATGAGGTTGTCAGGGAAGTCCAAGAACAAACACACCTTTGTTCTGATTCCTCTTGTTGGATCTTGCTCCCCAGAAAGAGCACAGTGTGATTACCAAATATAAGCAATTATAAATGCGAAAATAATCAGAAACACAAGTAGCTAGAATTCACCAATAGCACAGAATATGAGAGAATATACACTATCTAGTATTAACACTTTACAGAAAAGAATACAACAAAGAGCCGCCACACTCTTTCACCTTACAGAGGTTTGCCACACCTCAAGTGTACAGTAATTATTCTCACACAACACTCTCCTACACAAAAAAAGGTCCCAACAACTAACTCACAAACAGAATTGGTGTTCACCTCTCCAACTAGTCAGTAATAACCCTGTCAGTTCACCAAGCACTCAAAAGTACTTCAAGTTGATCTCTCATGAACCTGCAACCTGCAATTCAACAGACCATACTCACATGTAGATCTCCTATGAGCTTGCAATAACCTGCAACTCAATGATCTTACAATGGAAGGAACTCTTCCTTTCTATCTCATGTCTTAATTAAAATACATGCCAATGGGTCTACAAATAGATTCCTAACTCAAACACTAACTTAGACTCTTAATTTAGACAATTATCCTCACAGCCAAAGACTCTAACTGGCCTTTACATGCAAACACTTTGTTCACTTAACTAACTGTCCGTGTAACGAGCAGTTCTGGAACACACAGGTGACCGACGTCGGTCCCTGCTAGTCTGGTTCTACCGATGTCGGTCGACTCCCTGTCGTCGCCGGTGGCATTCTTCACTGGTCACGACCGACGTCGGTCCTGCTGCCGACGCCGATGCTCCTAGATCTTAGCAACCTTCTTGTTCCACCTGTTTGCAAAGAGTTGAAGCTTTTAGCTCCACAACTCAACAATCTCTCACTTGGAGATAAACAGCTGCAACCTGTACATGTACCTGTACTTCATCTAGTTTGTTCTTTGGCTTTGTATCCCTCCTCAAGATCACTCTTGAAGACCAACCACCACAAACCTGTAGTGCAAAACTTGTCATCCAAATCACCTGCCACATCCACATCTACAAACCATGTAGAAAATAACCTGAACCTGCATAGCATGTGCACCTGCTGCTAGTCCCTGTAAGAATCCACTGAACTGTCCTCCAATGGTTCTCTCCTGGATTGGCTCCAACTTGTGACAACTCCCACTGCTTGGAAAAATTTAGGTTTAGTGCATACCATGCACTCAACCTCATTATATGAATCAAGACACCTGTTCATAGAACTGTCCAACCATCGGCGTGCTAACCGGTTTCACACAATCATCCTGAAACAAAGTCAACATGTGACCTCCCATGTCTCTAGAACACACTCATGCCAAAGAATCTTGTTGCTCCTAGATTCTCCATGACAAACATCTGAACTAGCTTTACCTTTAGTTCAGCAATACCTGTATATGTAACCCTGCAACAAGCACATCATACAAAAATAAGATAGTGTAGCTAATACTATCCAACCTGGTAAAGAGAAACACAATGATCAAACCTCCATTGCCCTGCAGCTAACACAAGACCATATACCCTGATCTTCCATCTCACGTATCCATTTTCGCTCTTCTTTATCCTGAACATCCATTCGTCTCTCAGTGCTTACTTCCAGCTGGCCACTCTACCCAAAACACCTGTTTGGTTCTCCTCCAAGGAATCACATCCTCATCCATGCCTAGCTCCTACTGTTTCCTGGATCTACCTGTTCCGCTTCTTCAACAACTTCCTGATCCTATGCCATAAGTGAGCAACAAGTAGTGTAAAGAAGGGAAATGATGAATTTAAGAACTTACTTACACTTTCAGTCCTCCATATGGGTGCTTGAGACTCCATGACAGCTCGCTGTCCACCCAAAATTTGTCTCAGTAACCGATGCCGGTCACATCTCAGTCTGCAGACGATCGAAGTTAGTTTCCTGCGACTGCCACCTTGCCGACGTCAGTTTCCCCTGGCCGATGCCAGTCAATATCTGCCCTGAGTCACCAACGTCGGTCTGCACATAGCCGACGTCGGTCCCTGTCTGGATGCCAACGTCGGTTTTTCTGCCGACGTCGGTCTCTGTGTTTTTTTTGTGAGACCTGACTTTTTTTTGCAAGCTCTTTTTGGATCAAATCCTTGTCCAAATCACCCTTGCTCTGCTCAGAATTTTTTTGCATCTTGTGTTGAACTCTGTCCGTCACCTTCTCCTTGAAAACCAAAGCTTTTTTGTTCTTGTCACTAACATCGGATTCCTCAAAAAACGTTACCTTCTTCTTCTGCATACAGAAACCACGATCCATACCTTCCAAATTTGAAAGCATATCTTTTGATTCAAGAGCAAGCATCTCCTTCTTATCTATGTGACCAAGCCTATCAAGCCACATCTCTGAATCTACAGCTGAAGTAGAAAACCCAGAAAGAGAATCAGTAGTACAAGTAGATAGATAAAACGTACCTACTTTCTTACCTCTAGCTACAACAAGTGTACTCTTGGTAACCTTCCAAGAGTCCACTGTGAGAGTTACTGTGCAACCCTCATCACCCAAACTTCTAACAAAAATTAAATTCCGTTCCAGAACTGGGACATGCATGACTTCTTTTAACACCCATGTGTTACCTGTCTACAGTTTCAGCGTCACTTTCCCTTTGCCAACAATCTGACAAGGCTTACCATCCCCTACATAAATTTCTCCAAGATCTCCCTGGACATACTCATGAAAAAATTCTCTATGTGGGGATGCATGACAAGAGGCACCAGAATCTAAAACCCAAGATTCTACTTTATTCAAAGAACATACCAGAGCATCTCGTGCAGCATAATCTGCAACATCTACTTCTTCTTCATGTTCTTCATGCTGATCTGTACCTGATCTACAATCTCTCTTTAAGTGCCCTTGTTTTCCACACTTTCAGCAGGTTATTCTGCCATGCCTGGACTTGGATCTTCTGCCTGTCTTGGACCTTGATCTCCCATGCTCTATCTTTTCTCTTTGCCTTCCTCTACCTTCAACACTCAAAGCATTTCCTGATGATTCACCTGTGCTATTCCTGCGTATCTCTTCATTCAAGATCACACTTACAACATCATCCACTTTTAAGACTTTTGAAGGAGACACAGTATTAGAAACTGCCATTACCAAACCTTCCCAACTTTCAGGTAATGAACACAAGATTAAGAGAGCTCTAATTTCATCATCAAATACAATATTGACTGAACTTAACTGGTTTACCAAACCATGGAAATCACTAAGATGGCTATGAACAGATCCACCTTCCAACATTTGCAAATTAAATAAACGCTTCATAAGAAATACTTTATTAGAAGCTGGGGGTTTTTCATATAAATTTGCCAAAGATTCCATCAACTCCACCGTTGTCTTACACTGTGATAAGCTGGAAATCATAGATGATGCAAGACTCAATCTAATAGATCCCAGAGCCTTCCGATCAAGAACCTCCCATTCTTCATCTTTCATATCCGAGGGTTTGCAAGTAACCCCTCCCAACGGTAAGTACAAATCTTTTTGATACAGATAATCCTCAATCTGCATCCTCCATAATTGGTAGTTCTTGCCATTAAATTTTTCTATCTGTAGCTTACTGTCTTCTGTCATTGCTCAACTCCCACTCAAATAGAAATTCTGTGAGTACCTGTAATCAAAACACACTAACCAGATCTAATCCAATCTGTTAGTATCCCAACCAAAAGCTCTGATACCACTTGTCAGGGAAGTCCAAGAACAAACACACATTTGTTCTAATTCCTCTTGTTAGATCTTACTCCTCAGAAAAAGCACAGTGTGATTACCAAATATAAGCAATTATAAATGCAGAAATAACCAGAAACACAAGTAGCTAGAATTCACCAATAGCATAGAATATGAGAGACAATACACTATCTAGTATTAACACTTTATAGAAAAGAATACAATAAAGAGCCGTCACACTCTTTCACCTTACAGAGATTTACCACACCTCAAGTGTACAGTAATTATTCTCACACAACACTCTCCTACACAAAAAAATGGTCCCAACAACCAACTCACAAACAGAATTGGTGTTCACCTCTCTAACTAGTCAGTAATAACCCTGCCAGTTCACCAAGCACTCAAAAGTACTTCAAATTGATCTCTCATGAACCTGCAACCTGCAATTCAACAGACCATACTCACATGTAGATCTCCTATGAGCTTGCAACAGCCTGCAACTCAATGATCTTACAATGGAAGGAACTCTTTCTTTCTATCTCATGCCTTAATTACAATACATGCCAATGGGTCTATAAATAGATCTCTAACTCAAACACTAACTTAGACTCTTAATTTAGACAATTATCCTCACAGTCAAAGACTCTAACTGGCCTTTACATGCAAACACTTTGTTCACTTAACTAACTGTCTGTGTAATAAGCAGTTTTGGAACACACAGGTGACCGACGTCGGTCCCTGTTAGTTTGGTCCTGCTGCCGACGCCGGTGCTCCTGGATCTTAGCAACCTTCCTGTTCCACCTGTTTGCAAAGAGTTGAAGCTTTTAGCTCCACAACTCAACAAAGGTCACCTAATGATGCAGATATTCAATATTCATTTCCAAAAATAAGTATTCAACAAGTTTTCATAGAATTTTTTATTAGGCCTTGATTTGGGTTAATTATCTCTTAAGCATATTTAAGTACTTTATGCACAAATTATTCAGATTAATCAGAATGTCTTGTTATTGGTCTAAAATTTGACTGGATTAAAATTAGAAGTCAATGTCAGATGTATTAGAATCATTATCCCATTTAAGATGTTACTAAAAACAAATAACAAAGGCATGCATCTTATGCAAGAGATTTTATAGTAAAGAGAAATCCAGAGCCCCTAAGTGCAAAATTAGCATTTTGACTCAAAATGATCTGATCAAAGTTAGCTGACCCATAAATTATATTACACCATTTAGAGATACCCTGGCTAAAATTGACACTTAAATATGTCAGTTTCACATCATTTAGCATGTTTTAGTATTTTTAGGCCAAATTGTGCATTTTGGGTGGAAATTGGTCAAACCCCTTATTAGAAGTTATCGATGGCCAGATTTAGGTGTCTATAGTTTGCCCTTATTTGAGAAGGCATTACAAGATATAAGCACAATAACATATTCTCAAAGAATGAAAAGGTCTTGTATGCCTACAACTACAATAATGATAAACTAATTGTATGATGCCCCCTTGAAGGAATGGTTGGCACAAGTAAGTTGACAAATGGTCCCTTGAAAAGAAAAAATTGAAATGAGGGGACCAAAGAAAGGAAAGATGATGGGGTGACAACATAATGATATTGAAAAAGTAGTCAAAATCATTGAAAATCTAATTGGGATGATGCAAAATAGTTTGCCCAAAGACAGTTATAAACATTATACCCCAATAGTGGCAACGTGGTATGATAACACAATGATTTACCCAAAGGCGATTATAATCATTGAGAAGATGGAGCTACCCCAGTTAGGATAGACAAATAAGAGAATAGCATGACTCTGTATGGGCAAAAAAAGTAAAGTGGTGACAACATAATGATTTGCTCAAAGATAGTTATAATCATTGAGAAATACAGGTGGGATGATGCAATGATTTACCTATAGGTGGTTATAATCATTGGACCTTGATGATGGTAAACATAATAAATTTGGTTGACGATGATGATAATTTAACATAGAGGGTAATGATGAATTGGAATAACTTACTAGTAGGGAGACGCTCATTCAAATTAATAAAGATTAAAATTCTTTTGTATTTAATTACTCTATTTAGGATATGATTAGGATAGAATCAGGATATCGATGTTGAAGAGATCTGCCATTTCTAAATAGACTTCTTGAAGCTGAGGTTTGTTATAGCACATATCGGTATGCATCATGGTATAACATCATGAGGACTTGATCGAAATATGCGTAAGGACTGACTCCCATAATCCAATACTTAATAGAAAACAATGCACCAATGATAGAAACCAGATGACAATGTAAATATATGAATATAGATGGATTTAAGTATAAGTGTGGGCAAGGAATCACCCAATGAACACACATAAATTGAATCAAGGCAATAGTGTTGATAGCAAACAAACAAGCAGACAAATAAATAAAAATAAGCATAAATAAACAAACAAACAAATAATGCAATAAAACCCATATGAATATTGCCCCTAAAAAATAGGTGACAACTGAATAAACAAACAAAATAAGAGAATAGAAGAAAAGAAAGGGAGTGGTCAAGCTATCTTCATATGCACTAGGCAAGTGGATGTTGGCTACATAGTTCAATAGATGTAATATCTAATAAAAAACTTTAGGCTAAATATAGTTCTCCCAAAGAATAAGAAGAATGTGATAATTAAGGGGGAAAAATAGAATGGATGTGATATAAGAAGAGAAATGGTCTTGAAAAATGACAAGTGTGTGAGATATAAAGCCAAAAATGATGGGGAAATTAAATGACAAGTGATTTGCTTATAACTTAGTAAGTGTTTCTAGAATCCTTAAGGCAAAGAAGTGATCAATGTTTTCATTCTTTTCTAACAATTTTTCAAATATTTTTTGAATTGTTTTTGGAGTATCTCAACTCAATCAAGAATGATGAGACACTAAATGGTTCAAACTCACAAAATGGTGAGATCATGGCTTAGGTTGCTCATAAAATAGTGAGAACATGCCTTAAGTTGCTCATAAAATGGTGAGAGCATGGCTTAGGTTGCTCACAAAATGGTGAGAGCATGGTGGGAAGGGTGACTGAACTGACCTCAATAAGTTTTGAGCATTTCCTACATAGTCCCAGACTAGAACCTTCAGTGATTGTAGTTCTACCCTTACAAGGAAGAAATTCGACTAGTGCAGCGGTCAATTCAAACAAAACAGGCACAGTTGGTAAAAAGGTATAGTATGACATAGGAAGTGGTGAGTTGGTACATCAAGGCTTAATGTGTCCCCTAGTTTGGCCATATATGGTTATAACTAGGACACAATGGCATAGATCAATGTTACTAATTTGTCTAAAGGCAATTATAATTAATAATAAGACCAGTGGTAAGAAAGGAATAACAAATGAAGGATGTAACTGCCAAAACTTTTATCACATTGTTTCAAAATATGATCTTTGTTTGAAGTACTTGATCCAACTAATAAAATTGATTAGATACCTTAATGCTAAAAATGCGTAATGAAAGGCAAAAACCAAGGCCAAATGATCTATGCTTTAGAACACACTACGCTGATAGGTCAAAAGCGGAAAGTAGATATGGCAAAGAAGATGGATAAGGATGGTATTTGTAAAAACAAGAATAGTAATAAAAAATCAAACCTAAAATAGTCCTTAGAGACAATACACCTTAGCATTTAAGCATAGTACTGCTTGAGATGAATAATATTCATCAGCTCTAAAATTTCATCTCTGTCTGATGTGGCAAGCTTATATGCATTTGATCTATAATTTGTAGTAATAATGAAAGGCCCTATCCAATTTGGTTTGAATTTTTCTCATTCATGGTATTCTTTTTGTTTTCTTTAAGAACAAGATCACCAAGTTCAAATGTTTTATACTTAACACGCTGATTATAATGGCCTTTGAGTCAATTCTGATACACCTGAAGATTTTTTAGTGTAATTGTGCATTTCTCATCAAGTCTAGCTTTTACAGGCGAGCTACTCAATATTCATGATCATGTAGGACATGCTTGAAACATATGCATAGTGAAGGTAAATCAACCTCAATGGGAAGGATGGCTTCAGTACCATAAACAAGTGAGTATGGAGTGGCTCCTTTGGAGGTATGATTATTGGTACAGCATGCCCAAAGGATAGAGAATATCTGTAAGTGTCAATCACAACCAGCATCATTAAAAATATTTTTGAGGATATTGACAATGGTTTTGTTAAATGCCTCGACTTGGCCATTAATTTGAGGGTAATATACTGTAAAAAAAATATTATGTGATGTTATATTCAATACATAGCTATTCTACATCTTTGTTCTTGAATGATCCTTCACTATTAGATATAATGTCAGAGGGGATATCATAGTGGAAAATGAGATGGTTGAAAATGAATTTGTAAATTTGCTTTCTAGTCATGTAAGTGAGGGGTATAGATTCGACCCAATTAGTGAAGTATTCAATGGTGATAAGGATATGTTTATGGCCATCAGATGAAGTGGGGTTAATCTTTCCAATGAGGTCAAGTCCTCGTGTATAAAATGACCATGGTGTCAACATTAGTTTCAGATTTTTTACTGAGACATGAATCATATTAGCATGATGTTAACATGTGTCACACTTTTTTACATATGTAGTGTTATCTATGTCTATTATGGGCCAATAGTAACTAGTACGCAAGAGATTTTTAGACAACACTTCCCTTTTAGAATGAGCACCACATACTTTGTGAACTTCTCTTAATGCTAGTGTAGACTCTACCAAAGTTTTAAAAAAAAGCAAAGTTCCGTCAAAACTGTGACAGTAAAGGGTGGATCCTAGTAAAGTATAACAAGTGGAATGATGAATGAAGGCTTTGGTTTGTTTTTGAGATGGGTTAGATGGCAGAACTTGGTCATAGAGGTAGTTGTAAAGATTTGAGTACCAGATAGAATTAGGACCAACAATATCACAAATCATGGCAATGGTTGAAGGTTCATGAACTAGTGTTGACAAATTCTTGATGAGGAACTGATACTCTCTAGCTTTATCTATTTGTCAAATCAAAGAACCAATAGTACCCATGGCATTTACAGTTTTCTTACTAGCCCTTGATATGTGCTTAAACTTAATGTTGGTAATTTGTTGTCTAAGAGTGTTGACCATGGCTTTATATGGAACTAGCTTGTCATCTTTGGTCTGAAAATGATCTATGACCTAATTTACAATTAACTAAGAATCACCATAAAATTAGAAATGAGATATATTTCAATGCACTACTAATCAAAGTCCTACAATAAATGCTTCATACTCAACCATGTTATTTGTGTAAAGAAAGTTGATTTTGAATGATTTAGGGATTAGATCCCCCTATGGTATAATAAATAATAGGCCCACCCCTTATCTATGTGCAGTAAATGAACCATCAAAATACAATTTTTAGTGATGCTCCTCAAGGTGTGTGTCAATGATGGTCATGATGGATTCATCAAGAAATTGAAACATGATTATTTGTGTGTCTATGAGAGGTGCTTCAACAAGTTGATCCATAAGAACTTGTCTCTTGATTGCCTTCTGATTGACATATTCTATGTCATACTCATTGAGATGCATGATCTATTGTCATTATAACTTTCAAATCTATTTTAGATAGTAGATACTTGAGTGGATCTACTTTTAAAATGACCATGGTCTTATTATTCAACATGTAATGGTGCAATTTTTGAGCTGTGAAGACCATGGCTAGACAAGCTTTTTCAATAGGTGCATAGTTATGTTCATATGTAACTAAGATATGGCTTAGGTAGTATACAACATGTTCTTTTCCATTGTCATCATTTTGATCCAAGATTGCCCCTAGAGCATGGTTGATAGCCGATAGGTATAACAAGAATGGCTTTCCTAGCATAGGAGATAATAGAACATGTAGATTAAAAATATAGTATTTGAGTTGTTAAAAAGTTGTTTGGCAGTGATCATCCTAGTGAAATTCAACTCCCTTCTTCAAAAATATTGTAAATAGATGGAACTTGTATACTAACTGAGAGATGAAGTGTCAGATTGACTAGATCTTACCCTACAAACTACAGCGTTGCTTTAAATTAGTTGGTGGCAGCATCTCAATTATAACATGGACTTTACCCAAATCGACTTCAATACCTCTATGGTACATGATTAATCCAAGTAATTTTCCTAAATTTACATTGAACACACATTTCTTTGGATTGAGTCTGACTTTATACTCTTGTAATCTTTCAAATATCTTATGCAACACTACTAGATGGTCGGCCCTAGTTTTTTATTTTCATAATATGTCATCAATATAGTCTTCAATAATATCATGCTTTATATCATGGAATATGACAGTCATGGCCCTTTGATATATAGCTCCATCATTCTTAATTCCAAATGGCATTACTTGATAAAAAAATGTTCCCCATGGAGTGGTGAATGCTATTTTATGTTGGTCTTCTGGTGCTATTATGATCTGGTTGTAACCTAAAAAGCCATATATGAGTGAAAACATTTTATAAGCTATCATGGAGTCAATGATCATGTCGATATTAGGTAAGGAAAAATCATCTTTAAGACAAGCTTTATCGATGTCTCAAAAATCAGTATAAATTATAATCTCTTCAAGGTTTTTACTAACAGGTACCACATTAAAGATCAATTCTGAGTAGTCAATGGATCAGATACATCCTGCTTCTAAAATTTTTTTCAACTCTTTATTTACCAATATATCAATGTGAGGATGCATCTTATATAACTTTTATTTTATCGGTTTGGTGTCAAGATTAACCACAAAAAAATGAGGCCTAAAATATCATAGAATGCCTCATCATTCTATAACTCATCAATCGATAGACTAGATTATTTTTGGTCTCAATCTATCAGTTGGGGATAATATAATGGAAAAAGGTTGTGATGAATGGACATGGTAACAGTACAAATGGTATTTTTATCAAACAAGTTGGTTTTAGATAGGTCATCAAATGTGAGGCTATGATCAAACTCTACTTCATTGTTAGCATCATCATCACTAGTCGTTGGTGATGGAGTTTAAATAAGATATGCAAGGTCACCTCTAGGTGGTTTAAATCTAAGTCTATAAGGTCTTTCATACTTAGTCATGGAAATTGGCTTGATGGTTCCTTGTTGATTCAGTATGAGGCCTCTTCCTTCATATTTGTGATGCTTTATGATCCTATTGGGAATAGGATACTTTGCATTTTTATAACAATCATCTTGGTTTTCATTATATAACCATGATTTATCCCCTTCAAGAGGATCAAGTTCCAGGCTAGATATTGGTACAAATGTGGTAGGCCCCTTATCTTTGTTCTTTTGTTGCCAATGCATATGTGGGGTGACTTTAGGTCACCCAAAAGTTTTCCTATTTTGAGGAAGATTGGAAATATGAAATGTATCATGGGTCACATACTCTCTTGGTCCATTCTCTGAAATAGTGAAATGATTAGAAGCTTCAAGAGGCAGCATGTGGGAAAGAGAATCTAAGATATTAAGATCTCTGAAATTATATGGTGAAGGATCAATAAGTATAGCCTTTCCTTTATCTTTCTTAGAACTTAGATTCATACCACACTAATAATTATAGCTTTGAAATTTGACCTCAAGATGCTTGTAGTGTTCATATGGATGTAAATCTCTTGGAATATTCACTTTCATCCCTGAGTGGAAAAACTTGATACATTGATGCAGTGTTGATGGGACTGCATGAATCACATGTAACCAAGGCATGCCTAGAAGCATATTGTATGATAACTCAATATCAAGCCCATGGTAAAGTGTATCATGGGTCAAAGGCCTAATAATAATTGGCAAGCTAATGGTACCTTATGATTCTCTTTTCTAATTATTATAGGCTTTGATGGTTATTTTTTTTTATTGGAGATCTACAATTGTGTACCCAAGAAGCTTGATGAGCTTTAGAGACACTATGGTGAGGCTAGATCCATTATTTATACGTACGTGTTTCATTTTATGCCATCTTATACAAACTTCTATGTATAATGGATTATTATGGAGAAGACCAAGGGAAGATAGATTGCTTTGGTTGAATGTGACTTGTTGGGCTGGAGCTAGATGTCCAACCAAAGCTTGAAATTTATCAATAGATATTTCACTATCAATAGTGGATTAGGTCAAAAACTCAATCAAGATGTTTTTATGAATTATTGAGAATGTCTAGAATCAACCTAAACTGTTTGTAATTATCCTGTGATTGAGATGTGTGGTTGAGGATTAATTCAATTTTTGGAATTAAGTTTGTAATTATCTTCATTGTAACATTAGAATAAAGGGCAATTAAGATGCATGGAGGGCATCATGAAAGGCATTGATGAGACATGGAGGGCATGAACCCTGATATTTGTGGCATTTATGGCCTAGGGATATCTTCCCAAGAAATGAGGTCACCTAATGATGTAGATATTCAATATCTATTTTTAAAAATAAGTATTCAACAAATTTCCATGGAATTTTTTATTAGGCCTTGATTTGGGTTAATTATATCTTAAGCATGTTTAAGTATTTTGTGCACAAATTACTCAAATTAATTAAAATGCCTTATTATTGGTCCATAATTTGATTAGATTAGAAGTCAATGTCAGATGCATTGGAATCGTTGTCCCATTTAGGATGTTACTAACAAAAAATAACAAAGGCATGCATCTTGTGTAAGAGATTTGATAGGAAAGAGCAATCCAGAGTACCTAGGTGCAAAATTAGCATTTTCACTTAGAATGATCTGATTAAAGTTAGTTGGCCCATAAATTACATTGCCCCATTTAGGGATACCCTGAACAAAATCGACACTTGAATATGTTAGTTTCACATTATTTAGCATGTTTTAGTGTTTTTAGAATAAATTATGCATTTTGGGTGGAAATTAGTCAAAACCCTAATTAGAGGTTATTGACGGCCAGATTTAGGTGTCTATAGAGGGTCACCTTGATCACTAACGATCACCTTAACCATTGACAATCAGCCCAATCATCTATGGTCACTATGGCATTAAAATCTAGCAACCTATTTTCACCTACCTACCCGAAGTGCTCAGTGGGTTTTCCCTTCCATTGAACCAAACCATTAACGATGGTGGACATTAGACTTGTGTTTTGCACCCCAAATTTCCACCACTAACCACCATTAAAATGCATTTGTTATAGGTTTTTCTATATAAACTAAGTCATTTAGGGATTATTTATTATTTGTTTAAACTGTTAAGCAAGTTATTGAGATTTAATAATGACCTATGTTATGTCATCAACCTCAAGCCATGTGTAATCAAGTACTCTCAACTTCAATCCATGACTGCATCCCAATCACCACATCATTTTCATCTATACACAATAATCCACTTGTGATTTTTCACAATTTATTTTGTAAATTGATACATTTTTCAAGTTTTTTATTCCTCTGAGTAGATTTTTTGATATTTTTTAGGTAACCATTGCTAGTTTGGTGTTATCTGAGAATTAGGCATTGTTAGATCATTGTTTGCATGATCGTGTGTTCAAAAGGTTGTATTTAGAATCTAGGGTTTATAGGGTTTCATGTTTAATAATTTCATTATGAAGATTTTCCCCAAAGTGATCATTGTAAAAGCCTTGGAGTTTTCCCTCCTAATTTCATAGTCAAAATCTAGGGTTTCATTGATCCAAAAGAATATTCTCAAAGTATATACTTCCCATTTAAACCAGTAAATATTCCCTACATATACCTCTAAGGTCCTCATAGACATTAGACTTGCCTCAAGTACCCTACACCCCCACGAGTTATAGCATTGCTCCAAACACCTTTGACCCCCATGAGATTCTAAGTCATTTCAGAGAGTGGAACTACCCCAAACACCTTCCATCTCTACGGAACTTCTAATTATTTCAAGCACCTCCTAGTTCAGTGTAACTTTAACCTAGTCAGAGCACATCCCATCTCCATCGGAGGATATAACTGCTTCAAATAGGTACAAATCTCACCAACTTTCAAAATTGGTTTCTCATAAGTAATAACCTCAGTTTTCATGTCTCCTAAGGAAATGAAGTTCAAATCCAAATGCCCTAAAGTGACTCCCAATTTGGAGTCTAATGTTTCAAAAATAATAGATATTGATTTAAGTCACATTGACCTAGGAGATTTTTGGGCTCAAATAGGTGTAAATTTTAAGAATGATTGGGTCTAGAGTATTTATGATTCTATCCTTCCACAAGATGGAGCCTTCCCACTATCAATTTAGAGCCTCAATTTGGTGTTTACAATGGCTAAACACTATGATCTCAATATAAGAGAGGTCTACAATGAGAAATGGGAAAAGATTCTAAATCTAGACCTTGATTTTATTAACTCAATATTTGCA
This sequence comes from Torreya grandis, assembly GCA_037957365.1. NCBI lineage: Eukaryota > Viridiplantae > Streptophyta > Pinopsida > Cupressales > Taxaceae > Torreya > Torreya grandis. The sequence goes on along the minus strand of JARHVA010006139.1, from coordinate 950,459 downwards.
ATCATGGAATTTGAGAGTTATCTAGATATAAATCCATAGACACACATAATTATATGTGGATAAATGAGATGGGTTTCATAAAATAATCAACAAAAAATTGCTCAAGTCCCCCAAGAATTCCTCTACTAGGTTACAAAAGACTATGTATAGCCTTGATTTCATTAATGAAGTAGGGGACATTATCATACTATTGCATTAGGTCATTGGTAGTCCTGATACCAAGTGTTTTCAATAATGGATGTACCGATACATCTAGGTCATCTGATAGAATAATCAATACATTCATTGGGCCCAATTAATAAGTGATTCCCTTCACAAGCAAGTTTTAGAGGTGAAAACAATGGGCAAATTCTATATGAACTCCTATATTGTATACAATTTTGCCAAAGGAAGACTATTATTAGGCTTTAACATAGTTCTTGAGGAGATAAATATAATATATAATTACTACCTTAACCTCATATTGGAGGCTAGTAGGCAGTATTTTAGATGAGTAAATGATGCTTTCATCTAGTGCATCATTATCATGTTCGATAAGGAACTTGGGAGAATAAGGTTCTCAAAAGCAGCAATGAATGAAATAAGCAAATGGGGTTCCTAATTTATATAGATCCCCACTTTTCTTACATTAGGGTAACTAGGTTCAATGGTTGTCCCTACACCCTTCCTCTATATGTTAGCAATAAATGGGCATTATTAGAGTTGGTCAGGCAACTCATAGAGACTCATAAGCTCCTCTCCAACAAGCACAAGGCAAGGATACATTTCCCAATTTCCATTAGCCAATACACATGCCAATCCCTCCTTAAGGCCAAGTGTGTTGAGGCTCAACTGTGTTAGATGACACTAAAAACTTTAGAGCCTAAGCCATTCTTTGATGTATATGGAAATATCACCAGCACATTGGCACTTTCTACATATGCTCACATGCCATACTATGAGGATTATTAGGAAGATTATGATGATGAGGAAGTAGTCATAATGAGGGATTATTCTAAGATGTCCCTTCAACAAATCAAGGATTATGATCTAGAACTAGTTCCAGATGACCTGTTAAATGATGATGCTAGATTAGACCTAATATATTGCATGAAGGTCATCACATAATCCCTTCCACCAATAAGGTGGTCAGCTCCAAAGTCTTTATCTCTATTTTATTGAAGGGATCATGTAATTAACATAACTATCAATTGGTCAAGTAAGGGAGTACAGGCCACTAGGGAAACAATTAGGGTCAAATAAAAGCTTTTAAAGCTTAAGGTTGAGGGGATCACTCCATCTAAAGAGGGTCTAAGAGAATCATCAGAAGAGCTTAAATAGAAAACAAAGAAGAATAAAAATACTAAGGCAAAGAGAGGGGAATAAAGTAGCATGGGGGAAGCTACAGAGCAACCAATAGATATTTCATCTGATCATACAGTAGTGGTCAAAGCTTCTACAGATTTTATTTTGATAACTTTCATAGTGATAACCCCCATCTTCGTTGTTCTTCCCCCTCTTACCTACATTGATCTAGAGGTTTTAGCACCTCCTACACCTACTTCTACTCTAATATCTTAAGTTTTAGTAGCTCTAGTTTCCACTCCACCTCTTACCTCCACTCCCCCTACATATGCAGTTTCCACTTCACCTTCCATTCCAACCATAATAAGCCAAGTGAAACCAACATAATTGAGTCAATTGGACACTCAGGGTCCCCCATTAGTGGAATATCAATTTTCCACTCCAATTTCACCTTCCCCTTTCATTCCATTCCCTCTTTTCATTCTATTCATAATCCCTTCCATTTCATTCCCATTAATTTCCAACACCACCCAATAGTATAAAGTCATGGACACAGTCATCCTGACTTCAATCTCTTAGGTAACCTCAACTCCTGAGGTAAGTACTATTTCACTTTCATCTCCACTCACTTTTCTCACATCACCAACCCTAAGTGGTCCCAAACATCTCATTGATTCATTTAATGCTTTAGCTTCCACTCTTCCCCCTATTCCCAAATTCCCAATCCATATGTCTATCCCATCATCCACACCTCTAATAGACACAGTTGCTTCCATTGCCTTTGCCTCTTCCACTTTCACTATTTCCACAACACCTTCATTAGAGGGTGAAGCAACACAGGTGCTTGATGTAAATGTAGATTTACAATCAACTGATGGGAGTAAACTTTTACAAGCACATCCTGAGAAATGAATGGTAATTAATGGTCACAGTGTCTGCTAGTGTAGCTACATCAGCTACTAATCCTTTGGTGATAATGGAAAAATATCAAGAGGCTACTCCCAATTGGCTAGCTCAATTAGTAAAGAAGAAGACAAAGTAGATGATTGATCCCAACACTTTGGACTTTGGCCTCTTTGAGGTCAAAAAAAATTCCAAACCTACTCCCACAAACTTCTCTAGGATATTCAATGATGACAAGGGAGAAAGGTATGTTCAAATTGTAGTCCCCTCACTAGATAAATAAAAATAAAATCTTGTGGTGGGGGATTATCAAATTTATAGGATTCACCTTGGATGGCCAACAAGAAAAGGGCTCAAACATGATGTGCAATCCAACATCAACTCTCTCTTTGAAAGGATTGATCATGATAAGGCCACCAAAAATGAATTGAAGAGAAAGGTGGATTAGCTTAGATATGCATTAAAATAATTTACACAGCTTAGTGAATCATCATAACAACCATAGGCAGTACAACCAATCAGTCATTTTTCATATCAAGCTTTCATTGATTCAATCTAAGAGATGGATCATATGGGAAGGGATACAAAATAATGGTTGGAGGAACTGATCACTAAGGGCAATAAGGTCATTGCACAAATGATGGACCACTATGAATAATCAAAGAGAGAAAGAATAATTTGAAAGATCAAGTCAATAGATATGAAGTAGAGATTTAGACTTTGAACTTGTATTATCCCAAATTAACAGTTGTAAAATCAATTCAAATGGATACCCTCATCATCAAGAAGATACTATATAATGATGTTGAGCACGAGGAACTACACAAAGATACTCAATTTTAGATAAGGGTACTAACATAATCTACTCACCAAGCCAAGATGGCACATGACAAGGTGATTGATGTATTAGATGACATCAATGGGATGTTGAACACAATGTCATGTCAAATAGTAGATAATGAAAATAATCTCCTTTAGGTAGAAGAAGTCCAAAATAAGTTTAAGGAAATAGTTGAGAAAGAATCTACAAAGGTCACAGTCTTCACTCTGATTTCCATCCATCACTTTCTTGAGTATGAAAGAGCAATTGATAAGATGAGGATGGAATTGTAGGGAATAATGACTTTTAGGAAAGAATTATTCTACATTCAAGAAGATTGTACAGCCTCTAATATCTACTGTTGTGGGCTAAATCTAGAATGAATAAAAGAAGTTTTCAAAGCTTTTGATGCATGTGCTGAAAAATTATAGGCCAAGAACTTTAAGAAGGTTGAAGAGATTCTGGATATTGATTAATTTCTCTATGGTGAATATTTTCAAATGGTGCAGTGTCATTCATAATTTCATTTGTAAAAGACATTGTAAGTTGTAATTACAAAAGTAAATCTATTTTTTATAATTCTTTTTGAGAAAGAGAAAACATATTTTACACTTTATATTTTTTGATGATGTGAAAGTTGTAAAAAGTAGGGTCACAAATTACACTTTCCATTTTGACAAGTATAAATTTCTAAAAGTGTAAAATCATGAATTGTAAATTGCAAAGCTCATTTTGACAAAGTGATATGAATTAAATTTGTAAAAGTCTCACTTGTTATTTTCAAGTTAGGGTTTTGCATGAAAAAGTAACTTGGATTTATACAAAGTTATCTTTTATTTTGAAAAGTCAAGTTCTATTTGGATGCTGCCCATTTTTCATGAAGAGTTGTTCTTAGTTGATGAAGATGAAGATGCATTGCATGGAGATCTACCATTTCTAGCCACGTCATTCTATGCTAAGGATTATGGCCAAATCTTGCATGTTATTTTCCAACCATTCTACAAATTCAAAATGCCAAATATAGAAGAACTCACCTCTTTTTTGCATGAATATTTTAGATCTACAAAGTTTTTCTTATTGGATGTTCAAGTTTGGTAATTGCATCTCATCTATGATATACTTTTTTATAAATATGGGCAGACCCCATGGCCCAAATCATATTTTTGTTGATAGAGGATATAATTTATGTATTTTGAATGTATTTTCTACAAGATGTAACCTTTGGGATAGAAATAAATTGAATATTTTCCTTTATCGTCTAATAAATCTCTGTATATGTTAGTTACTTGAGCATTTTTGGAAGTTTTATCTCTTATTTCAGTCACAAGAAATTCATTTGTGGTATTTTTGCCTTTTAAAAAATATTATTTGATTAAAATAAAGAACTTTTTTCCATTTTGTGAGAGTAAATAAATATTTCTTCTGATTTCTCATTTGTATGAGTTTATGTTGAACCTACTTCAATATAATTTTCTATTCCATTGTGTTTATCAAGCAAGCATTAAGACCTACTAATATATCTAGTGTAATCACTGTTTTAAGTTTCATAAAGTTTTAATATTTCCCTTTTCCCTATAAAAAATTTAGTTTGGGAGAAAAAGACACTAAAAGAGCAGAATTTATATAGAACTAGTATCCTTCCAGTTGCATTAGATATAGTGAAAGGAAGTCAGCCTTCTCTGAAAGTTAACCTCTATTTGCCAAAGTCCCACAGCGTAGAGGTTTTCCCATTGTATCATTAGGTGTTGTATGGTGAGCTATTCCACATCATAATGAGTTCAAAACTTATGTGATAATAGGTTTGATAGTAATTAAAACTAAAGTTATCCATTTTATATTACTCTCAGCCCTATGAAACCCTAATATAGGGGTTTACAACAAAAATTATCATACCTTGATATTTATCCAATCAAGAACCTTTAAAATTATTTAAGATGTGTATTTTGAAGTTGGTTAAGTGTTAAAAAAAAATTCATAGTGTTTGGGTAAGTATAGCTCTAGATATTAATGTTGCAATGAAATCTTGTCTAACAGTCCTAAAAACCTTCATAAGTTGGAAATTAGTCATCCAAAAATTATATAAATTTTATGAGATGTGTTTTGAGGTTGTATAACATATGAAAGTGTATTGATAGTGTTTTTACCAATAAAACTCAAGATAGCTAGAAAATGCAGACATGTAGTCTTACAAATAAGGTTAAACCCTTTTTGTAGTAGTCTTAAAACTTCAATATCTTAAAAATGACTCAATAAAAAGAAACAAAAATTGGTAGAGGGTTAGAATAGGATGTTTTTGAAGTATTAAAAGTGGTTTTTTGAGTTCTATATACCAAAAAATATATATATATGAGTGACTAAGTTTTTCTACATGCCTATAAAATGCCTAGCAAACCCCTATTTTATACTTGTAAATCTTCATTATTTCTTGGTAATGTTATATGAAGGGTGTTATGGGGTTTATGATATGTGAAGTGAAAGTAGAAGTGATGATAGTAATGGTTTGAGGGGTTAAGTGATGACCAAAGGAGGATATAAGTTTAACAAACCCTAATAAATGTCTTAAATACCTTATTTCCTATCAGTCTAATTATAAGTTCAATATGAGTGTGTGTTAAATGATATTGGATGACATAGGTAAGGTGAATATGACTTCATGGGAAATTTATAGGTCTCAAATACTTGTATCCAATTCAAATTAAGAAATAAGAGTGAGACAGACCTAGTAAGTATGTTTGAAATAAGTTATATAAAATCTATGATCATTTTGCTTCCTACAAATAATTGTCATTGTGATGGTCCAAGGCAGAATTTTTAGGGAGTACTTACATCACGCTTTCCATAGTGAACTCACAATTATTATTATTTTTTGACAATTGATAAAAGTTTTATTAGACTTATTGACCACCACATTGTCAAACATTGACCTTACCTTCCCTTTATAGTTTTCAAGTTAATGGATTATTCTTCATTTGGATATTTGTTAGCTTAATGGATTCCATTAATGTCACATTATGTCTCTCACCATTATTTAAATTTAAATTTTCAAGATTGCTAGGTAGGTATTTGATGGTGTCCCAACTACTTGTCAAGTGATTCTATTAATTTGAATTCAAATTCACCAACTCCAACCATTGGAACCTTTAATCTTTTCCCCTCAATTGGATAGGTCTATGTTTACCCACATGGATACCAGTTTTACTAATGTTTAACACTAAACCATTCACTCTTCTACTCTACAAATTATTTTTGGTATTGATTCTATTACACATGTCCTTTCTACTTATACTATGATGTTTCCTTGCACAACCTCATGCTTGAAAAATGGCACATGCATGGATAATATGTTTAAGGTTTGATAAGTGAGAGATATTATCCCAATTTACTTTCATCTTAAGACATTGAAAAAATGCACATGATCTTCCTTTTTACAATTCTACATAAGTTGAGACTCCAACAAAAGTAAACATTCATTTTTATTTCTTCATGTGAATATTTTATCTTTACTTTTGTGTGTTGAATTTTGCACACTATATTTTTTGACTGTGTTCTTTGTGTTTCACAAAACTACACATTGAATTCATGAGTTTTCTTTTCTTAGGATTTTTTTGCATCATGAACCCTAGGTAAATAAAATAATTATGAGCTCATGTTCACAAGTTAAAGTTTATAAGAGTATGGCCATAGAGACTAATCTCTATGAGATTGAACCATGTCAAATCTTCAACTACATGGTTCTTCCACTTCACCAAGTATGTTTTGTATTCCTTTCCCTATGTTTTTTTAACCACTTTAGAGTCCAAAATGGCCTCTATTTCCTCCTCTTTCTATGAAATCTACACCATCTAATCAAGATATCGTGCTTCAAGTTATTCTTCATAATTGTCTTACCCTTTGTGGTAATCATACAGATCTTCCACATTGAATATATTTGATATATCCAACTCTTCAGCTAGCTCAATCTCATATGCATTCATTAAAATCTTATGCAAAAACTTACACAGTCCTATATTTTTCATTTTCAACTTATCATATACTTTTATTGGGAACCTTTCCTTGTGTAAATGCCACATTAGTATGTCTCCCACTTCAATTTTTTTTCATGTGCTTCTTGTCTATGCACTCCTTATATTTTTAACTACTCTACTACAACATTACATGCACTTCCTAATGTACCTTGCAATGAATTCCTCTAATTTTATGTTCTTTCTATGCATCGTACTCTTTTTTTATAGCTCTACAACTCATCTTGGGTTGCTTCCATACATAACCTAGAAATATGTTTTCCCAATGTTTCAGTTCACCAAATTGTGATAAGCAATTTATATTTTTTTCAACACCATGTCCCACTAATTAAGGTTTTCTTCAAACAATCATCATAAAAAATTCAAAGTCTAATATTTACCTCTTTAGTTTGTCCATCAATCTATGGATGATAAGCTAAACTAAAATTCAACCTTATCCCCAAGTTCTTCCACAATGTGCACCAAAAAAGGACTATAAATGTTTTATCTCTGTCAAAAAATATGTTGCATAGGAAACCATGTAGCCTCACCACCTCTCTGCAAAATATATTAGAGATGTTTGTCGCATTGCTTGTATTTTTGCATGCAATAAAATGTGTCATATTCTATAATATTTCCACTAGGAAAAATATAGTATCATTCCCTTAATTTGTTCCTTTAAAACACTAATAAAAACTCCATCTTAATGTCATCTAATGGTTTTTTTGGTATAGGCAATGTTTGGTACAACCCTATATTTTAAATCTCCCTTTTTCATTTATAAAATATAACACAATCACACATAGTTGTGCACATACACACTCATCGTTCTCCAATAGTAATGTTGACCATTTTTTGCCCTTGTCCAAAAAGAGTCAACTCATATAGCTTTAAACTTGCATGTTATCCTTGTTATGAGTCTTAAGCCTTCATTGGAGAAATTAATGTAATTTAGCATTTGTTAAGGTTTTTGACAATGTTAAGGTTTCATTTGTGGTCAATGTGAGTCTTCCCAAAGCCTCTTTCTTGCATGAGTTGATAAATCCAATGGTGAAGAGGTTAATTAAAGTCAAAGGTGGCTTTTCAAAGCTCTATAAGTCATCTAACCATGCATTAGTCTTCCATCATGCTTATCATGCACTCTAAAGTCATTTAAGACAATTTTTGGGATAAATATGAGGTAATGTACATATTTTATAAAATTATAAACATTTAAATAAGATTTATAATGTGCATGTGTTAGGATAAAGTCATATTCATAATCTACATGTCAGGTCATGGTCAGTTATTTCAGTTTTAACCCCAAACAAGTAGTTTAAAGCACTTATATAGACTTCAAGCTCCCACTTTAAGGTAAAATGATGTTAGAGTGTCTCTTCACATTCTCCAGGTCATTTCCAAGTTCAATAATCTTGCATAGGTCTCAAGAAGGCAAAAAAATTATTCTTTTTCCTATCGATCTGTTTGCAAGCTCATAAGAGCTATTTTCATGTGGATGGTACATGATGTACAGGTAGAGTTATATCCCAAGATATTAACCATAGATATGGGTCCTAATAGCCTTAAAATACTTGGCATTGGTTTTTATATTGAAGCCCCCGGGTCTATGAACAATTGCTAAGAGATTGAGGGGTCAAAAAGTGACTCAAATCCCCACAAGTTTAGTTTTGTGCAATGTTTCATACAATTTTGAACTCATTGGAGAATGAGGATAATTTTATAAGGCATGTATGGATTTTAGCAACCATTCCATGTTTTTTTCAATAGGCTCAAACGTGTGTTCTTCTATTGGATCAAGAGAGTCTCCATGAAAGATGTGTCATAGATTACACTTGAAGTCTTGAAAATTTATATAGGATTACAGTACATACAAGTGATGGTTACATGTATTCCATAATATTTACATCTCCTTAAATATAATTTAGCATGACTAACTACTCTATACTAGCTCTCTAATTGGTACCCATGTTTAAAGACTGTGTTATGGGTTGCCTGTGCAAATATGGTCTCAAAAGGTCTTATATGCATAATCAAAGTGATGCAAAGGTCTCAAAATAATGAGGAGAGTTGATGAATCAATGTATAAGTGATCTAAAACCCAAAGAGAGATCAAACTTGAACCCTTTATAAGCATAAAACATGAGAAATGTACACCTACAAGTCTGCAGACCTGTAGGTCTGCATTCTATGAGAAATGTTTTAGAAGATGCATCAAGATTGGGGTTTGAAATCCTAACAATGGATTTGATATAGTTTATCAACACTTAAATATTTTTATACAAATATAGAAAAGTGTTTTCAATACCTAATGCATAAGACAGTAATTCACCACCGATAGGTAGGACATGAGTGAAAACATGCATGGTCAAGAAGAAGAAAATGCTAGCAGACATGCAAAAAGTTAGGTTTAAATGTGAAAGAATATTCAATGAATTTTTATTACTATAAAATATCAATAGCTTAGTTGATAATGATATATCTTAGATATTAATACTAAAAGACTCTTAATAACCACTTGCAACTATGTATTAGACATATGCAAGAGAAAAGTGTGTTTGGGAAGATATGAGGTCTTGAGAGAGTGAAAATGTTAAAAAGAGGATAATGAGTCTTTTACATTGTAATAAAATACCCTTAAATGATCAATGATTTGTGAAAGATGCTCTATAACTCCAAATACAATCAAAACCCTAGAAATAGCTATGTATAGGTTAGTTTGAGCAATTCAAGTTGTCTTTAAGCTTAAAAAGTGGATGCAATTTATAACAATATAATTAGGGTGTGGATAGATGGAAAAAGTGTAAGAGGTCATTTAAAGTTAGAGAAGCCTAAATGAAGGGTCATAAAAAAGTGATTAAAACCATGATGTACTTGAACCCTACATATACTCAGCTAAATAACCTACAGGCCTGTTTGCCTAAAGTGAGAAACACCTGCATGTTTTGAGAATACATAGAGGTTTGATAGGAATAAAATCACTTAAAATTGATTTCATAGTGATAGTATTAACTCTATATAACCTTCACAATCAACAAAAGGTGACAATGTAGATAAGCCTTGTTTAGGCCTGATAAGCCTAAGAGCATATATGCAGACCTATATACACAGAGGAATAAAAGTGGTTTGTTTAGGATAAGATGAAAAATTGAGGGCATTGGGATGTGTGCAAGTTTGTAATATATAATAAAATATAATCAATAAGCAAGAAAAGACAAGAAAAGGACCATTTACGCCTATAAAACCTCCTCAAGCTCTCTAGGTGGATGAATGTAGTTCAAACCAAAAAAAAATTGGTATGACCTTGATCTTGTACATGGGATCAAATGTATTTTAGGGATGTAAAATATGTATTCACGCTTAATTCTCTTGGCACTAGTTGTTAATTTAGATCCCTGACACATATGAATGAATGTTAAAATTGTTAATCACTCGCAAACTACCTAGTTGTAACTAAGAGGCACTTTTTCATTCTTATAACTATACAAATAATTTTCATGGGAACCTAAGATCCTATTTAAAATTTAGGAGTCTATTTCAATTTAATTTTGTGGCATTGGTTCAGGATTTGAGGCCCCAAGGTTTATGAACAATCATTAAGAACCCAAACAAGTTTAAACCCTCATAAAACCCTAATAAAGGTTTGATGAGAGAGAATGGCCTCCAAAGTGCATGAGATGACTTGTTTTGATCTTTTAACCACCCAAAAATTATTTTGTACTCCAATTCGGTTCTCAACATGTTCTTTGCTTGTACCTACAACTATACAGACTATATTTAATTTTATGTTTTATAGGATTTTAAGGTGTTTTATAGGGTTTTGAGAAATGAAACAATTGAAAAATATTATGGATGGTGATTTGGGATGTATTCTACCTATTCAAGCCTAAAAATATATACAATCTATCTTGAAAGTACACTTACATGTCTGGTTTTTTAAGATGGCCTGAAAAAGGCTGAAGAAAGGACTAGTTTCTTGGACCATTTCATGGTTCTCATACCTACATAGGGTCTCAGGACCTCAAATTTGTAATTTAGGTTGTTTATAGTTTGGGGAGATTGAATCACACACTTTTTGGTGGTTTAAAATGTGTTGGAAATGTCTAGAGCAGAAACTCAATCTTCTAGGTATGGAGGCCTAAATGAGGGAAGAGAACAACAGAAAAATACACTTTCACTTTATTTTAGATCATGAAACTTTGCATAAAAATTTAAAAGGATATTGGGTACTCAAATATATTATTATGTTTCCAATATCATATGTACACTATCCTACATAAGGAGGTTTGCATGATTTTAGAGCTATAAGGAATTGAGGCTAAATGAGAGCTTAAGGTACAAGATGAGATATTAGGGGTAGTTTGATGCCTCCAAATGAGTTTTTTTAGGTATGATATGATGTTAATATTCTATTCATGGAGAATAATTATAGTTATGAAGGAAAATTCAAAATTTGACACTTGCAAGCAAGATTGGCATAGTAGGACAAGTTGGGGTTTCAAGACACCTAAGAAGAGAATAAAGTGATGTTTTAAAGGGAAACTTTAGAGAGCATATTAATGTGTCAAATAAGAGTTTTAATGCAATTAAAAATATTTTAATCAAATCAAGGAATGCCCAAGTGTTGACAAATCAAGAATATTCCCACTAGGTGTCAAGGCAAAGTTCTAACTCCTCCAAGAACATGAATCATTGAATACAAGAGGAATATCTCACCACATCATAAATAAATCATCACATCAGATGAACACATGTTGAGAAGCATCTTAATACTATTCATAACTCCTCTTTCTTGACTTTAACTTGCTCCATCAAGAATGACACTTGTCAATGGGCTCTCTTATGCCCCTTCTCTCTTCTCTTCTCTCACTTTTCTATAAATTTAGCTTGGATAGGTTATGTATGTATCCTTCACCTTGACATGGAAAATCCCTACCCATTTTCAAGCCTTTAGTTAATGAGAAACTATTATTTTACCTCCTGACTAGTTTCAATGTGTGTGTTTGATTAGTTGATATTGTCAAGTGATTAGATTTACTTCCTTTGCATGTTGTCCTTGTCTAGCATTCATATTCAGTTTGAAATCCTTGTTTGCATGTCTATTGAAGTGTCTAAGTGTAGTGTAAAGGTTGAGTCAGTTGTATTTTAATTAGTGTCATTTCATGACTTCTTGACTAGTCCTCTTATCCCAAACATCTTTCACTACCTCCAAAATGAAGTGTTGATGTTGAGAGGCAAATTAAGAGACATGTTTGTTTCAGGTTAGTCTCATGGTTGATGTGCACTTGCATTTGGTTGGTAGTGGTCAAATTATTTGGTGCATCACCTCCATTAGAGTAGGTTTCTCTCTTTTTTCCTAACAAGTTGATAGAATAGTGAATGAGCCTAAGTGATACATCAAGGGAGCTCTCCCTTTAACATAAAATTTTAATTCAACTTTAAGCAACCCACATCCTAGGATTGTCTCTATGTTATCCCAAATTTGGAAGGCTTGAACTACCTTCCAAGGGTGAAAATTTGGGTGATAATAAGTAGACTTCCACTCATTATGCCAATGTCTTTTTGAAACCAGATTTCCCTAATACTAATCCACTATGATTCTCTTTTATCAGGTTCTAATGCATCAACCATATATATATATATATATATATATATATATATATATATATATATATATATATATATATATATATATATATATATATATATATATATATATATCCTAGGATTGTCTCTATGTTATCCCCAAATTTGGAAGGCTTAAACTACCTTCCAAGGGTGAAAATTTGGGTGATAATAAGTAGACTTCCACTCATTATGCCAATGTCTTTTTGAAACCAAATTTCCCTACTACTAATCCACTATGATTCTCTTTTATCAGGTTCTAATGCATCAAACATATATATATAAATTGTTCTCCATTAAATAACATGACATACTACACAAGATAATCCAACCACAATTTCCTATCCATACTTGCTAGTTTTTTTCATACTCTCTAGGCATCATGGAATTCTTCTTCCTCTACATTAAACTCATTCATGAAATCAAATCCAAATACTTACACTTGTATCTCATTCAACAAAATTTCTCTTTTAATCAAGATGTCCACGACCTTGTTTGACATCTTGTTTTGGTGCTTTAACATAAAGGTGTAGCTCTATAAAAACTCAACCCATTTCATATGTCACTAGTTTAGATTCCCTTGGTTGTTGATCAATTTTAATGTCTAAGGGTATAAATAAAATAAAAACTCCTTCAAAATCAAATATTATCTCTAATTCTTGAGTGCTTGTACAATGTCATAAAATTACTATTGATAGATTGATTATTTCCTCTTACATCATTTAGCTTCTCACTAAACTATGCAATGGATCTTCCTTCTTGGCTTAAGACTAATCCAATAATTATGCCATTCACATCATATTCTACCTTAAAACCTTTTTTTTAATATTTTAATGCCAGCATTGGATGCTTAGTCACTTTCCTCTTCAATTCTTGGAAGTTTCACTTAGCTTCCGCAGTCCAGGAAAAATCATTGCGATCTCCTTGCAACACGTGTGTTCATTTTGCATATCCACAAAATTTTATAATGAGATTAGTATGAAAAACTTGTGATGAAATGAAAAATTTACACTTAAAATACACTTCTTAGATATGGCCACTCCAATATCACATGCACCTTCTCTAGGTCCATCTTTACACATTTTTTGCATAACACAAAACCCAAGTAAACAAGTTACTTTTTCATTGAGTTACAATTCTTCAAATTGATAAACAACTTTTTTTCACGTAATTTTTGTAACATGTTCCATAAATGCAATAGGCATTCATCATTTATCTTTGTGGACACCATAATATCATCTAAGTATAGAATGATATATTTACCCATAAATGGCCTCACTACCTCATTCATCAACCTCATAAATTTTCTTGGCATGTTCATCAAACCGAATAGAACCATTCACACAGCCTTTATGTGGTCTTGAATATCATTTTACTTTCATCACTTTATTTGATCCTAATATAGTAATACCTTCTCTTTAAATCTTTCTTGGAGAAATACTTGGTATAACTTGTAAAATCCATTAAGTCATCCATGTGCATCAATGGAATTTTATATTTGATCATGATCTTACTTATGACCCTTGAATTTGTGTGCATGTGTCACTATCCATCATTATTTAATGTCAATAATATAGGTATTATGCATGAGCTAAAACTTTCTATAATCAGTCCCTAGTTTAATAATGCATCCACTTACCTTTGCACCTATTCATTTTATTGACGCATCATCTAATATGCAGACTTATTTGGGAAAACTTTATTTAGATGTAAGATCCATATGATCACTAACACTTCACATAAATAGAAGTACTTATGGTAGTTTTTTTTATGTGATGACTAAGAACTCATCCAATAGCACCTTCATTTCACATAAAACTTTCTCATTTAGTTGTGCATCTACACACTCATCTTGCATTAGCTTTGGTATGAGTGAAAAACATGCCTTCTCTATTTCCATTTCTCTTAGGACTTCTATTTCTAATGTCATAAATATGCATGCACACATATTGGTTCACCCTTGATCTCCTTGGTCCTTTAATATTTAATTAGCATGTACTTCTTTCCATCCTTATTTAGGTTAAAGGGTTTTACTCTTCCATCATGTACATCCTTTATATCATATTTCTAAGGCTTTTTTAAGATACAATTGCATGTCCATTGTCATCACCTCGCACCAGAATCATCTTAGTATTTGCATTATATGTAACTTTACAAGGCATTTCTCATTTATCAACAACTTATGGCCCTTCTATAGCCATGATACCTTGTATGGACTTGTGTGCACCACCTTCGTCAAACCCAATTTCTCCACCATCTCTAACGAGACTAATTTTTTGATGCTTTTGGTATCCATGATCACCTTATAATATTTTCGCTTGACTTATGCAATTTACAAAAGGGTTATACTTTGTGCTAGCTCACTACTTTATTTGATAGTTTTAAAAATGCTCTCTTCATCACCAAGGATTCTCCATGCTCTAATATTTCTTCCAAATGTCCTATTGACCCCACTAACTCATCTTCTCCATGTAAAACATGTACACCAATATCTAACATCTTACTCCCTTTGCTTTTTCCCTATGGATACTTGTTCGCTCTATGTTAGGATTTTTTGTATCTTAAACTTGCTTCAAGGAATCCTATTCCACTTCCTTGACCAAGTATTTCTTGACCTCTAGTTAGGTAAGATGTACCTCCTTGTGTGTATCTTTACTCTCTATTCATTCCCATGTGCCTAACTATGTGAAACCCTACATAATCCTCATCTTTACTCATTCTTCCCAACGTTACCTCTACTTTCATGTGAAAATATGTATTTCCAATGCATGCTACTATGTTGTTTGTGTAAAAAATTATCTTCTACCTTTAACACAAATTGATAAGCTTCTTACAAAATTTGAATCCAAAACATGCTTGGTTTCTTTTGGATCTATTGGTTGAAAATTTTATAAGGGATAAAAAAATGTGTATATTCGATCAATAATACATGGGACAAAGTCCCTCCTCTATTTACAAGGGAGGCTCCCTTTATTTAAAATATATAAAGTACATAAAAGGAATATATTTACAACATTTACATTCAAAAACAATATTTTAGAGGGTTTGTATCTAAACAAAAAGGAATTTAGTGAAAGAAATGGAAAAGGGAGGGAATAGATTTGAGATAAAAAGAAGATAAAATAGAATAAGAAACATGATTAATTTAATAAATGTATAATTTAATTAATTTAACACGTTAGAAGAAAAACCCAAATTAGTGACAACTCAACAATCAACATTTTTCACAATCGAAGGAGTGAGAATTGAATAGAATAATAAACACAATATTATTATTCATTCATCAAGAAGTTTAAAGGCACAAGCTCCCAAAAAAATATCTTACATTGATTCTCATAAGTATTAAAAAGCTTCAATATTTTCTCTTCTTTATCTAAAGTTGTATTTTGTCAAAAAGCCCAGTTACAGAGTCCATAACTTGTATTTATAATGCAAGCCTACATAACCAACTTGTAACCACATCATAACTACCTTTTTGAGGTGAAATTTTATTTTAAGCATTCAATTTCTTAAATTGCATTCATGAAAGTGAAAATAATGTTTTAAAGTTACAATATTATGAAGAAAAAGTACAACAAGAAAAAAATGTTGGACATAGTCATTGATGTATGAAGGATTATCATTGATGTCAAAGGTAGCATGTGTTATTATGCATTAATGACAAAGGTGTTGAGCTAAATGGTCAAGTTTTTGAGACCTCATGGAGTTGTGTGTGTACCTTAAATTCCAAGAACATTCATATGAATGCCTTTACGATTTTGTTTGGATATGGTTGAGTACATAGGTTTTTTAGTGATAGCATTTACATACATGGGAGCGTCTAAAGGAAATAATCACACCAGGATACTCAAGTTTGTGCCTAGTCCTGGTGGAATAGGTTTCATGTCTTGTGGATGAGAGAATAAAAATTTATGCAAGTGCAAAGTAGGGCTCCTAGGCATTTGAACACTTATTCATTTTTACAAATTTGCATTTGTTCAGAAAGAGTGCTTCGGTAAAATGTTTGATCTCCACCCTTAGTTGATTTTGTAATTTGGGATTTCTTTCAGAAAGAATGTATCGAGGATTTATTTCAAAAATAATGTGTTAGTGAATTATTTTGGGAATTCATTTAAGTCTTTTTGAAGGTCCTTTTGTCAAAAAAATTGTCCCGAATAAAAGTCTCGAAGGAAATGGGTTTCAAAGGGAGCTTTGCAAAAGATCCGAAGGGTAAGTGACCCAAAATAAAGTTTATGAGGGGTATGTGGACTTTTATACAATTTTTGAAGGGTATGTGTCCCAATCAAAAGTCTTGAAAGCTATGAGCAAATAATTAAAGGGCAATTCAAAGTTCCCAAAGGGCACTTGACATCTCATTAGCAAAATTGTCTAGAAGTAAAAGGTCTGAAACAAAGGTGTCGAAGGGTATCTTACAAAGTTTTCGAAGGGCATTTTGAAAATACCTAAAAGGTACATTGTAAAAATGATGAAAGAAAAAGATCACTTAGCATTTTGTCATGAAAATTGTCTCAAAGCCCCTTAGACAAAAAGGTCATAATAAAAGGTTCCATAGGGAACCTTGTGAAGCTCTAAAGGACCATTACAAAGTCTCTAAAGGATAAATTGAAAGAAGTGTAGGGAACTTTCATTAGTGCCGAAGGATGTTACGCTAAACTCTTGAAAGGTATATTGCTAAAGGTAAAGTTCAAGCTAGTTGGGAGATCGAATGGTTTACACTTGATAAGTGAAAATAAGATCCAATTGAGTGAATTGATCCAAAGGCTTTAAAGTGCTCGATGGTTAATGAAAATAAAAGGTGAGTTAAATATCAAGCAAGACTAAAGAGATCGATAGAGCAAAAGCATTCCATTGTCATCAAAAGAAGTGAGATGAGGTCAACATGCTGAAGCTTAATGGCCAAACCAATGTAAAGATCATGCATCTTTAAAGATCGAATGGCACATAGAAATTTGGATGAAGCAGATCCAATGGAACATGAGGACACAGTAGAACAAGGTGATCAATGATTATCGACATAATAGGATATTATGGATCAAGCCTATTAGAGTATTTGGAAGTGAACCAAAATATAAGGAGTAGTGAGATCCATGAAAAAGCATGATGGCTAACAAAAGGTAGAAATAAAGTCTGTGCAAGATTGAATATCCAAAAACATGTGGGGATCAAATGGAAAGATTGATGGACACATTTTAAAGTTATAATAAAAGCACACAAAGATCTGATAGAGTAAAAGAGCTTAGAGTTGGCATGAAGAAAGAAATCAAAGGCCCACATTTAATATGTTCTAATGGTTAAGTGGAAGAATAGATAAAACTTGTGATTGAACTCAATATGTATACATAGAGCTTGAGATTGATCGATCCGATTGATCAATCTATGATTAAGGAGGCTGTGCATTTATGAATTGAATCCAGTAGTTACCATAGATAGTAAAGAGACTTGAACATTACGGTGTGAAGCATAAACTGAGATGTGGGAAATTGACAGGTCAAGTCATAATGGATAAAAGTCCTTAATGGAGATAAATGAATGTTGTTTAAGTGTGAGCACATTGAATACATAAAACCCTAGATGCATTGTCCATATATACAACATCTAGAACATTTTCATATGTTGTTATCACAATTTCCAAAAGAGATACTAGAGCGACTCAAATTCTGTCGATCAGATATGCATGCAGACATAGAGTAAAAGTTAGAGGGACAGAGAGATGCAAAGAGAGTGAGGTAGAGAGGAAGAAAGGGCACATAGAGAAGGTGTAAAGATTGAGAAGTTATAGATCAGACTTGTAACATAGAAATAGAACTAGATTCATTTATGAATCTTTCTTGTATACTGGATTTGTAGCTCCATAGTTTTGATTGGTTGGTGCCCTTAAATATTGTAACTAGTGAGGTTAAGTTGAATGAGTGCTCAGATTAGGGAGTAGGTGCTTCCTTAGAGTTGGTGTTCTTAAATTAGGGGATGGGTGTCTCCTTAGGATGTTTGTCCTTAAATGTAACCAGTGTGGTTTTACCAGTGAGGTGTTTAACTATGAGGTTGGATTAGAATAGTAGATTCTAGTAGCTATTCTCATCATATATTTTTTTTTTTGCAGTTTTCATGTATAAATTTGGTGTAATGTGTTTGTTGTGTGTGTGTGATCTTTGCATTTGTTCTTTAATATGCATATGCATTTATATCTTCTCTAAAAGTTTTAATGAACTAGTTTTAACTGATCTACTAATTCACCCCCTCTCAGTAGATAGTTGTGTTCAATAATTGGTATCAGAGCTAGGTTTCTAAAAAGAAGCTTAATCAGCTTAGGTAGATCTTGGAATAGTGAACACAATGGTTAGTCAAGAAGGATCCTCCTCAAATAAAACACCTCTATTCGATGGATCCAACTATACTTTCTGGAGTATATGAATGGAAACATATATATCTTCATTAGGGTTTGATGTATGGATGTCTATGATAAATAGATATATAACTCTTTTTGTTCTTCCTATTGAGCAGGCTACCAAGAAGGCATATGAGAACAATGCCAAGGCAAACAATGTTATTCTTTGTTATCTTTCAAATTTAGAGTTTGTCAAAGTTATGCACTATTAGAGTGTAAAATACATCTGCAACAAGTTAAAGAGCATCTGTGAAGGAGATGATAAGGTGAAACAAGCCAAGCTACAAATATACAAAGGGTAGTTTGAGAATCTTAAGATTAATGAAGAGGAAAAGATTATTGACTACCTCCTCAGGGTAGATGAAATAGTGAATGCAATCAGAGGTCTTGGTGAAGAAATAAAAGATTCAACCATAGTCAAGAAGATCTTAATATCTTTGCCATCAAAATATGATTTGAAAATCTTTGTAGTAGAGGAAACAAGAGATTTGGACAAACTCACTATTGATGAGTTGCATGGCACATTCACAGCCTATAAAATGATAATGGGAGAGATTGACACTTTTCAAAGAGAAGTTGCATTCAAAGTCACAAAGCAGGTAAAAGAAGAAACATGTGTATCTAAATCTGAGGAGACTGATAGAGAAGAAGATAACTTCATCAAAAAACTAAAGAGAGGATCAAGAAAATATAAAGGCAAGCCACCATTCAAATGCTTTAACTATGTTAAGGTAAGACACTTTACTACTAAATGTCATTATAATAAAAGGGGAAATTCTGAGCAAGTAGAGAGCAGCAAAAGGTGAAACCCCACAATACAAAAAAGAATAATTTATTCAAGAGTAAGAAAGGTTTATACATAAAAGAAGATAGTGACTCAGTGACAGATAGTGATAGTGATAGCTCGAATGATGATCATGACTATGTTTTTGTAGCTAAGGGAAATTAATTCTTGTTCATGACAAAATAATCCACGTCCATAAATCAAGAGTAAAATGAAGATGAATATTGGGATGAAGAAGAGGAAGGTGAAATTGATCTAGAAGGTGAACTTATTTATGCTCTAGAAGAGATTGAGAACTAAGAAAAGAGAACTCAAAATACAAGAAGCTTGGGCAAAAAGAACTTGAGAAATATGATCAAATTGTAGTGATTTTAAAAACTCAATTTGAGAAGGCTATAAGAATAGAAGTAGTCAAGATGGAACTACAGTCCAGATCTGAAGAATGCATGAAGCTTGAGGCAGAAATAGTAGCCTTGAAGAAAAAACTTGAGAAGGCAAAAGGCTAATTAGATAAAATTCTAAATTTAACAAAAGGATCAGACATTCTTAATGAACTAATCAACACTCAAAATCCCTCAAATGAAAAACTAGGTCTTGGATATGAGAAAGGAAAAGGTTCCTTAACTAGTACGTCAACCAACCTATATGATAATTTCAAGATAGAAGGAGAAGCAAAATCAAAGAAAGAGAAGGTTAATAAGGACACTAAGAATGATCCAAACAAAGATAAGGTGAGGGGAATAAATTCTGAAAAGAAGATTGTCGAAAGGACAAATACAAAAATCAAAGATGCAGAAGGATATACTAAAGTGGCAAACTTGAAGAAATAAAAGAATATGAAAGATCAATATACTGCACCAAAAAATGTTATGACCATGTATTATTCAGCTTTTTATGGTTATTATTATAGATGTAATCAGTTTAGTCATAAGGCAATTGAATGTAGAGTTGTACCTACGAGGAGAACTAATTTTGTAAGTAGAGACTCATTTGTTCCTCTATTAGATTCAAGTACAATGTGCTACAATTGCAATAATTTTGGTTACAGAGCTAGGCATTGTAGGACTAACTTTGCAATGTCAAAAATATATAAAGTAAAGAACGTCAAGTCTCCTAATGAGAATAAAGGTTCACAAGTTATTGATAAAGAAAAGAAAAGGACATATAAGAGACCCAAGGAAATGTGGAAAGTGAAAAATCAATTCTTGATTATTCAAACAGTACTTCATGCCAAAGAAAAGAACGTGTGGGTGATAGAAAGTGGGTACTCAAAGTATATGACTAGTGACAAGAGAAAGTTCACCAAGTTGAGCAAGTGCAAAGAAGGAACTGTCAATTTGAGAGACAATACATCAGTTAAAATCAAAGGCAAAGAAACCTTGCACATAGATGGTAAGCTTCATACACATGATGTCATTTATGTTGAAGGATTGAAGCATAATTTATTGAGTGTCAGCGAAATGTGTGACAATGGATATAAGGTCATATATGATGCCAAAGGTTGTAAGCTAAGGAGTTCTGACAAAATAGACATAGAAGGAAAAAGGACTGAGAGTAATATCTACAATCTTGTTGAGGTAAAAGGTAATAGTTGCCTTATAGGAAAGGTTGATGAAAGCTGGTTGTGGCATAGGAGAATGGGTCATGTCAATTTTGATAATTTAGTCAAAGTGAGTTCAAATAGTTGTGTAAGACATATGCCCAATTTAACCAAACCTGCAAATACTACATGCAGAGAATGTCAATTAGGAAAGTAAACAAGGGTCAAGTTTCAAATAAAAGAATATGCAACTATAAAGCCTCTACAATTAGTTCATACTGATGTTTGTGGTCCTACCAAGATAAGAGGATCTAAAGGAGTTCATTACTTCATGTTATTTTTAGATGATTAATCAAAGATGAAATGGGTAACCTTTTTGAAGGACAAATCTCAAGCTTTTGAGATATTTAAGATCTTTAGAGCCATGGTTGAAAATGAAATGAGAAGGAAGATCAAATGTTTGAGATCTGATAAAGGTGGAGAATTCACCTCCAATTAATTCATAGAATATTTTGATAAGTATGGGATTAAAAGGCACTAATCTATTGTAAAAACTCCACAACAAAATGGAGTTGTTGAGAGAAAGAATAGGACTATTAAGGAGATAGCCAAAACAATGTTAAAAGAGGCCAAACTATCTTATGGATATTGGAGAGAAGCAGTCCAAATAGTAGTATACATCTTAAATAGAGTTCAACTAAGGGTGAAGAGTGATAAAACCCCATATGAACTATGGTATGCAAAGCTTACATCTATTAAGTACTTCAGAGTGTTTGAAAGCAAATGCTACATCAGAAGAAAGGAGGACAAACTAGGAAGTTTTGAGCCAAGATGTGATGAGGAAATTTTTCTTGGTTACTCTACTCATAGCAAAGCCTATGTATATTACAATAAGAGGCTGCATAAAATAGTTGAGAGAATCAATGTCAAGGTCGAAGAAGGATTTAAACATGTTGAACCTAATGAAGAGATCAAAATTGAAGAATTAGGAGTAGAAAATGAAGAAGATAGTGAAGAGGAGGAAAAAAAGACTAAAAAGGCACCCCTAAGGTTTGTTCAAAAGGAACTTCCCAAGGAGCAAATAATTGGTAACAAAAATGAAAGAGTTCAGACTAGGAAAAGAGCTGCAATGAACAAGAAGCAAGTTTTTCTCTATTTTCAGGAATTGAGCTTAAGACCTTTAGTGAAGCCAGCAAGGATGAAAATTGGTTAAAATCCATGAAATAAGAACTAATCCAAATAGAAAAGAACAAAACTTGGGAATTAGTTCCTAGACCATCAAACAAGAATGTGATAGGAACAAAATGGGTTTACAAAAACAAACTCAATGAAGATGGAGTTGTTATAAGAAATAAAGCAAGATTGGTGTGCAAGGGATATGCACAAGTAGAAGGCATATACTTTGAAAAAACATTTGCTCCAGTGGCAAGACTGGAAGCTATAAGAATGTTTTCAGAATTTTATGTTCATAAAAAGTTCAAAGTATATCAAATGGATGTAAAGTCAACCTTCTAGCATGGAAATTTAGAAGAGCAAGTCTACATTGAACAACCATAGGGTTTTGGGCTAGTAGATGAAGAATATTATGTGTGAAAATTGAAGAAGGCATTGTATGGTCTGAAACAAGCACTTAGAGCATAGTATTAAAGATTGGATTAATACCTACAATAACAAGGTTTCAGCAAATGATGTGTAGACAATAATTTTTACTTTAGATCAGAAGGTCAGCATACACTGATTATTATTGTCTATGTAGATGATATCATATTTCAAGGTAGCAATAGTGAAATGTACAAAAAAATTGCTACACAAATGAAAAGTGAATTTGAAATGTTTATGCTGGGAGAACTTTCCTTCTTTCTTGGTCTACAAATTGCACAATCCGATGAAGGGATATTCATATCTCAAACCAAGTATGCAAAAGAGATGCTCAAGAAATTTGGAATGGAAGATAGCAAACCAGTTAGTACTCCATTGATAACCAGATGCAAGTTAAGCAAAGAAAATAAGTCCCCTTATGCAAATAATACCATGTACAAATCAATGATAGGTAGTCTGTTGTACCTAACTATACAAGACCAGATATCATACAAGTTGTATGCATGCTTGCAAGATTTCAAGCAGCTCCCAAGGAATCACATGTCACTGTTGTGAAAAGAATCTTCAAATACATCAAGAGCACAATTGATTATGGCATGTGGTACCCTACAAATGAAGATCTTACTTTGATTGCATATGTAGATGCTGATTGGGAAAAAAATGTGGATGATAGGAGAAGCACTAATGGTGGTACACTTTTTCTTGGAAATAGATTTGTGTGATGGCTAAAAAAAAAGCAAGAGTCGATTACGCTTTCTATAGAATAAGCAGAGTATGTAGTAGTAGTAGCATGATGCACCCAAGTCTAGTGGATGAAGTAGATTCTCAAAGACATTAAGGTAGAATACCAAGTACCTATTTCTATCTTTTGTGATCGCTCAAGTGCCATAAACATATCCAATAATCTAGTGATGCATTTCATAACCAAGCATATATCCATCAAATATCATTTTTTAAGAGAAAAGGTTGCAAATCAAGAGGCCAAAATGGAGTATGTGCCAACAAAGGATCAAATTGTAGATATATTCAGCAAGCCTCTTCCCAAGGATCAATTTGAGTATCTAAGAGAGAAGTTGGGAGTGGTGGTTCCCACACCACATCACTAGATTCTAGTGATAGGGCATGAGTCTAGGGGGAGCATTGCAAGAACATTATTAACTCCTAGATTAAGAGAAAAGGTAATCTAGTGAGAAAGTTGCAATCCCTTTTCCATTTGATTTCAAAGGAGGAGAAAAAGGTGTGTTGGCTCTAGATCATTATGCCTATCTATATAGATATATGTAGATTATTGATTGGTCTTTCAGACCAATGCTATATAAATGATCATTTGTAGACCAATGGAGCCAGGGGAGCTAGATTTGAATGTGTTCACGTAGAGTTGAGAAAAATGTGTCGTTGCCTAGGGGAAGTTCCTTGCTCTATGTTATAACTGACCAATCCCAAGATCAAGGCAGAGAAATCAGATTACATGCATAATCAAGCAACCTATTGGCATATTATAGCAAAGACTCTTTGTCAATAATGTCAAAGGGGGAGAAAACAGAATGAGGATAAAGAAGTGAAGTCATTTTGATGATGTGTTTCCATCAATGACAAAGGGGGAGATTTTTGGACATAGTCATTGATGTGTGAAGGATTGTCATTGATGTTAAAGGCAACATGTGTTATTATACATTAATAACAAAGTTGTTGAGCTAAATGGTCAAGTTATCGAGACCTCATTGAGTTGTGTGTGTACTTTAAATTCTAAGAACAATCATATGAATGCCTTTACAATTTTTTTTGGATACGGTTGAGTACACAAGTTTTTTGGTGACAACATTTGCATACATGGTAGCATTTAAAGGAAACAATCACACCAGGCTACTCAAGTTTTTGCCTATTCTTGGTGGACCAAGTTTCATGTCTTGAGAATGAGAGAAGAAAAAGTTATGCAAGTGCAAAGTAGGGCTCCCAGGGATTTGAATACTTAGTCAATTTTACAAATTTGCATTTGTTTGGAAAGAGTGCTTCAGGAAAATGTTTGGTCTCCACACTTAGTCGATTTTATAATTTGGGATTTCTTTTGAAAAGAATGTATCAAGGATTTCTTTCAAAAAGAGTGCTTTGGTGAATTCTTTCAGGAATTTGTTTAAGTCTTTTCGAAGGGCATTTTGTCAAAAAAATAATCCCAAACAAAAGTCTCAAAGGGAATGGGTGGCAAACAAAAGTTCTGAAGGAAATGGATTTCGAAGGGAGATTTTCAAAAGAGCCAAAGGGTAAGTGACCTAAAATAAAGTTTATGAGGGGTATTTGTACTTTTTCACAAGTTTCAAAGGTATGTGTCCAATCAAAAGTCTTGAAAGATATGAGCAAAGAATTGAAGGGCAATTCAAAGTTCCCAAAGGGCACTTGACATCTCGTCAAGAAAATTGTCTAGAAGTAAAAGGTCTGAAACAAAGGTGTTGAAGGGTATCTTGTAAAGTTTCCAAAGGGCATTTTGAAAAGCTCTGAAAGGTACATTTCAAAAATGTTAAAATAAAAAGTTGAAGGAAAAAGAGCACTTGGCATTTTGTCATGGAAATTGTCTCGAAGCCCCTTAGATAAAAAGGCCACAACAAAAAGTTTTGTACGGCACCTTGAAAAGCTCTAAAAGACCATTATAAAGTCTCTGAAGGATAATTTGAAAGAAGTGTAGGGAACTTTCATTAGTGCTGAAGGATGTTACGCTAAACTTCGGAAAGGCAGATTGCTAAAGGTAAAGTTTGAGCTAGTTGAGAGATCGAATGGTTTGCGCTTGATAAGTGCAAAGAAGATCCAATTGAGTGAATGGATCCAAAGGCATTAAAGTGCTCGATGGTTAATGACTTAAAGGAGAGTTAAATATTGAGCAAGACTACGGAGATATATAGATCAAAATCATTCCATTGTCATCTAAATAAATGAGATGAGGTCAACATGTCAAAGTTTAACGACCAAGCCAATGTAAAGATCATGCATCTTCAGAGATCGAATGGCACGCGGACATCTGGATGAAGAAGATCCAACGGAGCACAAGGAAACAATGGAACAAAGTGATCAATGATTATTAACACAATGGGAGATTATGGATTGAGCATATTAGAGTGTATCAAAAGGAGGTGAAACAAACCAAAATATAGGGAGCAGTGAGATGCATGAAAAAGCATGATGGTTAATGAAAGGCAGCAATAAATTTCGTGCAATCTTGAATATCTAACAACATGTAGGGCTCAGATGGAAATATCGATGGACAGGTTTCAAATTTGGAATGAAAACACATAAAGATCTGACAGAGAAAAAGAGCTTAGAGATGGCATGAAGAAAGAAATCAAAGGCCCGCATTTAATATGTTCTAGTGGTTAAGTGGAAGAATAGATATAACTTTTGAATGAACTCAATATGTCTACATAGAGCTAGAGATTAATCGATCCAACTGATCAATCTACAATTAAGGAGGTTGTGCATTTATGACTTGAATTCAGTCATTGTCGTAGATAGTAAAGAGACCTAAACATTACGATGTGAAGCATGAACCGAGATGCGAGAAATCAACAGGTCAAGCCATAATGGAGAAAAGTCCTTAATGGAGATAAATGAGTGTAGTTGAAGTGTGAACACATTGAAGACATGAAACCCTAGATGCATTGTCCATATATATGACATCTAGAACATTGTCATGTGTTGTTGTCACAATTTCTAAAGGAGCTAGTAGAGTGACTCGAAGTGTGTCGATCGGAGATGCATGCAGACACAGAGTAAAACCTAGAGGGACAGAGAGATTAAGTGTATCTAATAAAGATATATCCAGACACAAAGAGAGTGAGATAGAGAGGAAAAAAGGGCACACAAAGAATGTGCAGATATTGAGCAGTTACAGACCAGACTTGTAATAAAGAAATAGAAATGGATTCATTTATGAATCTATCTTATATCCTAGATTTTTAGCTCCATAGTTTTAATTGGTTGGTGCCCTTAAATCTTGTAATCAGTGAGGATAAGTTGAATGGGTGGTCAGATTAGGGAGTGGATGTTTCCTTAGATTTGGTGCTCCTAAATCAGGAGATGGGTGTCTCCTTAGGATGGGTGTCCTTAAATGTAACCAGTGTGGTTTTACCAGTGAGGCATTTAACTATCAGGCTAGATTAGAATAGTGGATTCTAGCAGCTATTCTCACCATGGTTTTTTTCCTTTGGATTTTCCATGTATAAATATGGTGAATGTGTTTTTGTGTGTGCATGTGGTCTCTATATATGTTCTTTAATATGCATATGCATTTGTAGCTTCTCTAAAAGTTTTAATGAATTAGTTTTAGCTGATCTACTGATTCACCCCCCCCCCCCCTCAGTAGATAGTTGTGTTCAACAAATAAAATAAAATGTAGAGAAAGAAGGTTATGAAGTCTAAGTAGAGAGAGAGTACTTGTCTACTTGACTATATTTGTGTTCTGATGATTCAACTTAATTTTGGTTTTCAACATGTGATGGTTTTATTTTATATGTTTTAAATGGATGCACTACTAGAACTATCCCTTTTTTTAGGGATAATTGTGTTCATCATATAAACTAACCACACCCTCATTATTCCATTTATTTCTTTATTGTGTTTTTAAAAATTTTGCAAGTTATTATTGCATTCAAAAAGAGATGTACAAATGTTATTCAGCGTACCCATTGCCTTGAAATCAAATACATTTGTACTGAATAGCTCATCTTTGATCATTTTTTGGATTTACTCCTTTATCTCTATTGTTGTATGTAGTTTATTATTATTTTCCTTGATTAAGTCACAATGAATATCTAAGATGTTTACTTGGATCTCAAACTTCAAATCATCACACACTATGTTGTAACATTTCAAATCTTGCGTAATTCCCTTAAGAACAATGATTTTTCATTCTTCACTTTTAGACCAAATGTGTGAATAATTCTCTTCTGCTTGGATGAACACTTGATCAAATATGAGAATTTTCCCATCTTTGAGGACAATATCTTGAATATTGATGACAACATTTTTCAATAATTTTTATTCTTTCATTGCATTATTTATTATCTTATTTGATTTAGTTTTGAGCATATTCAATCAAAGCGTATGCTTTTTCGACTCCTTCAATGAACTTGAGCCCATCAATGGTAATCTGCTATACCCAAGTCTCTATGATTTTTTCATAGCTTTGATATTTACAAATACTTACAATAGTTTATTTATCAATATCATCTTTTGTAATTGGTTGTACCATTGTTGAAAAAGGAATTGCCTAAAGTGTTTTTCACTCACCTGTATGATAAATTGGGTATATGTATATAGTGTTCATATTTTTTCCTCAATCTTATCTTGAGTTTATCATCCTTCTTCAATTATTTGGATCAAACACTTGTAAATTGTGAATATATCCTTCATGGGTTGCTTCACCAAGGTCATTTTTGCTCATGATGTAATCAACCAAAGTCATATCTTCTTCATTTTTCATAGATATTGGCTTGAAAATTTCCACAAATTGTGCTCTGGATGAGTCTACGATCAATCTCAAAGTACACTTAGCCTTTGTAGGCGTAGAAATTTGCAACAAAGTAGAAACAACATCAAAATCAAGAGAAAAAATCTTAACATTGGTTTTTATTTTTCTACTAACCATTTGTCATACCCAAGGAGAAGGTGCACTACTTGAGGAAACAATCATTTAGGTATCAACTTTAGAAGTGGTGGGAGGAATGGGAGGAGTGGAAGACTGAGTGATGACAATGGAAACTCACACAATATCATTTTTTTAGGAGGTGTAGAGGGAGTGCATGTAGAGAAATAATAAGAGATAAATTTAGAGAAAGAAAAATAGGTGGAGGTGGGATGCGTAAAGGAGATGATATCAATGGTGTTTGCACAATACCAGATCTAGAAGCATAAACTTGTTGCATTTTGTTATATGTAGGATTAGTGTTCTAAATTGGGGTTCAAATAGTAGCTTGAGGTGTATCACTTGGATGCATTTTGATCTCAATCTTCTTTCTTGGTTCGTCACTATAATTTTTTAATAATTTGCTTCTTGTTTGGATCATTGTCATCACCTCCACCTCCTTGGCTTGTATTTTTCTTAGGATTCTTTAAATAGAAAATAACTCTAGGTTGAGTTGAATAAAAATTAATTATTTATTTATTTTCCTTTAAAGGATTTCCTTTTGATGAAACCCTTACACCATTAAATTATGTAATTTTCTTCTAAAACCATGCTTTTGATCTCTAGATGACAAATTGTATCCATTATTTGAGATCTATAGATTCTCGAATAAACTAATCAATGGTGGCAAAGCTAAAATTCTAATTTTCTCAATGAAAATTGGATCATACATATCATCACCATCATCTTCCATGCCTACAATCACCCATTCTAATATATATGACTTTGGCTAATCTAAGGTCATCCTCATATAATCTCTCTTCTTGAATTCAAAATCATTCTCACAATCCTTGATCCATAAACTAACACCGAATTCTGTGCAAAATTTTTACTTTGGATACTTTGTATGCAAAATATTAAATACAAAAAATTATTCTGTAAAATAATCAACTTAAGGAAAAGCAATGCATGAAAATACACACCACATTGCACAAGAATTGATTATGGAATTCGGTAATGCCTACGCCTTCGAGTTCGCTAACTAGCTGAACCAATTCATTATAAAATATCTGCAAGTAAATGGCATCCCTTACAGAAAAATAATGAATCCAATTGTTACGGACCTTTGAAGAATCTCAAAATCCACGAATAGATTCTTCACCTTCCTGAATCACACCTCTGGATGTCCTCTACTCAAAAATATCACTTTTGAGCCTCAAATCTGAACATTCGACATATAGCTAGAACCGTCTCAGAAACTAGAATACTTTACTAGTTTACCTCATAGTCTATAAATGACTCTACATGCCTCAAATCGGAGGAAGAATAGAAGTAGGTCCTTATGCCTTAGCACAATGGATTGCTTCCAAGGCTTTACAATTTCTTCAGAAGTCCTCAAAACAAAAAATGATCAACTACAAAGTTGTTCCTTTGAGAAAAATAATATCAATCCCTTTTTGGACTTTTCCCCAATTCTGCTTCGAACTCCTTCTGTAACTCATACAAACTTTCTAGTTAAAAACTTTGCTATGGCTACTAAGCTCGTTTGAATGAATTACAAATACAATGTCTTAGCACTTTATATAGTGCTACGTCCCACGGGTCCAATGGTGGGGATGTTTATCTTTTACCAGATAAGTCATGGGTTTGAAACCCATAGGCATAGTTTTTGGTGGACATATTAATCTATTGTCCCACATTGGTAAAGTGGGTGACTCGTGGATATGGAAATACCACGAACTTTATGGTTAACATGTCAAGTAATTGGCATTGGCATTGTTTCAGTGGCATGTGGTGGCTTATGTGGTAAGCTTGGCATTTTTTGAGAATATGTGGTAAGTATGTGGTGTGTGTGGCATAAAACGTGGGTTTCACATGGATATTTGTGGATGGAACATTCGGTTATGAGGCATGTACATGGAAAATGGGAAATTAAATATGGTTTGTTTGGAACATTCAGAAATTAAAATTGGACCATGGAAAATAATGAATGGTGGCAAGCCACGAGATGGTTTGAGGACCCACCACGTGGTCCAATTTTCACTCACCACACCACTTATTGACTACTCATCTCGTCACATGTCGACGTCTAATTGGATGTTCCGTTCAAACCCCAAATTTTTTACTAATTTTCAAAGATGACTATATTCGCCTATAAAAAAAAAGATAAAACCTGACATTTTTTTTGTACAAACTAACTGCCATGTGTCATGTTCTTATTGGGCCACGTTTTTGCCACATCACCCTGTTAACCAAGTTTGACCACAACTTTGACCAACCATATCTTTCACATATGGACTCCGTTTCACGAACTGTAAATTATGCCAAAAAACTCTCAAGATGCTCTACATAGTGGAACTATTCTTGAATCATTCCATAATGGTTATTTTCTATAGTTTGACCAAATTTGACCAATTTGACCAGCTTGACTAGAATTTTGACCGTCTACACAAGGAGCATATGAGCTCCATTTTCTGCATTCTACATACCATTGGAAATGTCTTAAGGGGCTCTAAGTAATGCTACAATTTTCAATTTACTTCAAGACCTTTTTTGAATTGACCTTATAGGAGTTGTTGCCAGAATCTAGATAATGTGAATGCAATGGAGACGTGATCACACGAGATGAAACAAGTGCACACCACATAGATGCTAAAGCAATTTGAAATTATACAAGAAGCTAAATTGCACAAGACAAAATAGAGAAAACCAAAATCTGATTAACATGAGATGGCCAAAGTGAGAAATACATATAGGAGGGTACGTAAGTAACTCCTCCACAAAAGGTGGACAAAGCACCCCAAGAATAGACTGTAACTCCTCCATGAAAGGTGGTGACAAGGTGCTAAGAATAGAGAAGTAACTCCCATCAAGGGAGTTACTTATGACACCTATGACACATCTATGACACACACCTCCACATAAGCTAGCCTATCCCACAAATGTAGGAAAACTCCATGTATGCACAAGAAATACAATTTTTCTAATTAAAAAATAGGAAAAAAATAAAAACCTACACTAATACCCCCCATAAGCGCAGCTTAGGTGGGTAGTGTGGAAATATAAAATGGGTCCCGACAACTAAGCCTGATGATGTACCCATGTACAAATGCAATCTCCCATAAGATAGAGAAAAGGAGAAAAGCCTTAGAAAAAACTCCCCCCCAAAAGAGAGACATAAAAGAAAGAAGAGGCTAGTGGGCCCTTCTCGAAGATGATGCTACTGCAGATGTGGACCGCACCCCAAAAAGAGCTCGTAGATGAATGAACTTGCTCTCAGTGAAAGATTTGGTGAAGATGTTTGCAACCTACTCTGAAGACTGGAAAAATATCAAGTCAATGACCTAACTATGAATAAGCTCCCGAATGAAGTGCATGTGAATCTCTATGTGCTTAGTCTGTTGGTGCTGAACCAGATTCTTGCAAATCTGAATGGTACTCTGGTTGTCACAATAAATGATGGTGGGCTGCCTGATAAGAATGTCAAACTCAGAAGGAATCCCCTGAAGCTAAATAGCTTCAATAGCTGCATTAATAGCTCTTTTATACTTTGCCTCTGTGGATGATATAGCAATAGCATTCTGCTTCTTGCTAGAACAACTGATAGGACTTGAACCTAGAGAGAAACTGTACCCAGAAGTGGACTTATGAGTCTGTGAATTGCTAGCCCAGTCTAAATCTGTATATCTAACCAAGTCAACCTCTATGCCAAATCTGTAATGAATCTCGTATCTATGTGAACCCTATATGTAATGCAAGATCCTCTTAGCTGCTTTCCAATGCAGCTCATGAGGTTCCTGCATGAATCTGGAGACAAGTCCCACTATATATGATATGTCGAGTCTGATGTGAGTCAAGTAGATGAGACTACCTACAAGTTGTTGATACTGAGTGGCATCAACCAATGGTGAAGAACAGTCAACCTCAAGCTTGACTCCTGATAGAAAGGGAGTCATAGATGGCTTGCAATTAGCCATGTGAAACTGAGCCAATAAGTTAAGAGCATACTTAGGCTGTGCAAGAGAAATCCCTGAATCTGACTGTGAGATCTTGATGCCAAAGAAGTAGTGCAACAAACCCAAGTTTGTCATGTCAAATTTGTCTTGGAGAGATGCATTCACCGCTGCAATAGCCGATGAAGAGCTCCCAGTGATCAAAAGGTCATCAACATATAGAACAAAAATCAAGAGCGAATCATCCTATCGTAAAAAGTAGACATTGGGATCAGAATGGCACCTAGTGAAACCCACTATGAGAAGGAAAGAATCTATTTTGGCATACCAAATCTGAGGGCCCTGTTTGAGGCCATAGATAGATTTTCTAAGTCTGCATACTAAGGAAGAATCTTGAACAAATCATGGCGGCTACTCCATGTAGATCTCCTCTTTTAGGTCTCTGTGAAGAAAGGCACTCTTCACATCCATCTAATGCACATTCCAACCATGTGTTGCGGCAATAGCCAAGGTAAGTCGGATAGAAGTCATCTTTGCAACGGGTGCAAAGGTCTCTGAGTAGTCAATGCCTGCCACCTGTGAGAAACCCTAGGCAACCAATCGCACCTTGTACTTATCAACCGACCCATCTGCTGCAAACTTGGTCTGATATATCCACCTACATCGAACCATCTTTCTTCCCTTATGAAGTGAAGTCAAATCCTAGGTGTGATTTTTTATTAAGGAAGAATATTCTTCCTCCATAGCATTATCCCACTCAGGTACCCCAAATGCCTCTCAAAAAGTCTGTGGATCTGAAACTGAAGCAAAGAAGGCATGTGGATCTCTCTGAAAATCCCTCTAGTACGTCTATCATTTGCAGGATCTCCTGCCCAAGTGCCAGCACTCTCAAGTGTCTGTCTGGCCCAAAGTGGCCCAAAAGTGGGTGAGTCAGGTGCTAACTCCTCATCCTTTGACTGACTAGAGGTGGATGACTCTGCATCACTATCCTCGCTGTCTAAACTCGATGAAGAAGAAGATGTCTCTGGCTCAAGAACCTGTTGTGGCTGATCTAAATCTGATGAGGAATCATCATGAAGAAGTAGATCCGATGAGGGAGAAGAAGTGTCAAGTGTTGAGTCTCTAGGACTCTCTTGAAAATGGACACTTCTCTTGATGAACAACTCATGAGTGACTAGATCTAGAAGGTGATATCCCTTAATACCATCCAGATATCTTACAAAGATGCAAGGCTTGAATTGATGTTCCATAGCTTTGCATTTCTTTTTCAAAATCCGAGCCATGGCTGGGGATCTGAAAACCCTAAGGTGCTCAACATCAGGTTTCCTTTTATGCCAAGCTTCAAAGTGTGTTATCCCTTTCAAAGCTTTATGAGGAACCCTGTTTTGAATGTAGCAAGCACAATTGATGGCTTTGGCCTAGTACTGTGGTGCTAAGGATTTGGAGTGAATCATACAGCTACCCATCTCTTTCAAGAACCTATATTTACGTTCTGCAATCCCATTTTGTGAAGGACTATAAGTGATTGTGCACTGCAAATCAATCCCCTCTGTGGTGCGAAATTGCTTAAACCTATTGCTGACATACTCCCCTCCATTATCAATTCGAAGAACTTTGATGGATTTCTCACTTTGTTTCTCAACAAGAGCCTTGAAGTCTATAAAAAATTTAAACACTTCAGAATTTTATTTGAGAAAATATATCCAAGTGTACCTAGAGAAATCATCAATGAAAGTGAAGATGTACTTGGCCCTTGTGAAAGATGGTTTGGGAAAGGGTCTTGATACATCACTGTGGACTAACTCCAAAGGTTGTGAAGCCCTCCAAGCCTTGCCTTTGTCAAATTTCACTTCGGGATGCTTCCCAAGGGAGCACCCCTCGCAAATTCCTTTTGAGAATTGGACACGAGGCAAGCCAATGACCATGTCATGTTTACAAAGTTGCTCAAGGTAGCGGTAGTTAAGGTGGCCAAACCGCTCATGCCATAATTTGCTAACTCCATTTGAATGAGTTAGCAATGTAGTTGGAAAAGAATCTAATGCAAAATGATAGGAGCATAACCTTGCTTGGTGATCTGCCCTACCCACTGCAACTGTAGTATCACTATGCAACTCCCTAATAGCCACTGAATCTGGTGAAAATTCAACTCTCATGCCCTGACCAATGTGAGGGATTTGGTACACTGATAGGAGATTGGTTGAAAGAGAAGGAACACTTAGAACATTATTGAATATTCCTCCTTCCATTTTAACTGACCCTCTCCCTACAACAGAAACTGATGTGTCATCACCCAAACTAATTGAAGTCATGCTACAAGGCTCTAAAGATGAAAACTCAACTAGTGAAGAGCCCATGTGGTGAGAAGCACCCAAATTAATGACCCATGATGTTGTAGAAACTGTAGTAGCCACAAGGGCATTACCCTTTTCTTTCTCCTTACCCTTGCCTTTTGCCTTGGTAGAATCTTGGGTAGATGAATTCTGCTTGATGGACTCAGGAACACCTATGTTGTTCTTCTTTAGAAGATGAGTTAGGTGATCTATTTATTTTTTAATGCATTTGTGTTCATCATGCCCTATCTTTTTACAATAGGCACACTTAACCTTCTCCTTCTTAGGTTTAGCATTGGAGGATGAAGACTCAGTGTTGTTTCTGGCAGGATTGTTGTTTTATTTTTTTTTCTCTTAGTCCTTGTTCTTTTTATTCTTCTCCTTTGTTGAAGTCTTATCCTTACCATTTTCAGCTATCAAAGCTTGGGGTTGAGTAGACTTCATTGTACCCATTTGAATTAGCTTGTCTTGCTCCCTAGTCAAGTCGGCAATAAATGAATCCAAATAAGGCATTTTCCATGTAGTGCTAAGGGCACTTTTTGTGGCATGGAAAGTGGAGACAAAGACTGAATAGCTTGGACCTAACTTTGTGAGAATAGAAAGGATGAGTTGGTCATCTTTCTTCTCTATTCCACATTCTTTTAATTGCAATCTAAGGGCCTTAAACTTAGTGAATACGTCTTGTAGGGTGTCAAAGTTGCTAGGACTTAGACTTATGAATTCGTTTTCGAGCTCATGACCTCTCATCCCATCAAGCTTCTCAAATAAGTTTTCTAAGGTGTCCCATATGTCATTGAGAGTCTTAAAAGATTCTAAATGGAAGAAAAGTTTTGGAGACACAGATAAGCTTAGTAATTCATAGGCTTCATCACTACGATTGTACCACTTGACATTTTCAGCATCAGTGTTGGGTTCTACTTCAGTACTCATGGTGATCCTATACAACCCTTTGCTTCTAAGAATGATTGACATTTTAATCTTTCATTCATGATAGTTAAAGGGTGTTAGGGGTTTAAGTTGAAAATAATCTATTTTAAGCTGAATTTAGGTGAAGTTGTGTTGATTGCAAGTTGTGAATTTATGCAGAAAGGAGAATGAAATCAAAAATTTGCAAGTTGTGAAAAGTAATCACACCCCCCCGAAATATTGAGCCCTCCACCAAATATGCAAATGCATGCTCAAAAGACGTTGGACTCAGCTGAGAATGCGTCTTAGAGCAATCAGTGCAAGACTTAAGCAAACAGGATGTCGGACTCAATCGAAAATGCGCTCGAGAGACTCAAATTTTAGGCACTTTATAAACTAGTGCATTTTTTACAAATAACAAGTCTACACTATAGAGAATTGAATTACAAGCACTTTTTCAAAAAATGGCACCCAAATCCGAGCTACCGTTTGCAAGATATTAAAGGTTCAATTTTTTCGTAAACTAGTGTTTTTGCAAAAAAAAATACTAAAACATTAAAAAAATACCTGTTTTGACAGAGAAAGTGGCCTTCCAACCACTCGTTGGATTCGGCGCAGAACAAGAAATCCAAAGGAGGTTTGTGTGAGGGGGAATTGGCCCCCTGCCAACTCAGGCCTCACCTTTCGTCTTCGTAGATTGAAGATACAAGTTTTTTTAAAAACCTCTAAATTGCTCATTTTAAAATTGTTTTCAACTTACTTGTTTTCCAACATACTAAATGACACTATGAAGTGATTAAAGTCAGAAAATATTTAAAAAGCAATTATCAATGCCCAGTTCAAGTTGCCACATGAGACACCAAGCAAGGAAGGGGCCCCATTTTTTTTAAAAAGTGTGTCAGAAAAAACAAATGAACAGCAGATGTGGCAAAATATTTTCACCAAAAACAAGGGCGCATTTCTAATTTTTTGGGCAAGAAAAGGTTAAACAGTCTGTAGACTTCAACGCACAGCAGGTTTGGGCAGAAAAAGACCAGAAAAGAAAAAAATAGCCCTGACTTTGTTGGACGTTGGGCGTTGTACAACTGATGGTGTGGCTGTAGAAAGGACTGCTGCTACTGCTTGGTGTGCTGGAAGGACTGTTGCTGCTGCCTAGCATGGAGTACCAGAAGCTTGGCACAGACCAGAAGAAAGTTGGCGCAGAGTTGCAGAAATTGTGCCTGGACTGAATGAGTCAAGTGCTGCTCCTCCCTCTGCTCACAACAATGGTGCCTAGCAGCTTGCAACAAAGTCAGCCCCTCCAACATCCAGGAAGCAACCCAGATAGCAGAAATCTTATCTTTTTCCTGTAGAATGACCAAAAGAAAATAAATTCTTCTGCATTTGCTAAAGCCACAACAGATCTAGACAAGATGTCTTGGCAAATTCTAATTCAGAAGTAATTTTTTGAACAAGTTTCCATATGGATTTGCATGAGTTTTCAAAAAACTCTACCAAAACAACAGAGTTAAGCAACAACAAAAAAACTACTAAGAAAGCAAAGTAAGAATTTCAGAATAACATAACCAGACACACGATTACTGGAGTGGCTCTGATACCATATAGGAGTTGTTGCCAGAATCTAGATAATGTGAATGCAATGGAGATGTGATCACACGACATGAAACAAGTGCACACCACATAGATGCTAAAGCAATTTGAAATTATACAAGAAGCTAAATTGCACAAGACAAAATGGAGAAAACTAAAATCTGATTAACATGAGATGGCCAAAGTGAGGTATACATATAGGAGAGTACGTAAGTAACTCCTCCATAAAAGGTGGACAAGGCACCCAAGAATAGACTGTAACTCCTCCATGAAAGGTGGTGACAAGGTGCTAAGAATAGAGAAGTAACTCCCATCAAGGGAGTTACTTATGACACCTATGACACATCTATGACACACACACCTCTACATAAGCTAGCCTATCCCACAAATGTAAGAAAACTCTATGTATGCACAAGAAATACAATTTTTCTAATTAAAAACTAGGGAAAAATAAAAACCTACACTAATAGACTTTTGGATCAATCCTCCCAATAATCTTTAATTTCAATCTAATGTAAAAATCCTAAATCTTCTTGTATGAAAATGCATTGTGAAATCTGAAATAATTTTTTTTAATATTTTTTGCATCATTTATTGTCTTATATATGTAGTATCTCAAACCATTAGAGAAGGGGATTCCAACTAATTTCCTCTCTTTTCCTTTCTTGTGCACTTCACTTAATTATCTACAAGTACAATTAGGGTTATACTATCATTGACAAATCTAGGCAATCTATATCGACTACCTTTGAACCCTCTAACTTTGATGTATTTTAACTTGGTAAATTATATGAAATAACTTACATAACACATAACTAATGTAGTAGCCTCATTATAAATATGCATGGTAGAGTTTCCCTCCAATGTTCTTACTATTAGCATCATGAAGGCATCATTGACTCTTCTAAAGTGTCCTTTTCTCCCTTCATGAGTGAGTTATAGAAGAAAATCATGAATTGTTTTTTTTAAGTGTATATTCTACCAGGTGGAAGAAGATCATGAATTATTTCTTTTTAATGTAACTTCAGGGTCACCAACTATTCATTAAGATTATCGCCAATAATTTAACCTCGATCAATAAACTACTTTCCATGATAGATTATGTTAATGAGCATACACATCCAAATATGAAATTAGTCAGTCGCATCATGGCCCACTACTCTAGTCAAGAGTTTGATTACATCTGATAACTCCTCACCAAAATCATATTTATGTAATGTTTTAAGGAGTCTAGATGGGACTTTTCTCTTCATGCTTAGCCAAAGGTTGGGTAATCATTGTCAAACATTTTTCCTTGTTGTCATATAAATTATGCCCAGTTTGCTTGTTTGTGTCTATGAATTCATCATGTTTTGGAAGCCTTAAAATAATGTTTAGGGAAGGAACATCAAGGTGGGATACTATTATATCATTAGAGTTTCCTTAATATAGTACTTGGCACATGCAAGTACCAAATCTATACAAAGCACCAAGGGTGGGAAGCTGGTTACATGTACAAGACCACTCTTAAATAGTTTTTGTGCAATGGCAACTCATTTGCCCTCATATATTTTATCCCAAAATTCATCCAAATCTATATGACTTATCACAGAATCATGGATTATAGGGAGATCTGTTTCAAGAAAAGTCATTTTCTCATGTCCTAGGTATTTGTATTTCATTTTTGTTGATTTGGCAGTGAGAAGACTTATTCTAGCTAGGAGTTTTATATTTTTGAAAGTTAGTTTAGGTGGGAATAAATGTTTATGAGGGTTGAGAAGTTGACCAATAGAGTTCATAAAAACAATCAGAATCTTCCTTGAAAATTTAGAACAAAGAGTTTTGAAAGTAAGGCATTTCAAAATACATATAATTCAAGGCAAGAAAATGCATTTTAAATCAAGAGTGGCAAAAGAAATATAATGGTTATGAAAATATAGTACAAGATTGTAGAGTGAAATTGCTCGAAAAGATGACAATTGGGAGGTAAAAACATCATATCGTAGGTATGAAATATGTTGGAGAATACCTAGGAGTGTGTCGGCTCTCTTTATGATAGTAAACACCTTATGAGGTTAACTTATAGGCTTGGCACATATCTTAATTAGGTTTCATTTCTATTTTTGATCCGCTAGAGTGCAAACACCTATTGAACTTTTAAAATTTTCATTTTTGTGTTTTATGTAAACCCAATTGAGCATCTCAGGTACCTTAGGTACCTATGGCACTGGATGAACTATGACCCTATCAGCTCTATAGATAGTGTGGATCACTTAGCATACCAAGCAGTATTTAAAACAAAGACTTCCCTTTTGTAGGTGATCTCGCTCTTGGCTATCCTAGGAAGAGGTGAAAACCAAATTCTGGTTAGCCAATGTTGATCAAGAATCCTACCAGGAAATTCTTAACGATGTGTTGCCCTCCATACTTCAAAATTTCTTTTCACTCCACTCGTCCTTTGTTGAAAGGACTGGAAGTGGTATGTTGAAACTCATTTTCGTAACTACACCCCCAGATTTGGCTATGGATGGCTTACTCCCCACATGCCAATGGTGGATAAGCTTAATTCTCACTAGTATCTGCATTCTTATGTAAGTACATGGATCGTCCTTTTCTGCATCATCTGGGGGGCTTACTTGGAACCTAAGCTAGCTCATTTTGCTTTTATACCTTACCTTGTGGCAGAAGGCTTATTCATCTTCCCACTTGTCCTTTTTGTGGTTCCCTCATCTTTTCTGGCACTACTCCAAAAAGGGTTTGGACTTGGATTAGTGACATCTTCCGATCGTTTCAACTTGAATTCTTTCATTGGTAGCATATCCTCCTTGGAGATAAACCCACATTCCCTATCAAATATACCCAACTCTGGCATACTCTCATAGTGGAGATTCTCTCTTGGCTATGGAAAGAAATAAATAATGTTATTTTTAACAATGTTTCTTAAGATTGTAATGTTTTTGCTTTGAGCAAGTTGCCTATCATTTCTAATGTTCTCTTGTAGATTCAAGTTCAAGCAAATAAAGTTGCCATGGAGCTTGGTCACCTTCAGGGTATTCTCACCCATTGGGAAGAATCTCCCTATTTCATGGCACGGATTCTGCCATCTCCACCCCAAGAACACATATTGGAAGATAGAATTACCTTACTGCCTCGAGGTGGTCACCGACATATCCAATCTTGGCACCGCTCTCACAATCGCACCTCGTACTAGCACATAACCCCTCCTAGGTAGCATCAAGGGTGGAAGCCTCTACCTCCTTCCCCTATTGGGCAGGATGGTTGGGATGCCACTCCTCCTCCTCTACACTCGGATGCTTGGGGGTGCCACTTGGAGGTCAGTCGAATGTGCTAGACAAGTTCCCCAGGCTCTCTCTAGCCATTTCACCCATTCAAACACACGGAGAAGAAGATGACAAGGACACTACTCAAGCTTCTGGCTGAGATCCAATTCCAAATGGAAATATGGATACTTAATATTTTATTTTATGATGACATTATGACTTGTTCCTAGGCGGGGCCTAGTTGTCTTTGCTACTGCTATTTCTTGTTCCTAGGCTATGCCTAATTTTACTATGTGTTGTGCTTCCATACCACCTATTTTTTTTGTGAATTATTTGTATTTTTATTTTTTGAGTCTATATATAGATATATTTCATCAAAAAAAACAAAGACTTCTTGACCCTACTAGGACTATTGGCTTGATCGGTTAATTCAAGTACCTTTAGTACCAAACAAACCATGACCCTATCAGCTTCGTTCAGGATTTTTGTCACCCCACAAACCATGACCCCATTGGTTTTTTTCTTGACTCGTACCTAAGTTTTAGGACTCAAAACTACTTTTTTAACCTCTCAAGTGCTTATGAAAATTGATCACATTGAATTGATCTACTCATTAGTGAAAAAAAATACAATAAATGGGGATTTTAATTTTCGATGATAACAGGATCCCAATTCACAACCCATTCAAGTATTTTGAAACATTCTACTAGTCAACCTCACTATGACCAAATCCAAAGGTGATCTTGAGTAAATCCTCAGTGTACTCTTTAATACTAAGGTCCTTCTGCCTCATAGTCTACAATCTCTTGAAAATATCCATTTAATAATCTCTAGGAAATAGTTTTCCCCTTAGCTGTGCAACCATCTAGGCTCATTTGGTAATTATCTCCTTGTTACTTATTTTTATCTCACTCTAGACTTCTCTACATCATAACATCGTATGATCCTTCAACATGGTCTGTGTGACCTTCACATGTTACAGGTTGCTAATCTCATCAAATTCAAAGTATTATTCTATTTCAAGGAGACATTTAATGATATATTCTAGATTTAAATACCTCAAGAAACATGCAACACCCACCTTTATGCCTTGTCCATCCATGAAATAGCCTTCAATAGTTTTTTCTTGCTTGCATCCATTTGTGCTTCATCATAGTCATCCTCTCCTCTCATGCCTTTTGTATGTTTCCTATTTAGAATCACTCGGATCTTCTCTTGAAATGAAGTTACATTTTATATCTTCTTCCATGACATCTATTCTCATTTGCATGGCTTGTTACATGTCCATCATCTCTTCCAATATTATAGCCACATTGGTTGCCATTACATCTCCTCTAACTCTCCTAGGTGGCATCTTCTCAATATTCCTGGCACAAACTCTACTATTACAAGACTTATGGTTACAATCATACATGGGTGATTTTCTCACATTTCACACTCTTAACATTTGAAACCTTCAGTCTGATACTAAACTGATGTAGATATGGCTAGGGGGTTCAATGAAGAACTAGATTATAGCACATAGCTATAATAACATTCATAATACACACATTTAAGACTTAGCACATAGTATGGATTTATATTATTGAACCATTAAAGTTATGTACATTCAATCTTTGATCTAAATTTATAGGCTAAGATCGCTTATAGACACAACCATGTAGGTTTATCACACAACATTGGAATTTATCACACTAAATATTATTACCTTCTAGCTCTATAACTCACACTTACTCCATTTCTTAACAATTTAGTAGATTTTCCTTAGACTTCTCGACCACCATATTGTCAACCATTTACCATGCCCTCCCTTCTATAGTTTTCACATTTTTTTATTCTTCTTCATTTGGCTCCTTATTGTCCTATAACTTCCATTGATATTGGATTGTCTCCTTCCATTGTTTAAAATTAAATTTGCAAGCTTCACAGGGATATATCTAGCGATCTCCCAACTACGTATCAAACGAAATTGTTAATTTGAATTGGAATTCACAAACTCCCTCTATGTTGTGTTTAATGTTCCCCAAGAGCCAACAAGAAAATATAGAGACCCTAGGGAAAATTTGAAGCTCATGATATGGGGCTCCAAGATCATACTATGTGGCACAATCTCATAAACTTGCAGTCATAATTTTAAAATTGGTCATAGTGGGGAAGTGACACAAAGATCTTTGAGCAATCATTTTTAACATAGAAACACTAATTTAGGCATTCAAGGTTGTATTGGAAAGCTCTTGAAGAGAGATTTCAATTTTTTTGTGGTCATGGGGAAAATAACTCACCTACATGTTCACTATTTTTCATGATTCCCAAGAGTCATGCAATCATAAAAGAAAACTTGTGATGACTAATAAGTAGGAAAGGAAGAAAGGATCCCAGATCACAAATTAAGTGGAGATTCTCTTAGGATGGATCAGGA
Source organism: Torreya grandis (assembly GCA_037957365.1). Lineage (NCBI taxonomy): Eukaryota > Viridiplantae > Streptophyta > Pinopsida > Cupressales > Taxaceae > Torreya > Torreya grandis. The sequence continues at coordinate 907,458 of JARHVA010006139.1, read as the reverse complement.
AGAATGGAGGTAGAAATAATAGTCATCATTGGAATGACAAAGTAGTCAATAGAGTTGAGAAAGAATAACAGAGATCTCCGGTAAGAACAGAGATTCTTGGGCTTGCAAGTGTGACATGAGATTTTAGGATCTCAATTTTTTAATTTTAATGTAATGTTGTGTTAATTTAAATAAATAAAGTGTTTGTTTCTTTTTTGTATATCTTTTTTTTGTCTTTGAGAGTTGGAAAGGGTGAAAGATCACTTCTGAGAAGTGAGGTAGACATTAATATAGCCCCTATACATCCCATCTCCACCAATCGGTATTAAAGTATGGTTTTTGCTTGCTGGAGCATGTGTGTGAAGACTCCAATTGAGTCACTAGAAAGTTGTGAAAGAGAATCTTTTAAATTGAGTGAAGCGATGGCACACAAAGGTAATTCTCTTAGAAGAGGTGCAAGTGCAAGAGCACATGGAGTTGCATATATGGAAGATATGATGAGAGTAATCCAAGAAATATTGGAAGCCATGGATACAACTCAAATAATATTAGTTGTTGTTGAAGGTGTGAGTGATGATTAAGAAGAAGAATTTCAATAAATAAAGAGGAGAATACGGAGAATGAAGCTGAAGGTAGATTTATCAAAGTTGTTTCAAAGCTTGACAGCAAGTCAAGGCTACATACACCTTGCTACAGTGGAAGCTTGAACCTTGAAGAGCTTATAGATTGGATAACAAAGGTGGAAAAATATTTTGACCATGAGTTCATGGAGGAACCCAAAAAAGTGAAATTGTCTTGCACAAAGTTGAAAGGTTGTGCATCTTTATGGTCAAATCAGGTAAATTGAGAGATAGAGGAGAGGCAAGGAGAAAATCAAGTCAAGGGATAGAATGGTGATGAAATTGAAGAATAAATTCTTTCATTTAGACTATTAGATGAGTTTGTTTAGGAAACTACATAACCTAAAACAAAATGAGATGAGTATTAAATAATGTACAAAGGAGTTTGATAGGCTCACTAGAAAAGTTGGGCATGTATAAGATTTCCCAAATAAAAATGGGCAAATATGTATAGTGGTTGCGTATTTCTATGAAATATGAGACTAATTTGATTAACCTAAGAAATGTGGAAGAAGCTTATCAATGTGCATCGAAGACAGAGGAAAAGTTGTCTAAGAGGAAACAAATGAACTCTAGAGGTAGAGGACAGTCCTCAAAAGGAAGGAAACAAATTAATGGTGGCAGAGGACAACAATCTCATGATGGAATAGTAAATAGCTCTCAAAACCAAAACACGAGAGTAAGAGGATATTCTCATAGAAGGAGAGGATCCTTTAGAAAAGGAAGAGGATTTAAGGGAAAATGCTTTGGATGTAATAAATATGTTAGCCATAGAGTGTATGAGTGCCCATAAGAAATAGAAAATAGTAGTAAGAGGCTTGAAGGTACAACACATATTGGTCATCATGATGAAGAAAGTGTTGGATCTCCAACACATGGAAGATCCAAAACAAGGAGAACGATGATTATTTTCAGGATGCATGGGCATCATCAAAAAAATACTACAAAAATGAACATAACTCCATGGTTGGAGTACATGATTCAGGATGGAGTTTTATTCAAAGGGAAGAGGTTATATATACCTTAGGGCTCTATGAGGGAGAACCTGCTGAAGGACAAATATAATGAAGGCATGGATGGACACTTTGGGTATAATTCTTTTTTAGTGCATCTGAGTGATCAATATTATTGGCCACATTTGAGTATGGATGTGAATAACCCAAAATAGTGGTTTAAAGGTGATGAATTTTCCAACATTCAAAGGGAAAAACCGAGAATGGTGGTTTATATCAAATGTTACATGTTTTAAATCAACAATGGGAGGCGTTAAGCATGGATTTCATTCTTGGATTGCCAAGAAGTCAACGAAGTAATGATTCCATTTTTGTTGTTTCTAATATATTTTCTAAAATGGTGCACTTCATAACATGTAAGAGAGCTAGTGATGCCACAAATATTGTTATCTTGTTTTTCAATGAAGTGAGATTGCATGTGCTTCTAAGGAGTATTGTGTCAGATAGAGACACTAAGTTTGTTGGGAATTTTTGGAGGACCTTCTGGTGTAAACTGGGTACAAAATCATATTTTAGTTTAATGTATCACAATCTTGGCAATTTTCTAAGATACTTAGTTGGTGGCATGCCAAAACAATGGGATTTAGTGTTGACCCAAGTAGAATTCATTTACAAAAAATCAACAAATCAAAGTACAGGTATGAGTCCTTTTCAAATTGTATATGGTAGCAGTCTAGAGTTGTATGTGAATTAACAAATATACTTGAGTTGTAGAAGTGTTGAAGGTGAATAGTATGCACACATTATGTGTGATGTACATTTGGAGGTTAAAAGGAGATTAGAGGAGAGTGAAAAAATATATAAGGAGCATGCTAATCAAAGAAGAACATAATAAAATTTTGAAGTTGGGGACTTGGTTTTGGCCCATTTGCGTAAATAGGTATGTCCAAAAGGCAACTATAGCAAGCTCAAGTGGAATAAAATCAAGGCGTGAAAAAATCTAAGAAAGTTCTTAAAGAATGCATATGAAATTTAATTTTCAGATGGAGTGGATATCTCTCTAATTTTTTACGTATCAGATTTGTATCTATATGTGGAAGAACACACAAGTGAGGATGATTTAGTCATGGATCCTTCAAATGTCAGTCAGAAAGAGCAACAACCAGGAAGAAAAGGAGGCCATTTTGGACACATATTAGAAATAATATGAGGCAACAAGTATTATGGGTACTTAGTAAAGTGGAAAAACTGAGTAGCTGAAGATACAACTTGGATGAGTGCATATGAGATTGTCAAGCATGGAAAATCAATTGAAAAACTTGTGGGTTCATAAACTAAAGTTCATGAAAAAATTTATTTACCCTGGGTGTCTAATGCAGGAGCATCCAAGGTGTACAAACAATCTTGCATCATCGAAAAAATATAGTAAGAGTGTTTGTGAAATTTTTCAATGAGGAGCCTCAAGTTATATTTTGGGTTCTTAGAGGTCTCAAAGATCACATTGGTCAAATTTTAGGTCATGTAGTCACATTTTGAATTCCCAACAATGAGTTTAAATGTCATGGGGGCCTTGTACAGTGTTTTCCTAAGTCTCTAAATGTAGTAGTGGTCAAAATCTATTCTCCTAAGGTCACAGTTCAATGAAAGTCTAATATGTATTTATATAAGTTATTGGTGACCACAAATTTCACCAAGTGTTGTGATTGTAACCAAGTCATTTTCCACGGACTTCTATTGAACTATAAATTATCTCACATTGTCTCACAATTCCACCGTCATGGATTCTCGGAGTCCATAGACCCCATAGGGTCATGAGGACTTGTCCCTGAAATTCATAGAGTTCATGACTATGAAAAGAGGGCATGAGTAATGATCGAAATAAACTAGAAGTAATGCTTTTAGTAAAGCCACCAATGTTAGACATGGATCACAAATAAATCACAAAGTTTGTGACACTGTGGAAGGGCAATAGGTGGCAGCACCCCATGCTCTCACAGAGGTCACAATATAAGTTGAAGCAAGGACCACTTGTGAACGTGTGACAAGTATGTGTTGTGATTAATATTTCCTATGGGTCAACGGATAAATATAGAGACCATGAGGACAATTTGAAGCCCATGATACAAAGACTCCAGGATCATGACAATCTCATGACCCTGCAGTCACAATGGGAAAATGACACGGAGATCTTTGAAAAATCAAAATTTTCACATGCATCACCAATTAAGGCATTCAATGTCTCATTGGAAAGCTCTTGAAGAGAGCTTTCAGTTTATTGTAGTCATGAAGCAGCTAACTCTCCCACATGTTCACTATTTTTGAAAGTTTATCGAGTATCACAAAATCAAAGAAGAGAACTTGATATGTCAAATAAGTGGGATAGGAAGAAAGGATCTTAGGTCACAAATTAAGTGGGAATTTTCTTAAAGAGGATCAAGGAGAGTAGAGACCAAGAGAAGAATCAACATTGGAAGGACAGAATAGTCGACAGAGTTGAGAAATAACAATGGATATCTCAAGGAAGAACACAGAGCCTTAAGCCTGCAAGTGTGACATGAGATTTTAGGATCTCAATTTTTTGAATTGTAAAATAATGTTGTCTCACTTTCAATAAATAAAGTGTTTGTCTCTATTTTTTAAATCTTGTGTTTGTGTCTTGGAGAGTTGGAGAGGGTGAGAGATCATTGTTGGGGAGTGACACTACCATTAATTTGGCCCCTTATACCTCCCACCTAAACCAATGTTACATTTGATATAGTTAATAATATTTATCGTATTGTAACTTTAATATAGTGTAGCTTAGATTTTCATTGGTAAAGTTTACAAACAATTTCATGATTACTTTATGGTTGTGTTCATTCAATAACATTAAATTTAATCATACACTGATTATATTTTAAAATAGATGGTGATATCCATTTTCTTGAGTATATTTGATTTGTAAAGGAGGAACATTAATTTATATTCCTCTCTTCTATACAAATTAATAAAATTCTAGATTAAAACTAATTGTTCCTAGAATTTATTGAGTAAATACATAACATGAAAACAACTAGTTTACTTAGCAATAAACTCATCTTTACACTTGAACATATATTCAAGTTTGTTGCAATTAAACTAGTCTAATTTTGATTTTGAATTTCATGATAGGTTAATGGATTGATCCATTGACCAAAACATTTTTTGTTGTCAACAATACTCACATCCTCAAATTTTCAATATACGTTTTTGTTTTTTTGTTTTTTTAAATTTAATATGAAAAAACCAAGTAAAAATCTCTTTGTTTGTCTTATCAAAGAAACCAAGGTTTCATTAGACATGTTAAATATGTGAATGACCCATTTTTCTACTCGTTTTTATGTCCTTACATTAGTCTATCAAGAAATGGTGGATTTCTTTGTCATCTTACATACACAAGAATTCTAACAATATTGATTCATTGTTAACATATTGAAGATTTTGGACTCTTACTAAACCAAAACTCAATTGTCCTTATGCCATGTCTTTCCCAATTCTTTAATTTGATCCTTATTATAAAAAAGTAATTGGACATGAAATTTTGTTACAAATTAGCTCTTTGGAAAGTCCTAACTATAATTTAAAGAGAGTGCTTTATCACTAAAGGTCCTCAAACTTAATGGACCTCCTTTATATGTTGGCCCATGTACAATGACATATTAATATTCTCGATTACCTAATTCGAACCTAATAATGAATGAACCTGGTAGAAAGTTCAAAGGCTCATCACAAGTACGTTCATTGTAGTGAGTATAATTTAGTGGTTCCATGGAGGGGGGCAACTCTAATTTTTTTTGCAAATGCTACTCATAAAATTTTGAAGCTTTTTACAATTTTATGGTTCTATAAAAAAATTATATTTTGATTAAATTACAAAATTTACTATTCTAGGAACTGAATTAATGGGAAATAATTTTATAAATAGTAATAAACCATTAGTGAGTTGTTGTATGTCATCAAATCATCCTACAATTTCCTTGAAGCCCTTACAAATTTTGAGCCCCCAACATCTAGAAGTCGTTGAAATTCTCCATCCTGAAATGTAGTTGCTCCTACTTTTCAAGATAAGCTTCCAAGCTATGCAACACATTGAAATTTTATATTCCATTAGACCACTTGCACCATAAAATTAGGAGTGGTGGCAAGGTCCATGGGACCCTAATTGATGCCTAACATACCTACTCCCACCTTCCCTGCGTTACTTTCCCGCTCCATGCTTGTCATCGTTCACTACATCTCTAGCTTTTTTTTTTGTTGGGAGGGCCTTGTCTGTGCCTATAAAATGCCATTCCCCATTCCATTTTCCTCATAACTTTTGCTCTTCTTAGCATTTCTCTCTGCGCTCCCAAACACCATTTTTTCCACCATCTCCACTCTAATGTTGGCACTGAGATTATTCAAATTCATAGGGTTCGAAATATAAATCATAACAAATATTCATATGGTAGGAAAATGCATAGGTCCTTCTAAAACATTTTCTACTCATGCTACACTGTTGTTTGAAAATTGGACATGTCTATCTGACTACTCTTTTATGTTGTTATGAACGATCATCAAATGGAAACCAAAAGTGCTTTATTTAAAAGATATCTATATGAAGAAGTATACATGATCCAACTAGAAAGATATGTCAAACAGAGTCAGGGACAAAATATGTAGACTTATCAAGTCAATGTATGGTTTCAAACAAGCTCCAGAGCCTAGTTTATAAAAATAGATGAGCATCTTGTACAACATGGATTCCAAAGGAGTCCATATGATCCCAATCTCTACTTAAAACAAGATGGGATAGAGAGGGGGAGGAAGGGAGAGATTATTATAATCATTTATTAATGTCGATGATCTAGTAATCATTGGGAGTTCAATAAAGATGATCGATGCCATAAAGAATGATTTCATGCGACCGTTCAACATGACAGATCTCGGGATACTACCTACTATCTTGGATTGGAAGTTTGGCAAAAAGGGCAAAGTATCTTTGTGTCACAGATGAAATATACCAAGACATTGCTCTAGAAGTTTCAGATGATGGATTGTAAACCAATGGCCACAACTATGGAGACAAGACTTCCCAACATGTTCCCTATTTTCGTATTTCGAGGACTATTGGTATAAGTATGAAAATTAAAGTGAAATTCATCAAAGAGATTACAGTCCAATTTGAGACTATAATCCTATTTGAGACTATCTACATGCTTGAACACCTCCCTAGTCCGTTGTGCACGCCTCTAGACATTCCCTACACTCTCTTGGTCCTGCTCACTATCGAACCCCTCTAGTGCTTCTCGGGCCCCTTTCAGAGACCTATTTACCACCCAAAACGAGCTATTGACCCATGCCACAACTTATGGGGCTAACCCATAGCCTAGGTTGCACGTGTTGACCCCAAAAGTTGTGACTTAAGCTGTAACTTGGCTAGAATGCTTGTTTTTTGGCCTTGTTGGGTCTCCAACAGCTAAAAATGGGCATTTTTTTAGGATTTATAGGTCTTGGGTGCCCTATATCACTACACATCTTTCCTTTTCACTCCCTCTTCTTCACTCATTTGCTTTCACACCTCCTTGGATCTCTCTTGACTCATCCTTGGTGATCTTGAGCTTGTATTGTGATAGAGGATTTCATGCATTGTTACATATTGATTTAGAGACTTCATTGCTGCTTCCAGTTGTTGTTGCTCCCTTGTGGCTTGCTTGTAGCTTCTACAAGTTGCATTGCACCTGATTTGTGCACCTAGATTGGGCTCTCATGCTCCTGCAAGTTCTCACTTCACCTCCTCCTGGTTGTTTGAACATTGGTTTGGCCCTGGCTCTACATTGCAACACATGTCTTCCTCCTTTGTTATCTAAAACTTGGATTCTTGGTTACTAGAACATATGCACAATACTTTGAGTTTGATCTGAGTACACTTTGTTATGCAAAGTGAAACTCCAATGCTGTAGAGTAGTGTATTTGCTAGGGTTTACTATTTGCATCCTAGATTAGCTTATTTTGAACATGTTTTAGAGTAGATTCTGAAGTTTATTTTGAACATGTTTTAGAGTACATTATGAATTTTATGCATCCTCGCAACCCTGAAAACATATTTCCCCTTTGAAAATGTCTTTCATTACATAGGATTTATTTATTTTGAATCATTGCATTCCTTGGTAAATGCTCTTGTGTTCAATTAGCTTAGTTTGCTTGGTTGAAATGGTATTCCCTTAGTTATTCCTATGCTAGAGATAGTTTTGTTTGAATAAAGGCATTAGCTTAGGGTTTTGAAAGTGCATGTTTCTCTCCCTCTCTCTCTTGCTCTTGAAAATGTCATTTCCCTTCCGAAATCATCTTTCAATTAGTAAAATTGCATGTTCTTGAAACACTCTTCTTACTTGGTAATGGTCTTTCATTCAAGTAGTTCACTTTTTCATTTGTTAAGCATTGAATTCTTCCCCTTTCTTACTTGCTATTTTGTGGTTACATCCATTAAAGACACAAACATCCTTTGTGTGCTTGATCGGGCTAGCCCTACCCTAGTTTACAAGTCTAACTATAGCTTAGTGCAAGCCAACAAACCAAATAGCCTCTATAGATCTCTAGTAGCCCATAGTGTCCTTAAGCCTAGTAGGGGTTTGCTTAGTACCCTATGTACCCCCTTGCCAAACCCTCGTGGCTCCATTTACATTCTTGGAGCTACAAATGTCAAAACCAAAACAGTGGTGGGTTAAACATTGTTATGACTTGCAAATAGATTTACAAAGTGCGCTAGAAAGACTACTACTAGTGAAGGTGTTGTTAGAGTAATAACTTTGTAGCTCATAATCAACTTGCATGCACCCAATAGTAAATAATTTTTGCATCGATAAATAAGGGTAGTTGTAGGTGGTTGTAGACATTTAGTAATTTCATCCACCACAATGTGTTAGGCGTGATGGACTATGTCTCATGAAGTTTAAGATGATGGATTGTAAACCAATGGCCACACCTATGGAGACAAGGCTTCAATTGTTTTGTGTAAACCCATCACCACCGATAGATGCCACTCTCTATTGACAATTGATTGTGAGTCTCATCTATCTCACCTACACTAGGCCAGATATCAATTATGTTGTTAACTATCTTTTGTGCTTCATGCAAGAACCCAAAGTAAACCACTCGAAAGCAAATAAGCAGATATTAAAATATATTCAAAGAACAATGGAATATGGTGTAATATACAAAAAGAATGATAAATTCTTTTTGACGAGATACACGAGCATAGATCACGCAAGTCTTATTGATGACAAAAAATCCACTAATGGATTTGTATTCCTTTTGGGATCTGGTCTGATCTCAGGGGGGATCAAGTGAAATGTGTTTCACATTCTTCCACAAAATCATAATATCGTGTTGCAGTAATTGTCTATGAAGCAATATGAATACTTCACATTCTTGCGAGATTGGGATAACCACAAGCTCGGTCTAAAATTTTGTTCATAACCCAATATTTCATTAGCTCACAAAACACATTGAAGTTAATTTAAATTTCATACGCGAAATGTTCAACACAACATAAAGCTCCAACGTTTCCCCATGAAAGATTAGTGTATATGTGTCTTCACAAAGTCACTTGCGTGTGACAAGTTTGAGGCATTCATAAATTCTCTCTTGTACCCTTAAGACGATGATCCATTATGTGAAAGGGAAGTGGGGGGGAGGTTAGAATAATAGCTTACCAATTCATAGTCTAGGAAGTTGTATATGCACCCAATATTAAATAATTTGTGCAATAGTAAATAAGGGTAGTTGTAAGTTGTAGACATTTAGTAATTTCCTCCATCACGATGTGTTAGGTATGATGGACTATGGCTCATGAAGCCTATATATGTAATCTTAATGTTGATCAATGTTAATGAGCATATTACATCTTTCAGGGGCTCCAAAAGGGCAAGGTTTTTGTCAAGACAATGAACTACTACTAACAAACATGCATCATGTCCTACTACAAATTCCTCCTTTGCTACTAATTTTGGTGGTGGTGATGGTGGAGGTGATGATCCTCAATGAAACACTTCCTTATACCACTAGTGAAGGAGGCCAAACTTCAAAATCATAATTAAGCCAACAAAAAAAACACAAATCCATCAATCCCATTGAATCCCATGCCAAATCCTCACTCCCCTATAAAACTTGATGGTTTTATCGTAATTAGATAGAAAATAAAGTTTATATAACTGGACAACAATTACCAAGTTTAGAAAATTTCCATTTGTGAAACTTTAAGACGAGGAGATAAGCCAACTAAAATATGTCATAACCTCAACACTTGAGCAGATTGAAAATGATAGAGAATCAAAGGATGAGCTTAAACCACAAGTGCACAAATTGGGACTTTATATCTCACATCTTATTACCATGAGTGATGCCCTAGAAGCTCTTGTTCCTCAATCAATTTAAATTTTCAAACTTGACAAGGATGTTCTCCCAAATAGTGGCAAATTGGGTAATTATGGCAAAATCACTAACTCAATTGGGACTTTATATATAGCATTTTATCAATATGATAGATGCCTTAGAAGTTCTTGTCCCTCCATCCATTCAAATTCTCAATCTTGACAAGAATGCTCTCCCAATTGTTGGCAAATTTGGTGATTATGGCAAAACCACTAAAACATAGATTGAAGATTTGTTGATTCAAGGATTGGAGGTGATTGACAAAGCTCTGAAAAATCATGAAAAGGTGATTTGAGCATGATAAAGGTGATGAAGAAAAGAACTTTGAATAAATTCAATTTTAAATAATTGTAACTTTGATTTTGAATAGAATGGCAATGTCAAATGTTAATCTACTTGTTTCTTTAGGTATTTTCACATAGTTACCAAATCCAAGGAGATTTGTACAAAATCTGACTAGATACAAATTTTTTGATTAACTAGGTTAAGTTTGTTCAGGTCAACCCTTTTTTATTTTAATTTTTTTATAAATTTATCTATTTAATTAATTTTATATTTTTAAGGTTTCCTACCCAAAAAATGCCCAAAAACCATAGATATTATCTAATATTAATAATTTATATTACTTAATTAATATTTTTCATTGTATTTGTCAAATTTGCATATTTATAAAACTATGTGCATAATTTTAGATCAATATTTTCTTTTAAAAAAATCAAGGATTCAAAATTTTCATATTTTTATGCCCTCCTCAACCGATATGGATTTTCGAACATGATAACTATGTATTTTCAATAATATTGAAGAAGATGCTTCATATGGATGGCATGAAGTTTCTAAATGAAGAGTGGAAGTGTTGTAGGCTGGTTTTAAGGCATCAACGATGATCCAAGAAAGAATTCTAATGCAATTCTTGTGATGTAAGAATTATTTGGAAAAAAAATCTTATGAATTGCTGGATGACCAAGCTCAGACTCGATCTTCCAAGGACATCAAAGAGAAATTGTATAAGTTGTTAAAAATTAAATTGACTAAGTCAAATAGCTACAATATTGATGCCACGTAAAAATTGATCAAACTTCAAAATTTGCTTGAAAATACTGAAAAGGTGCATTTGAAGCAAAGGTTAACTACGAGAAAAAAATCTTGAAATGCAATTTGCATAGAATATTCAAGCAAAGTATACAAAATCTCCTAATGAATCTGCAATGATGGAGACAATAAAACAAAAAATTTGTACATACTAAGATGGATGCACAAAACAAGAAGTCATTGGTTTAATTGCTGATGATGGGTCCCACCTTTTAAAGGATGACTACTCAATTAAAAGTTCCATTTAATATAAATGAGGTCAATATATCAACTTTATTTTTCTCTCATATATATGATATTTTAAATGTTTTAAAAATGATTTTGAAAAGTTAGTTGAAGCTAGTTTTTTTTTTTTTTTTTAAAGTTATAAATAGAACTTTTGTGAGTTGTAGGACATTTCACAGATAGTACAATTTTGATGTGGGAATCTGTCATGGAAAATGTGATCTTGCTAAATGGAGTATAAGAAGAGAAATTGAACTGAATCTTTATTTTCTTTGTTTAGATCATTATCACTCTCAATATTTGATAATGAATGTTTTCCCTTCTTAACAGTTGTTTAAAAGAATGTGTTAAAACTTATCATAATTATATTTATAATTTATTTACCACATGCAATTTAAATTATGAATTTATTTAGTCTCGTGTAAATTATTTTCTATTTTCTATTTTAATTACATGCAAATGCCAAATGCAATTTTGATTGTAAATTTATGAAGTGCTTTTCATTTCCATGATTTGGGGCTTCAATAAAGGGAACTTCCCCTTGGAATAAAGTACAGACTTTGTTCTTCACACTGTTGCAAAATTTCATCATTTTGTCTTGCAATAAAATATTTTTCCAACAATGATAAAATCACTTAACCTAACTACCATCCGTATCTATATAAGGTAGATCCCATTTATTTTCAGATCTATTTGATAGGCTCTGATTAGAAAAATATTTTCTATTGTAGAAATACGGGGCAGAAAAACTATGTTTGTAATTACTTATCCTATGTAAAGTTTTGAGTGATTGAAAAAAACTGTCTACTCATATTGTTTATGTTGCTTTTGTGATATCATTTTTAATGACTATTGGTACATAAACTCCTAATCTGTAATAATATCAGTGATTGAAGCCTTACTCTAGCAAGAATTAAAGACAATCTAAGCTAGCCATATATAAACACTGTACAAACTCCGAATGTTCCAAAGCATTATAAATTGGCACCTTATGACATTCCCATAAATCATACATCATTTGTTAGATCAAACTAAGCAAAATAAAAGGACCGAGCCTTACAGTTACAGCCAAGGTAACCCCAACTTGCTCTCCAGTTTATGTAGTCTCTCGGTCCTTGGAAAGAGTATACTGATTTATAACAAGACTTGTGTTGCCCATAGAGGCCAAGAAATTTGTTCCCATATGTCATTCGTTCATTGTTTAAGTTTAATCATTTCTGCCAACATATATTGTCAATTCTGTGCTAGATGTTGAGAACAATAGCCAATGTTTTGGGATTTGATGAGCATTGAGTTAATAGTGCACAGATGTTCGAACACAAGTGAAGATTTACATATATCTTGCTGAAGAACCACCAGAAATAATTTTAAAAGGCGATTTCATTACTTAAGGCAGGTAGTATATCGACAAATGATCATCAGAATGGACATGCTCTGCATGCAACTGATGCTGATAACAGATTAAGAATGGGGTCCCTTCAGAGTGCAATTAACCACTCCATGCTGATTCAACAATGGTGATCTGGCAACTGAATCTTCTAAATCGAAATTTAATTTCAACACCGAACAAGACAATTACATATGAAGCATGAAATAACCACTCACAACTTTACAGGAATATTATTATTATTTATACAGACTTGTTATTCAAAGTACAACGTAAATGAACTCATGCTAGTCATATTCTTGCATAAGATTCAAGCCAAGTTCAGCTTCAGATCATCAAACAAAAAACCTATGGCTGTGTTCCCTGCGGTGCTAAGTTGTAAGAAAAAACATTGTTCTTTACCCAACCAACATAATTATTAATATTCAACCCATACGATAGAAGTTTAAAGACAAGTACATTCTACAAGTTGACATAAATTTCAGGTTGTTCTCAAGGCCTTAATCCAATCTACTTCAAGTCTGAACTCACCAGGTCCAGTAAGAGCACCTTGTGGGCCACCACCTGCATTGACTGATAGAGACATCCCAACTATGCGGGAAGGATTCATCTCAAGCTTTGAATCCATAACGTTCCCTCGCCAAGTTGGTAAATAGCGAACAAGAGGAATCTTCAAAAGAGCACAGTGCACAAATGCTTCGTAAGATCCATATCATTATTTGCATAAGGAAGCAGATTTAATTAAATGATGTGAATACCATTGCAGTACAAAGAATATAAGCATTAATATTTTCGTTAGATCAAAATTATATGAAGCAAAGCATTTAATGCCCGGTGTTCCACACTGCGATGTTGTTACTTAAAAATGGCAGTGATACTATTGAATCTCTTCAAGCTGCCATACCCTGCAACACTAATGCATCAATTCCTTTTTTGTAAAGACTAAAATCAGCAGTACAGATGGACAGCTTACCTTTGCTACATACCAATCGCCTTTAGGAACAAAAACAAACGCTTGCCAGGTATTGTCTTCTGCTCCACCTGGCACATTCACCCAGTTTTCTGTATGTATCTGTACACCTCAAAAACCAATTCATCAGTGCCAAAAGCTAATAGCACCAAACTCCATAAATACTATAAATAAACGCTGGTTTTATGTTATTATTTTTTCTAGTTAAGTCTTGACTCCAGGAAGCCAATACCTAAATCAATTTTTGTCGTCAAAATTAGAACTGCATTCCAGTCCCAAAAAAAGTGTATATATTATGTATACAAAATGCATTACAAACGATGCCAAAGATTCACAAAAAATAGTGCAAACTGGCCATAAGTTCTATTCAACTTTCTTCCAGGATATGGTAGTCCTCAAAATGCTTTTGGCGAATTACTTCAGATATTCCACAAACCAATATGGCTTTGGCAGGCCATCCACATAAATGAACAGGCAGTGCAGGGAACCTTATACCAACCACATAAGTAAAAAAAAACTTAATGGCTATCACCATCACCCCTGATAAGCCCTATCCTTTTAAAGTTTCTATAATAAAACATTATAGAAATGATTGTAGTCACAAGTACAACCCCAAAAGCAACAAAACAAAATTATTCTTCAGATTTTGCCAATTATAGAAATTATAGAAATGATTGACGTTGTTGAAATGTTACAGAGAGGATTATGAAGACATCCCCTTCAAATGTACAGTTTTCCATGAACATGGCCATCTGGAAATGGTTTGTCCCACTCAAGAGCAACATATCTCACAAAATCCACCCGAAGCGAAAAAAAAATAAATAAATAATCAAGAGCAGTTAAATCCATTCGCACCTGCAGAAGCAAAACAGCAAGACAATCAAAAATAAAATCAACCATTAATCGAAAAAACAAAATTCCAAAGAGTATGCACCAAGAAAAGAGAAGGAAACGATCGTCAGCAAACTCAAATCCCACTTGAGAACCCGTTCTCTGCTCTAGCTAACATGGATACACAACATATAGAAGTCATCCAGGACACACAATACAGGGGGAGATCAATCCGTTTCAGTGAATGTTCAACAAAGAAAGACCCACCAGAAAGAAAAACCACAAGCAAAACATCTAAAATCAGTCCAGGGGCCAATGCAGTTTTCTTCCAAAACCCCCTCCAAGCATCTGGATCCAAAGGGAACAAGGATAAGTTTGAAGACAAACACAAAGGAAACCTAATCCCAATAAATCATATAGATCTAGGAGGCAAAGAACATACAAGCTACAAAGAAAAAACGAAAAACAGAGAGAACACATAGAATCCCATCAACATCAGAACTCACTTAAGAAGGCTCAATCCCCATGAAATCCTCATCATGTGTATTGTCTCATGGAATATAATAGGTCGAAAGCCTCCCAATAAATGCCATTTTCTCAAAGATATAACCAAAAAAGAGAATATAGATATGATCCTCCTACAATAAACTGCGAGCATCAGAACAACAAAGCAGCCTCAATGTATGATTATCATCTTATGTGCTGAAAACCATAGTTGGCATAACCGGTTGGGGCGAGTACTCGCCAAGGGGGCAAAATGGGTAACCGGCAGTTATTCGACCCGCTCGGTCAAATAACCGGCAATAACCAACAAAGGCAAAAAAATACTTGAAATTCGCCCGAAGCAGACTATATAAATAAAATAAATGTTAAGTATAAGTTTACTTATACTCATAACAAGGTTCGAGTTCGAGTTCGAAAAAGATAAAATTCGGTTCGAGTTCGTCAACGGATAAAGTTCGAAAAAAAAATCGCCATTAAGTTCGAACAATATATTCATATATAAATATAAACTATAATTTATAAATTAAAATATATATAAATATTTAGTTTTAAAAACTTTAAATATTTTAAAAACAAATAAGATATACAATTAAATATTAAAAAATATATATAATAAAATATAAAATACAAATTTAAAAACTTAAAAAAATAAATAAATAAATAATATGTTCATATATAAATATAGAATATAATTTATAAATTAAAAAATATATAAATATTTAGTTTTAAAAACTTTAAATAGTTTAAAACAAATAAGATATACAATAAAATATTAAAAAATATATATAATAAAATATAAAATATAAATTTAAAAACTTAAAAAAAACTAAAAATAAATAATATAAAATTTTAAAACGATTATATATAACAAAACATAAAATATATATAAAAATTAAATTACAAAATAAAAAATAGAAAATAAAGTTATGAAACATAAAAATAAAATAAACTACATAATTGAAAACCTAAAATAATCATTAAAGATTAACAAAAAAATGCCTACGGGATTTTATGGAAAATTCGATAGGGTAAAAGTGTCACATTTTTATCCGTCTCAACTTTAACCAAGAGTCAAGACCATCGACGACCATCCATAGGGTGTCGCCTTTCCTGCGTTTTGTTGCTGTTGGCTCATCCAGCGACCATCCACGCTCCTCCGGTGACTGTCACGCTCCTCTCCCTCAACAGTGAGCAACGTGTTGTGTTCAAACGTGTTATTTTGTAACATGTCAAGCACTATTCTAAAGCGCTGAAGAGGGCTTTTTTCAAGGAGATTTTTGCCGAACTTACCAAACTTCCGCAATTTTTTCTACTGCGTCCGAGATTCGACGAATTTCAAACTTCATACAAGAAATTCATCGAACCCTGTGACTATGCTTATACTTTAAGTTATATTTTATTTATATACTTTCAGGGTGTTTGAGAGTGGTTTCGGACCTCTAGGAGCTATAATGCAAATTATAGGTTTTGGAGGATCCTATTATATTTCAAACTTAGTCAAATTTAGGGGTTTCAGACTTAGCCATATTTCAAGGTTTCAAAATTTCAAGGAGACATCATAGGAGGGATGAAAGCTGCATTAAGGGATGTAGGTATGAGAACATCTCTTGCAAAGTGCCACAAATCGATCCCACCCCATTCCCTGTGCATAGATTACTAGACTTTTTCAGTCTCCCTTAGTTTTCCAAAGAGAAGGGAAGAGAAAAATATAGATTATTGTAATTTGTACTTGTAGATTCTTGTATAAGTATCATTGTATCAGTTTTAATCTATGCACGAGGAATGGGATGGGGTCGACTTGTGGTACTTTGCGAGAGATGTTCTCATACTATTCTATCATACCTACATCCCTTCATGCAGCGTTCATTCCTCCTACGATGTCTCCTTGAAATTTTGAAACACTGAAATATGGCTAAGTCTGAAACCCTGAAATCTGACTAAGTCTGAAATATGATAGGATCCTCCAAAACCTAGAATTTGCATTATAGCTCCTAGAGGTCCGAAACCACTCTCAAACATCCTGAAAGTATATAAATAAAATAATGTAAACTTATACTTAAATGTTTATTTTATTTATTTATTGTCTGCTTCGGGTGAATTTCAAGTATTTTTTGCATTTGTAAAAAAAAATTGCGGTTTCTCAAATTTGGCGGTTTTGAGTGGTGGTTATTCGCCTAGTGGTTTTCCTGGCGAGTAACCGACCAACCAGCGGTTACTCGCCGGTTATTCCATCTATGCTGAAAACAACCATGAAATATCCTTTTGGCATCATCAGAATTTCTATTGAATTAGAAGCATTCCTGTTATTCTTGCACGCATATTCTCAGAGTTTTGGGTCCTATATGTGTACCCATGCATCCACAAATTAGGGCCTTTATCTTTCAAGATCCAGTCTATCCATCTCATTGGTGAAGATTGAAAAAGATGATAATCATGAGATTATAAAACCTATCAAGTAAACTCAAAAACTGTATTTTCTCTTTCAATCCAGATAAGGCTCTGGGACCTAAGAATTCTCAGCTCTCTTCTATCAATAGTCTTGGGATTTAATCAAAACCTGAATTGTTAGCCATCATTGAGGAATCCTGGAAAAAAAGCAAATGCAAAAACAAATGAACCGATTAAAACTTGTTTTGATTCCAAAAACGTCTAAAGCCCATAAGATGGACCAGTAGAGACCCGTTGTTCCATGCAATACGGTCCATTAAATCCTATTAAAACTCATTTCTTCCAGACTGATATCATTTCTTTCTAAGCCGGACTCTCCTCAATCAGTGTTTGTATGGAAGACAAATAACGGACAACATCATAGCAATGCAATAAATCATCCACTAGTTAAAGACCCAAAAAAGACTTGGCATAATGGTCAAGCTTGACATCTCCAAGGTTTTTGAAAAATGCAGTTGGGATCTTATTGAGCAGACACTCCAGGCCTATGGTTTCAGTCAGCATGCGACCTAATGGATTCAGACTTGTATTTGAACTCCTTACACAGTCTCCATTCACTTCCTCTAGCTGGCTTAGAAAGGAAGACCTGCTCAGCTCTTTCCATTTCAATCTTATGGGAGAAAATATTCGTATAATGTTGCAAAAGGCTAAAGAAAAAAATACAAACCATGGGATACCCACAAAGGAGGGGCACACAAAATACTCAAATTTTCACTTTACCGATTATACTCCTCTTTGCTACTACTCGCAAAAGTGTGTTAGCCTAAATTAACAAGATTCTTGGCATCCACTGCACAAGCAAGAGAAGTTAAATCCTTAGAAGCACAACTTACAAATAAGGTAAATTCTTAACAACCTATTTGGGCTTTCCTCTGAACATAAAGATGAATTCAAACCAATGGGACAATGCCATAGTCAAAATGGCTTAATTTTGTTGGGAGAATCCAAATGGTCAAAGCAGTTATACGGTCGTGTCCTTATTTATCTCATCTCTCCTTCCTCTCTCCTAAGAATTGAAAGCCAAATATATCAAACTCAAAGAAACTTTCTATGGAGAGGAACAAATGAGAGTTTTAAGTACCCATTGATTGCACGGTTAACTATCACCATTTCAAAAAACCAAGGGGAACTCAGTATTAGAAATCCTCGTATATTTAACCAATGCACTCAATTTTAGAAATCCTCATATTTTTAACCAAGATCTGGCAACGAAAAAAACATGGAGACTGCATCGCACCAGAAATATGTTGTGAAGTAACATTCTCTTCGACAAATATCAAATAGATTCTTCTCCCACCTTTATCCACTTCTATATGAACCAACAAATGGCAAGCACATTCATTCCCATCAAAAGGGGCATCACAAATCTCAAAGAACTCATAAATTGGCAAATAGAACAAGAACACAACCAGTTTTTGGAACCAAAAATTGTTTGAAATAAGGCCTATGCTCAATAAATTAATACAAAGAGAAGAGCTATGCTATGCAAATCCTAAACATGCAAGAATAATGACAAACACACAGATACATAAGATTTCCCTAGGAACACCCATTTCGGTTAAAAACCCAGCACAGTAACCTTCTTGATCATAGCATAAACTGAAGTCATCATACAATGTTACAAAAAGTTGCAAGGTTCTTTAACCTCTATAAAGTGCTTTATTGTATATTACAATGCACACACTTGACTGTGTGTATTCAGCATTCATGCAAATGCTGCCATCCACTCTATACACTTGACCATGTATGAATTTTTCACATGCTTCACATGCATGCAACATCTTGCATCATCCTCTTCCGAAGAAGAACCATGCTTATATCAAGCACCTCGCCTTGTAATGCTAGCACAACAAGGGAATCCGCAATCACCAAATACTAAGCAAAGTGATCATTATGTAATGCTTCTCAACAACTCCATGCCGAAGTGCCACCAAGATGTTGCTAGCACTTCTTTAGTCTGACAAATACAATCGGACAAGTGTACCGTAAGGCCTTAAGTTAACTTCCATTGCTTTGACATGTTGCACAGCTCCTCACAACACCTTTATGCAACTCAACCACTATGCTCCACTTTGCAACCTTCTATAGTGCAATAAGACTGTGCAAAGAACCCTGCACAACTCTACCATCATTCCCGCATGCTGACAACCTTGCACAATTGTCATAGGCATTGTCCAAGCAAGCTTTGCGCACTCAACCTGCACAACATTATGTGCAGCCAGTGCTTGTGTAAACACCATACATGACACCAAACTTGCGCACAATTACCATTGCACAAATCCATGCAAAGTTGGGATAATTCCCAACAATTTCCCACTTGTTGAACACTTTGAATAAAGAAAGCAACATCTGTCCTTTAGTAGCTTCAAGTAGCTAAGCCAATCTCTTTCCTGCACCAAGAGAACTTCTAAGTACTCGCTGCCTTGGCCAGTGAATTTACAATGTTTTCATTTGGGTCCACCTTCTCTTGATGTATCTTTCACCTGTGATCTAGGAATTTGACTCAAAAGAGGATGGTTAGTATGGTGTTAGTTCCAAAATGAAAACAAAATGAAATAAACACACTAATCGCATAACATCTCTAGGCCTAGACACTAGGGAGAGCTTAGTTAACAAAAGCAAATGATAAACACAACTAAAAAGCAAGGAATGAAAACACAAGAATTCCTTTCACCTTCCTTGGATGCTGCAAATGCCTTTGTAATGTTGGCTTGCTCGGCTTGTGCTTCAAGAGGTCTTCTTCAATGGAGTGTGGCTACCTTCATCTCCTCTTGGCACCTTTGGCTTGTGGCTTGGCTTGGCTTGGAATCAATTTGGCATTATAAC
Organism: Torreya grandis; assembly: GCA_037957365.1. Classification (NCBI taxonomy): domain Eukaryota; kingdom Viridiplantae; phylum Streptophyta; class Pinopsida; order Cupressales; family Taxaceae; genus Torreya; species Torreya grandis. Next base: position 887,196 of record JARHVA010006139.1, on the reverse strand, counting down.
ACTGGTTGCTTGAAGCTTTTGAAACCAATCCTGTATTATAACTTTGCACAAATTAAGCTTAGGAATGATGTTGTGAGGCCTCCTATTTATAAATTTTTGGATTTGATCAGAATCAACCTCAACCGTCCATCTCAAAATTGAGATATGTGGTTGAGGATTAATTCAATTTTTGGAATTGAGTTTGTAATTATCATCATGGCATTGGAAGAAACGGCAATTAAGAGGCATGGAGGGCATGAATCATGATATCTGTGGCATTTATGGCCTAGGGATGTCTTCTCAAGAAATGAGGTCACTTGATGATGCAGATATTCAATATTCATTTCCAAAACAAATTATTCAACAAGTTTCCATGGAATTTTTTATTAGGCCTTGATTTGGGTTAATTAGTTTTTAAGCATGATTAAGCACCTTACGAACAAATTACCCAAATTGATCAAAATGCCTTGTTATTGGTCCTAAATTTGACTGGATTAGAATTGGAAGTCCACGTCAGATGCGTTGGAACCGTATTGCCATTTAGGATGTTACCAGCAACAAATAGAAAAGGCACAAATCTTGTGCAAAAGATTTGATAGGAAAGAGCAGTCTAGAGCACGTGGGTGCAAAATTGGCATTTTGACTCAAAATGAACTGATCAAAGTTAGCTGGCCCATAAATTGCATTGCCCCATTTAGGGATACCATGGCCAAAATCGGCACTTCAAACTAGCCAAAACCTTGATTGGAGGTTATTGGCAGCCAGTTTTAGGTGTCTACATCACCCTTCCACTATTTCCCTCACAAAATGATATCGCACATCAATGTGCTTCATCCAAGAATGGTACTCAAGGTCCTTGGCCAGACAAATTGTGCTTTGAATATTGAAATCTATCCTTACAGCGTTTTGTGTGAACCCAACCATAAAACACAACCTTTGAAGCCATTTCACTTCCTTGCTTGCATGAGTCACTATGATATACTCAACTTCCATGGTGGATATCCCAACACTAGCTTGTCGTTTGTTCATCCAACTTACAGCTCTAGCAAACAAGTCGAACACATATGCACTTCAATGACGATCATGATCTCCAACCCAATTGGAATCCACAAAACCCTGCAGATTCAAAGTCTTGCTTTCACCAAGGTTGCCTTGATGGGAAATCATGTAGTCAGAAGTCCCGTGCAAATACTTGAAGATCCTCTTCACTATCATCCAATGCTCTTTGCCTAGACTGGACATGAATATGATAACTACTCCCACTGCTTGTGCAATGTCAAGTCTTGTACGACCTTTGCATACATCACGATTCCTATTGCACTCGCATATGGACCCTGAACCATGTCCTCCAACTCTTCCTGTGTCTTCAAGCATTGTGCAGTTGATAGTTTCTGACCAGCTGGAAAAGGTGTGCACACAGGTTTGCATTCATGCATCCTGAACCTTTCCAATAGTGTCTCAACATATTTCCTTTGTTCTAGACAGAGCTTCTTATTCACGCAATCTCATTTGATGTCCACGCCCAAGATGAATCTTTTGGCCCCAAGATCTTTCATGTTGAACTACGTAGACAATTGAGACTTCACTTGCTTAATTGTGCTCTTGTCACTTCCGATCAACATGTCATCCACATAAATAACTATGATGACGAAGTGATCACCCTATAAGCAAGGATCAGCTTTGCTACGCATGAGCCCAAGTCGAACCACATAGTTGTCGAACTTATGTTTTCACGTTTTGGGTGATTGCTTCAAGCCATATAAGAACTTCTCCAGTCTTCAAACCAAGTCCTCTTTTCGTTTTACCTTTAACCTTTCTGGCTACATGTAGATTTCTTCTTCAAACTCTCCATGCAGAAACATTGTCTTAACATCCATTTATCTATCTCAACATTAAATGCATCAACCATAACTAAAAGAAATATAATTGAAGTCAATTTCGCAACAGGAGAAAAGGTCTCACCAAAGTCAATTCCCTCTACATACAAGAATCCCTTTGCTACCAAGCGAGCCTTCTACTTCTCCAGTTTCCCTTGCACATTTTGATTCTTCAAGAAAACCCACTTAAAGCTTATAGGGTTTTCATCCAAAAGGCAATCCAAGTCTCATTCTTGTCTAGAGACTTTGTTTCCTCCTTCGTGTACTTCTTTCAAGACTTTCTGTCTACGCAACCAAGAGCTTCCTTCACCATCTTGGGATCTTCACCATAAGTCATTGATAAAAAGAACACAGAACGAAAATCCAATGGCTTATACCTTTCAAGGATTCTACACAACCATTCTAATATTCTCTGAGTAGGAGTTGCAAGCTCCTCTTCTTGTGACTCTTGCAACTCTTCATCTATTGCACCATACTCTGATATAGGATCTTCAGCCTATGCCTTTTTTGTTTCTTCCTTTGGCTGCTTCTTTGGTTCTTCTTGCACAACCACCTTACGTGCCTCCCTAAAGACTACATTCCGGCTATAGATTGCCTTCTTTATCTCAGGCATAGTTCAAAATCTCGTTCTCGACGATTTCTCAATAGGGCAAAATTTGAACCGAGACTCGGATCTCGGCAATTTCTCGACAAATTCATCACTACTTTTAAAAACATATAAATTCATAAAAAAAATTAAATTAAATGTGAAAACATTGTTGAATGACATGAGAAATGAATGTAGAGAATGCCATAAGCTTAATCACAAGGTTCGATTCGAGTTTGAGTTCGGCGAGGTTAAAGTTCGATCCAACTTCACCACTAGATAAAATTTGAAAAAAAAAACACCACTAAATTCGAACAATGTAATTATAAAAAAATAGTTAAAACATATAAACAAAAAAAATAAAAAATTACAATATATATATATATATATATATATTAAAAAAAACTTAAAAGAATAAAATAAAACATACTTAAAAATACTAAAACTAGGAAAAAAGGTAACAAAACCTAAAAGGGATTGTTTGTTGTCGTCATTCAATACTCCCTGATTGTTCGCTCTTTTGCTCTTCCTCAACTCAAACCTCCCTCGACAGGAGTTTATTCTTCCTTGCTTGCAATCACCCCAGTCCATCAAGCGTCGCCCACTCTATCACGTCTGCCTCGTCCTCGCCACTTGGGCCAGCATGCATAGGATCACAATACAACACAATAAGAAATTGCCAAGAACAAAAATTTTATGAAGAGGGAAGAGGGATTTTTTTCCACTGAGACAACGCTGCCGAAAATGCTTGAATAAATTGCAGAGGGTTTGAATAAATTTCTTTCTAGTAAACATTTTCACATTGCAGAGGATTGCGACTAAGATGAGGGTGATTGCTGAGTAATCGTCAAGAAATCAAGGTTTATCATCTCACGAGAAATGCAATGATTTCTTGGTTGGTAGTCATATCGCAAGAAATGGTGAGAAACAACCAAGATTTGGAACTATGGTCTTAGGAATTCCACAGCTTGTAGCCTTTGACACCATTCCCCTATCCAATAAAGATGCACATTGCAGACTTAAATTCAAGTTTCAATCTTTTGTCCATTGGAATATGGGAGAAAGCCTCAACCAAAAATTCATGGGTGTTGCAAGCATGGCTTCTTATGGAGTCTTGTCAACCAACATTGTTGTGGGTGATCCATTGACAAGGTAATAAGCAATAGCCATTGCTTCAGCCCAAGGAATATGGGAGAAAGCTTCAACCAAAAATTTGTGGGTGTTGCAAGCATGGCTTCTTACCAGTCCATGCTTCTTACGAGTCTTGTCAACCAACATTGTTGTGGGTGATCCATTGACAAGGTAATAAGCAATAGCCATTTCTTCAACGAAAATTTTTTTACACCATGTGTGCACCACTTTGCATAATCCTGGGCCTTGTCCTCAACATGTCCATCCGCTCTGCAACTCGATTTTGATGTCTTGTGTATGTAGTTGTCTTTTGCCTTTGAATATTGCTTTGTCTACAAAATTCATCAAACTCACTAGAGCAGTACTCAACCCCATTGTTTGTGCACAACACCTTGATCCTCTTCTTCATCTTGTTCTCCACATGGGCTTTGAACTCCATGAATTTCCTGAGAAATTTACATTTCTTCAAGATGAAGTATATCTAGGTATTGCGAGAGCAGTCATTTATGAAGGACACACAAAAGACAGATATGTTCAATGAGGGGGCATCTTCCGGTCTGAAAACATTGCTATAGATCACCTACAAGATTCCACTTACCTGTGCAACATTTGTGGCATTTCACCTAACTCTACTTGCCATAAACACAATGTTCGCAGAAGTTGAAGTCCAAGAGGCAATTGTCCATCCCTTTTGCAAAATATTTAATCTGCATCATTTGCAAACCTTTTTTACCATTATGGCCCAACCTATGATGCCAAGGCATTGTCTTCTCCACCAGAAGCAATGTGCAAGTTCTTGTTGCAACCTTGGCCTTAGGAATAAGTGTCGTTACATGTGCTACTTACTACACTTGCATCAAGCCTAAACAGAGTACCCATGTGAATGCCACTTGCCAACACCATGGCTCCACGCATCATCTTGCACCCATCTCTACTAAATGGCACTTGGACACTATCATCATTCATTTTTTCACAGAGATTAGATTCCTCACAAGGCAAGGAATGTAAAACCCCAGGGAGAGTCCTAATCCTCCCATTTATGAACTTCAGATTTACTCTTCCTCTACTCATGATAGTGTAGGTCGAGTCATCTCCCAGAAAGACATCACCATGATGCCAAAGCATTGTCTTCTCCACCAAAAGCAATGTGCAAGTTCTTGTTCTAGCCTTGGCCTCAAGAAGATCAGTTTTGTTACATGTGTTGCTTACTGCACTCACATCAACCCTGAACAAAGTACCCATGTGAATGTCGCTTGCCAACACCATGGCTCCATGCACAATCTTGCACCCATCACTGCTAAATGAGACCCGGTCTCTGGTGTCACTCATTTTCTCATAGAGACTAGATTCCTTGTAAGGCTAGGATCATGCAAACCACAACGGAGAGTCTTGATGTAATGACCCCTTCTCAAATATGAATCTCACAGTGACCGTTGGCCTATTTCTGGAAATCCGTAGGCTATTCGGAAGGTGCAAATGAGGGTTTCCTATTTTTTAGGATGTTCTTGCTCGAAGTTTTGATGGCAAAATCTTTCTGGGTTTTTCGAGAGCTTCGCGGAGGTATGTTTGTTTCGGTTTTCTGAGCATTTCCAGGAATTTACTATTTTTAGTAAATTCTATTTTTGGCAGCTAGCAGGATTGTCACATGGAGTTAACTTTCCTTTTCAGTTGACTCATTCAGTTTTGGGCTTCAGAATACGGTCTTGGTGGAATAAGTTAAATAAGAAAAAAAATAATAATAACGTTATATTTTAACGTTGACCTTGGCCTAGTCGAAATAACTTAATGTTATTTTAAAAAGGGGACTTGAAGGGGGGCGCCATCATTGCATGGAAAGGGGCGCCACTTTTGGAGATAAGGCTTCAAGGGAGGCCAACTGAAGCCTATAAAAGAAGGCATTGGGTTATCATTTCTTCATCTTGGTTTAATGCATTGTTATGCTGCCGCTTTGGCTCTGGAACTGCTTCGGGGAATGAAGGCCTCCTAGCTAGGGCATCGCTTCATGCTTGCAAGATAGCATCTAGTGGTGATATAGTCATTGATATTTGTACTTACTTATGTATTGATTTCAGTTGTTTCATTATTAGTTATCTGGTATTATTAGTGTTTCAGTTATTGTATTCTATATAAGACAGAACTAGGTTTTTACTCATAAATCTGAAAAAACAAAGGAAAAAGTTATGGGCATCATTTCATGGTCTTGGTTAGGCTTAGGCGCCCCTTTGCTCAAATTTATAGAATTTTTAGAGAATGCAATGAATTTCTAGAGCAAGTCGCCCTTTTCAGCTGGGACGCCCCTTTGGGGTTTGCATTGGTTTTTGTGTAACACATTTGGATGCAGATTTGATCAGAATTTTGATGCTAACTTGGGCGCCATATTTAGGAAGAGACTTTGCAACAGAAATCAGGAAGATTGAACAAGTTTTGAGTGAGTTCTTAACATCTGAAGAAATTGATAGGTGGCTGGTTTTTCTTCTCTCTAAGAGTAAAATTCTTCTTATTTTGTAAGCTGACAGTAGTACTGGCAGCCATTCTTTATTTGTTCAAAGCTGATTTCAAAAGTTCAGTTTCTATTAAGTTATTGTACTAGTTTTTAGCTCCGCCTTATGGTAGCTACTTTCCCTATTGGGGTTAGCAAGCACATTCTGGGTGTAGAGCTCCGCCCTATGGTAGCTACTTTCCCTTCTGGGGTTAGCAAGCACATGCTGGGTGTGGAGTAGTTGCATTCTTCAGTATTTCAATTAAAGCATTGTTATTACTTTCACTCCGTCATATGGTAGCCCCTTACTCCGCCTTGGATTGGGTAGCACATACTTGACGTAGAGTTCCTTTGTTAGTAATTTACTCCATCTTATGGTCGCCCCAACTCCGCCTTGGATTGGGTACCACATACTGGACGTTGAGTTCCCTTTCTAGCATTTAAAGTAGCAGAGTTGTTTCAGTACAATTGGATTTATCTTCTAACCTTAACGGTATTTATTTGTAATGTTGAAATCCAATATCAAAAATTTAAAAAAAATTGACTCAGGATATTTCACTTGATTCTCCCATCTCTAAACTTCAACTTCACTTTTACTCTACCCACGATCTAGTAGGTCAAGTTGTCTCCCAAAAATACATCACCACCATCATATTCTTCATATTCGCAAAACCACTCCCTCATAGGGGTCATATGATAGGAAGCTCTTGGATCAATCAACCATGCATCATTACATGCATGCAAACTTGTTGCTACAAGATATACATCTCCATCTCCATCACTGGAGACCTCTTCACCTAAGGATTGCGTAGCATCCGATGGTTTGACCTTTTCCACCTTTCTTACTTTACAGTCCTTGAAATGCCTTAACTTGCTGCAGTTCCAGCACTTCTCCAAGGATCTATCTGGAGTATTAGATCTACCTCTAAACTTCAAGCACCTATCCACAAACTTTTGCTTGCCTCTTTCTTATAAGCAACCTCGCACAGACATGATGCCCTTTGTCCGATAGCTTTCCACAGACACGTGCCTCATCTCCTCTAATAATAAAGTTGCAACTACATCTTCCATTTTTAGCTCCAATGTAGTACTAGTGATCACTTGATTGTCCCATAAGTCTGGCAAAGTGCATAATAACATGATGCACCTTTCTTTATCATAAATTTTGACATTCACAGATGATAACTGACTTAACACAATGTTGAAGGCATTCAAGTGGAAATCATTCATTCACAATGAATATAACTTCTTTCACAGGAATAGTTTGTTTACCAATGACATGGCCTAGTACAACGTTCTCAACTTATCTTGAAGATGATTCACAATGTTTTCACCTAAAACATTCAACAGCACTGAATCTGACAAACATAACCTGGTAGAGCTTCTTGCTTTCCCATCAGCTTTCTCCAATTCTTCAAGTTTCATTCTCATGGGTGTTGTGTCTACTATAACAACTCATTGATCTCTATCTACCAAGAGATCTTCCACCCTGAGTTTCCATAACTCAAAATGTTGATCATTGAATTTCAAACTCTATTCTTATGCTTCCTTTCATTTTCTCCACACAAGATTCTTCTTTGCAGAATTCCCACTCAAGGAAAATGTTTATCATAGGGTAGCCCAATTTCTACAAAGCTTACAACCAAGCTTTGATAACAAATGTTGGGGATAAGGCCAATGCACGATAAACTAATACAGAGAAGAGCTATGCTATGTGAATCTTAAATAGAAAAGGATAATGACAAACACCCAAATATGCACTATTTTACGTGGAAAAACCCTTTCAGGGCAAAAAACCAAAACATTAACCTTCTTGATTATAACATAAACTGAAGCCATTTTACTATGTTACAACAAGTTGCAGGGTTTTTTAACCTTCAAATAGCACTTTATTACATATTAAAATGCACACACTTGACCGTGTGAATTCAACATTCATGCAACACACACTTGACCGTGTGAATTCAACATTCATGCAAATACTTGCATCCACTCCATACACTTGACCCTGTATTAGTTCTTCACATGCTTCACAAGCATGCAACATTCTCTTCTTGAGAAGAACCGTGCCTATATTAGGCACCTCACTTTGTAGTGCCAACAACATAGGGGAATCTACAGTGACCATCTTCTGAGTAGAGTGATCATTGTGTAACGCTCTCCAATAGCTCCATGTCTGAGTGCCACCAACGTTGCTCACACTTATTTAGTCTAGCAAATACAATCAAACAAGTGTACCATAATGACTTAACTTCCATTACTTTGGCATGTTGTACAGCTCCTCGAAGCACCTTACTGTGATCCAACCATTGTGCTTCTCTTTGCAACGTTCTATAGTGCAATGAAACTATGCAAAGAACCCTGCACAACGCTGCCATCATTCCCGCACACTGACAACCTTGTGCAACGGTCATAAGCAGTCTCCACACACGCCTGTGCAACCATCTCTGCTTGGGCACTCAATCTGCACAGTGAGTGCTTTCACAAACACCTTCCATAACACCAACCTTGTGCACAATTACCATTGTGTAGATCCATACAAAGTTGTGACAATTCCCAACAAAGATAGGATGGTCAAAGATGAGACAATCAATACATGGACAAAGAATTTCAAAAACAACTTGAATCAAAAAATTAATGACAGTTGCATATTATTGTTCGCACAATCAAATATGCATATATGCTTGGAACACCTCTATTCTTGATGGCATGGAAGACAACCTCAGTCAATGTGATCAAAACTTCAAAATTGAATTGAGCAAAAGACAAATCCTTTTATATACAACACAAAACAAAACTATTTGACCTCATACTACTCACAAAGAAGCATGCTTCAACATATCAAATTCTCAATGGTGATTCCCACATCAACCAAAAAAATGGAAGTGGGTTTGGACAGTTATAATTGGCAAAATTAGCCTTTTAATGACTGTTGTCACAAAATAATTCTAACAGATAATCTGCAAAAAAGATGAATTATAGAAACTTCAATTTTCCCCTACTGTAAAATGAATGGAGAATGTATTCTCCACCTCTTCGTCAATTTCTCTCTTGTGATTTTATTTTGGAAGGAATTTGAAAGCCTTGAAGGGGAAAAGGGCAAAAAAATGACTACGATTAACCAAGCTTTACAAAAATGGAACAAACAGAAAACTGAAATGAACATACTCAAATAAATCCCAAGCCATATAATATGGAAGATATGGCAGAAAAGAAATGCTAGAATCTTTAAGGAGGAAAATTCTCAGCACAAGCAAAATTTTCGAGTCATCAAAACAAACATTTGGGACACGACAATGATTTTTAACTATAGGAAAGATTGGAATTTTAATTCTTCAAGCCTGCTAGACTGTCAAATAGCTCAAAAATTGAACATTCCCTTCCACCATAATATGCAATGGTTATTTATAAAACCAACAATTACTTGGGCTATGCCGTAGAAACAATGACTCAAACTCAATATTCATGGAGTAGCCAAAAACAATCGAGGACAAGCAGGGATAGGAGGCATCGTGAGAAATGATCAAGAAATATGTATTCTAGCTTACCTCAAAGAAATTGGAAAATAAACCAATAATGTGGCTGAACTGCTGGCCTATTTCCATGGGATCCAGATGGATGCCAGCAAAAGAATCAAAATAATTCAAATTGGAGACTCCAAACTCAAAATTCATTTTATAAAAATCCGACATACAGACAGATTATTTATATTGAACATCATCCTTGTCTCAAATCAATTGGCAAATGCACAATATTACAAACCAGAATGGGGATATGCCATTAACATTCAATCACTATAGAATTGATCACATATCAAGGGATCAAAATAGGGCAGCGGACAGCATTGCAAACATAGCCGTTTCTCAGTTTAAATCAAAAGAAATGCAAATCTTCGATCAACCAGGGCACCCACCCAAACAAATTCAAAATGTTGTGGCCCTAGAGAAATAAGTCACTATGATACCAATCCAAGAATCGCTAATTCAAGTCACTTCCAAAAGGTGAGCAATAATTTTAATTCAAGGATTGTTTATGTCAGGAAAGAAAACCCAAATAAAAATTTTATACAATAAAGGGATATGATTAATTTCTGAAGCTTTAATATTTTAGCACCCATGGGTCCTTGCACCCAATTGAGGAGTAATAGGGGACTAGATATAAGTTTTATTAATTCATATGAGACCCTGCTCCATGATATAAAGGCGGTCTACCCATATCACCTGAAAGTTGAAACTATTTTTCTCCATTACTTGACAAACCCTCCTTATTGCTCCGTTAGATATCTTTATCCATCCCCAATCGTTCACTCCACCAAGTGTCAAGTCTTTTGAATTTGGGAGTACTTGTCACGTCAGTAATGTCCTAGGGTTTTTCCCTTATTGCCATTCTGCTGTCATTCTATTCAGCTCTGTGGATTTTTCCATTTCCTTGACTAGCATTTAATATCCTCTAGCTTGGAAATTCGCACTTTGTGCAGGCATTTTCTTATTTAATGAGCTCCACACAAGAGCTTGCATCATTGCCTACAACATGAACTGGAGGAAGAAACAAAAGCGGCAAAGAAAGCACAAGTTTGTACCCAAGGTCTTCCACAAGGCAACATACCCCCTTCTCAGGAAAATCCTCTCAATGTTTCAATGTTTTGCTTGATTTGCCTACATTTGATAAAGCTTGCCAATGGCTTGAATCTCATACCCTTATTGGATAATTTTGCAAGGCGTATACCAATTGAGTTTGTTAAAAAGTTGGGTGCAAGCCCAATGGCAACCTCATGGCAGCAAGCTCATTGGGTACAAAACTTGACTAAGGGTTTCTTCCTATTTAGGTTTGAAAACCCTGAACATTGCACCGCCATTCACAACATGGTCCTTGCTATATTAGAATCCCGCTACTTGTTTTCTCCTCCTAGACCCAAGACTTTGTCGTCTCTAAGAAGGCTAAGCTCAAGGTTCGAGTCTAGGTTGAGATCGCTGGCTTACCTATGCCCTTTTGGTCATTCCTGGAACAATTGCTTAAGCCCTTCGGTCAGTTCATTTGCTTTGAAACTAACAGATTTTACATTGCAAGACCACAACAATACATTTGTGAGGAGATTGATCTCGCACAAGACCTTTGTGAGACCATTGACATCTAGATTGGGGGGCCATGCTTCACCCAATGCGTGATGTATATCAACCATCCCAACATTTGCTTCAAGTGTCAATCGTCGGACCACAAGATCAAAGATTGTCCGCTCATGGCGACCACTAATCCACCGACCAAAGCCATAGTTGAGCAAACTAGACCCCTGAGGAAGCCAACAATGGCTCGCAAGTTGTGGGTTGATAGAATAATTAGAATAACCACTATAATCAAGTACTCGCAACCAATCCTAAGCCGACCATGGAAAACCCACAGCCAGCCATCCAAACCCAAGCTATCCAAGTCCCTCCAAGCAAACCCTAACCTGGTCATGTAAGTACATCACAAGCATCGAATGTGATTTTCAAAACGCAAGTGTCTTCAACTCCTAGTTTCTTGTTCTTTCAATCACATGATTCCATGACTCAAAAGTTCCTTATCTTGGACCAAAAGCCTAGGGGCACCCCTCTTTCCCCTCGTCATCAGGGTATGCAATGCTCACAAAGCCCTTCACCTAGCAAAAATGAAGAGGATTTCTTAAAGAATGAATGATGGCCTATAGTGTTTGCAGAGTTTCTTACTGTAATGTCCCCAAAAAAGATGAATAGCTGAAAATTAGAAATATTTAGAAACCCTACTTCAAATTGAAATTTTTTTTATTTAAGTGCAACAAACCCTAGCTGCCAACGACCCCTCAAATACACCTTAAAAATAGCTTTAAAATATGGTGAACCCCAATCAATTAGTAGTTGCTCAAAACATGAAAGTATAGCCCTTCAAAATCAAATTTTATTCTTCAAACCCTAGGCATCCTTGGTTGCAAAATTAATCTCAAAATTGTAGATATTTCCTATGCCAAAAATCTTATCAGCTATCAATAAATTACATAAATATATTTGCAATAAACACAGAATTTTTTATGAATTTTTCTGAATGTTTTTATGCCTAAAAAAGCCCAAAACCTAAATCGCCTAAGCTGGAAAATTATGTGAAAATTACAAAATTTAATTCAATATAAATTAACCTTCACAAGAGGTCCAAACCAAATCGTCACTATGCAGAATAATAAAAATAATTTTAGAATTGCCTCTAGGGCACAAAAACCCCCAAAAGCATGAGATTTCGCTCCCAAATTAAGTCGTCACTCTCCCAATAGCAAGATGCCAACCTGAAAATGACCATTTGGTGTCTAAAACACCCTTGAAGAACTAGTTGATTCCAATGATAACCCCTGAATGAAGCTACCTCAAAAAAAAAAGAGGCTTTCCGTCCCCTAACTTCATTTGTTTGAAGGGTTTCGTCTTCAAAGCAAATGGCTTAGCATTTTCATGCTATAGACCAAATTTTCAATATCAAAACATAACATGTCCTTTCCAAATGATTCCTCTTTCCTTTTTGTAGTCCTCCAAGTGTGGTGCCCAAAAAGAGGAAGAGGGTAACTTAATATGTTTTAAAAGACCTTTCCTTATGATCTTTTCTTAAAATCACTTAAGCCTTCATGACCCTTAAAGGTTCCCTCTTTAAGTGAAATAAGAAACATAAAGTAATTTTCAAAAAGGTACTTTTATAAATATTCAAATAAAACATTCAATACTCTTTTCCCTTTATGCTTGTCCTTTAGCCCCCGGGAATAAGTTAAGGCTAAGGGTCTTCCAAGATGTCCATGTCAAAAGAGGGACATGACAATCCTCCTTGTCCAAAATTGCTTGTCCTCGAACAATAGAAGCACCCATAGGGTTGTTCCCACTATAGATTTTGTGCACAATTCAAATCTTAGTCTATCCCATGGGAAAGAACCCTCTTGGTGAAGTGTTGAGCACAAACTACTATTGAGAGGGGGGGTGAGTCAATATTATATATTCTTTTCTTTTCTAACACTTAATCAATTATTCCAATTAAGATATTCAAAGCAATCAAATCACAACACAAGATAACACAATGCAAAGTGACACCAAATATACGTGGAAACCCTTTCGGGAGAAAACCATGGAGAAATCTTTCTCAATATAAGTATTCATAGGAACCAACCTACTAGCCAGCCCCAAATACAATTTTGTAGGCACCAACCTACAAGGGCACCAACCCCTTTCATCGAGCACCAACTCAGCAAGAGACATCAATCTCTTCAAAACGAAGGCACCAACCTTCTCTATACACACATCAATGTTCCTCAAACTAAGTTTCACTCTTACTTCATTCAACATATCAATCCTTCCTTGACAATCATTATAGAAACAAGGTGCTTTCTTGACGGCAAACAATGGTTTGGACGGTGCAACAGAGTATTGATTTCATTGTGGTTTACTAAGTTTGTATAGGTGCCTTCAGATCAACAACCTAAACATGGTTGAATATATTGAACTCTTCTTTATTTACTATCTTGCTCCCTCAACACGAGGCTCCTCTATACTCATTCAACTCACTTTGCCCTTGGAACATTCAAAACAGGGTTATCACATAGGGTTTCTTATGTATACAACAGCAGTATGTCTACAACCACAAAGGTTTCTTCACCTCAATAGGGTTTAATCATCTCTAAGGTATGTGCAATTGTCAACAAATACAAAATACATTGCATGATGAGGTTCTTCTTACCAATCTATAGGGAAGGATTCAATGTCTTCCTTCTAACTCTGTGATCCAGTCGCTTCTTGACTGTCACCATCAATCAATCAACCACATGCAACTTCATACCAGAGTTATTGAGTTCATGCTTTCAAGAACTTTCCAAGGCAATAGTAACTTAATTCAACCATACTCATTGAATGGAAACATACACACCAAAACACATTTGTTCATTCATTATGTCAATCCTTATTACATGACAGTCCATTCATGGACCTAAAGTATTTTTTGAGGAGTTTTGTTGTTCATTCATATTTTTAGGCTTCCTCTCCTCTCTCTTTCTTGGAGATCACTCTCCTCTATGCCACCCAACACCAGAACAATGATTTCTCTTTTCATTTTTAACATAGGACCTAGTTAGTTACAAAGCATAACTACCAAATTGTTAATCCAACGTAGGACTAGTGGGTGTCTATACAAAACATGACTTCGATTTTAGGGATTAGACACATATAACTTATAATGATCCTTTACAAGACCTCTTTGGACTCCTAAACCCCACTTGACTCATCTAGACATTACAAACATGCCAATGACCCTTCTAAACTCATTTGAATATTTGAATTTTCAAATTTCCCGTTTTGGAGGGAAAACTCCTAGAAACCTTATAACACATCTCTATGACTCCAAATGAACACTCAAGGCAAAAATGGACCTCATAAGGTCCTTTACACTCTTTGACACTCACTTTGACCAATTTTGACTTGCAATTTGACAAAACTCAAAAAAAGGTGTTTCATGGCTTGATGCTCCTACATCAAGGAGTTTCAAGCTCATGTACGGGAGACAATAGAAAATCAATAGATTCCCAACTTTGTGTCCCCCACTCATTATCTAGAACATTCAAATCACTCTCCTTGTAGACATCAAACTTTGCAGATTTGTCTAGTCGACTCCATTGCCGATCAATATTGTTGGTTTTTCCTTTCAATATTCTCACAAAATTCTACTTTCAAATATTTTTGCTCTTCTTTTATTTCTTCCACTTTCGAATATACAAATTTGCCACTCGCTATGCACTTATTTATAACCCACGAAAAGCCACAAATTAAGGTCGTGACTCTTCAAACGAAAAGGTCCATTCAAACGATCACAACTCCTCCAAATTAGGTCGGCCAAGGTTGGGGACCATTTTAGCCTTAAAACTGCCTTGAAACCTTCGCCATAATTATCTATTTAAGCCCGTTAGACATAGTCAATTTATCTTTGATTCCATGCAAAGATATGACCGTTATTTGCATGATTAATTACCTCAATCAAATTAAATATTATTTATTTAATTTAATTCTTGTATCGAAATACTTTGTCATCAATCAGATTCACGATTACCCTTTGACATCAATGACAATATTTCCAAAAATCTCCCCCTTTGTCATTGATAACAACCTATGCTCCCCCTTGTTGTACTGTTTCTTCTGTCAAAGATCTTTTTGTAGCTCCACCTTTCTATGACTCCCTCTTTCTACACTTCTCCCCCTTTGACATCAATGGCAAAGGGACTACCCAAGAGCTGGATAATGCAATGCTTAGCTCCCCCTTAATCAATACTTCACTTTAGTGGCAAGAAGCAAAAAAGATTACTCCCAACTTCTCACGAAGGTATTCAAATGTGTCCTTTGGAAGTGGCTTGGTAAAAATGTCCGCTAATTGCTTTGTGGTGGCAATATATTCCAATTTTACCTGTCATTTTGCAACTTGCTCTCTCAGGAAATGGTATCTGATTGGAATGTGCTTTATTATGGAATGTATCACTAGATTCTTTGAGATGTTGATAGCACTGGTATTGTCACAGTATATTGAAATTGGATGATCATATTCTACCTTGATGTCTTTAAGGGTCTGCTTCATCCAAAGAATCTGAGTGCAACACAATACTGCCGCTATGTACTCTGCCTCTGCTGTGGATAAGGAAATTGAATTTTGCTTTTTACTTAGCCAAGACACTAGGCTATCTCCAAGGAAAAATGCTCCTCCACTTGTGTCTTTTCTGTCATCTAGGCACCCTGCCCAGTTTAAGTTTGTATATGCTACCAAAGTGAAATCCTTCCTTTTAGGATACCACAATCCATAGTCTAGAGTTCCCTTTAGATATATGAATATCCATTTCACTGCTTGCACATGTGTTTCTTTAGGAGCTGCCTGATAGCGTACTACCATGCCCATTGCTTGCGTGATATCCAGCCTGGATGTCGTTATGTACAAAAGACTGCCAATCACTGATCTGTAGAGGGACTTATCTGTATTCGACGATTCATCATCCTTACTCAACTTGTTTCCTGTAGCCATAGGCGTGCCAACCGGTGCACAATTTTCCATTCCAAATTTCTTAAACATTTCTTTAGCATACTTGGTCTGGGAGATGAATATTCCTTTATTGGACTGAGATATTTGCAAACAAAGAAAGAATGATAGCTCACCAAGCATGGACATCTCAAATTCCTTCTACATGTCTTCGACGAATCCTTTGGACAACTTCTCACTATCTCCTCCAAAGATCATATCATCAACATAAACTACAACAATTAACTGATGCTCACATTTAGTTTTGATGTACAAATTGTTGTCGGCAAATCCTCTCTTGAATCCCTGGTTTGTAGATGCTTGTCAAGTCTTGAATACCAATCTCTGGGGGCTTGCTTCAATCCATACAAGTCTTTCTTTAATTTGCATACATATTTGCTATCTTTTGATAGAAGGAATCCTTCTGGCTGCTCGATGCAAACTTCCTCTTCTAATTTACCATTCAAAAAAGCAAATTTTACATCCATTGGATATACCTTGCAGTTCTTGAAAACATCATAGGCAAGAAACATTCTGATTGCCTCTAATCTTGCCAAGGGAATGAAGGTTTCTTCAAAGTCAATACCTTTGATTTGAGCATATCCTTTGCATACCAATCAAACCTTGTTTCACATCACTTGACCATCCTCATTTAGTTTTTTCCTTTATACCCATTTGGTGCCGATCACATTCTGATCCCTCAGTATGGGTATCAGCTCCCACATCTCATTCTTCTCAATTTGGTTTAGCTCTCCTTCCATTGCTTTTACCCAATGTTCATCATGGCTCGCTTCTGAAAAATTCTTAGGCTATATTTTAAATAACAAATAAAATTTTACTTGTTCAGTTTTTCTTACAGTCCTTTTGGTTTGTACTCCAGCGTGTATATTACCAATGATTTGGCTTTCGGCATGGTTCTTCTGAACGAAACGAGATGGTGCCTTGGTGTCTTGCCGTTCATCTTCATCCATCTTCTCTACTTCAACATCTTCAATGATATTTGGTTCGTCTAATGGATCACTTGCCTTATGAGTTCCAGTTTCATCTACTCTGACACTAGCATTTTCTACAATAGTTTGCGTTCTCTTGTAGCATTTGTAGGTCTTGCTTTTGGTGGAATATCCCAAAAAAATTCCTTCATCGGCTCTTGAGTCAAATTTCCCAAATCATATTTGGTCCTCTTAATAAAGCACTTACTTCCAAATACTTTGAAATATTTGACGAAAGCTGGTCTTCTCGTCCATAACTCATATGGGGTCTTGTCATTGTTGACTCCAATCTACCCTCTATTTAGGATATATACAGCTGTGTGGACTGCTTCTCTCCAATATTTGTCTGATAACTTGGATTCGTTCAGCATTGTCCTAGCCATTTCTTGGACAGTCTTGTTCTTTCGTTCTACTACCCCATTCTGCTGTGGGGTTCTTGCAGTTGAGTATTGTCTTTTTATCCCATGGTCTTCACAATACTCAATGAATTCATTTGACATGAACTCACCTCCTTTATCTGACCTTAAGCATTTGATCCTTAAACCGGTTTCATTTTCAATTAATGCTTTGAATTTGCTAAAGACTTCAGACTTTTCTTTCAAAAACACAACCCATGTCATTCTAGTGTAATCATCAATTAGCAGCATAAAATATCTCTCACCTTGTATACTTTGCATTCTAGTGGGTCCACACAGATCTGTATGAATGAGCTCTAATTTCTTCGTGGTGGAATATTCCTTCGTTTTGAATCTTGTCCCAATCTGCTTCCCATGCTGGCATTGCTTACAATGGTGTCTTTGGTTGGATTGGCTATTGTGAAGCAGCCATTGTTCTCACTAACACTTTGCCTAGGGTGTTTGGCAAATAGTTAACTATATTTAAGAAAAGGGATAATGTTGCATACATAAGGGAGTTTAATTTTGGAACTTAGTGTCACACCCCAATGGTGTCTTTGGTTGGATTGACTATTGTGAAGCAGCCATTTTTCTCACCACTACTTTGCCTAGGGTGTTTGGCAAATAGTTAACTATATTCAAGAAAATGGATAATGTTGCATACATAAGGGAGTTTAATAGGGTTTCTCAAGACCTTGAACAATCCCCCTTGAATGAGACTCTGCAAAACAAAATTGTTGAGTTGAGCCAAAAAATTAAATTAGCAGAAATTCATAAGTACATGGAGCTCAAATCCGAGCTCACATTCACTCATTGAAGATTGGGGATAGAGTTTCCAAGGAGTTTTTCAACAAATTAAGAGCTCCTTAATCTGTTGTGCAAATCAAGGCTATCAAAGAAGCTAGCAACTATCTCATTAGTCTTCCAAATATCTTGCAAGCCTTTGTTCAACACTATAAACAACAATATTTTCAAGCCCAACCCCCTTCTGAAGTTAGGGATGCAGCTTTAAGAAAATGCCTTGTTGTCATTCCTTGTAAACTCATTCCAAGCCAAAGAATGGCATGCGACAAGCCCCTCTCGATTGACGAGCTTCATGATGAAGTGATTAGTATGGATCATGAAAAAGCCCCAATTATAGATGGTTTTCCTTGTGAGTTTTAACAAACCCTTTGGGATTGTGTGGGCCCTAATTTGCACAAAGTTTATATGGAAGCTATGGCCAAGGGCTCTCTTGGAAATCCCATCAACAAAGGCAAAATCAAGTTTATTCCCAATGTTGGTGACCGAGACATAATCACCAATTGGAGGCCCATAACCCTCTTGAATGTCTCTTATAAAATTATTGCCAAGGCTCTAGCCTTCAGAATTAGTTACCTCCTCTTGGTAGTTAGGCCAGAGCAAACTGGATTCACTCAAGGAATATATATCTTAGACAATATCATTGTTCTTTGGGAAGGGATGAAATGGACTCACATAGCCAACCAGAAAGCTTTGATTATTAAAATTATCTTTGAAAAGCCCTATGACAGGATTGAATGGCCCTTCATTCTTGCTATTTTGCAAGCCCTTGGTTTTGGTCCTAGGTTTGTTCACTATGCCCAAACTCTCTTTCAAGATGATTATATTTGTCCCTCCATTAATGGTCATCATTCTGAGAATTTTAACCATCAGGCAAGCCTGCCCCTTTGCTCCTTTGTATGTCTTAGTTGTGGAAGGATTTGGCTATCTATTAGGGGACTATGCTTCCAAAGGATTAGTCAAGGGCCTCACTCACCTCAACACCAACTTCTTAATTGCCACTCAATTGATGACTCTTCCCTGACTATTCTAGAAGAAGAAAAGGTGGTTCAAAACACTATGGGATGCCTTCAAGCTTTTTGGTAGCCTCTGGCTCAATTTATAGTGGGCCAAGACTTGGTGCTATAGGCAATTCTATAGTCCTCTACTAAGTTGGCTTGAGGCTTATCAGTGGAAATGGATTGTCCATGGGGAGATGTTTTAATTATTGGGCAATCTCT
This sequence comes from Torreya grandis, assembly GCA_037957365.1. Taxonomy (NCBI): domain Eukaryota; kingdom Viridiplantae; phylum Streptophyta; class Pinopsida; order Cupressales; family Taxaceae; genus Torreya; species Torreya grandis. The sequence goes on along the minus strand of JARHVA010006139.1, from coordinate 867,713 downwards.
TTGCTTTTCAAGCTTCCCAAGTTGAGTTGTGGAATTACGTGGTCTTGAGAATGGAGAAAAAACTTTCATATTGGATTACTAAACCTCTCTCTCTCGCAGGCAAGTTTCAAATTGTTCAAAAGTTCTTGCTGCCACTCATGTTTACTACTCTTCTTGTTTGACTCCTTCTAAGGCTGCCTATAGGGAGCTTGAAAAATTGTTGAGAGACTTCCTTTGGGCCAATTCAGAAGGAAAAAGAGGCATTCACAGAGTCACTTTGGACATTGCTATGGACCCAAAGAGGTTGGTGCGCTAGGGCTTATTGACATTGCCATACAGGAAGTTGCCCTTTGTTCCAAATGGATCCCCAGGGCCATCGAAGGGCAAGAACCATGTAAAGTTTTTCTCAAGCACTGCATCTCCTTGAGCAATCCTTATGGATGAGAAGCTTGGAAGAATTTGGGATTTCAAACTCTGCTTGTTGCTCCTATTCCTATCAAAATTGCAAAAGTACCTTTGTGGCCAAATGCATATGGAAGGCCTACGAAACCATCAAGCCTTGGCTGGAGTGGAAAGGGGATGGATTTAAATCTAGTCTCTCCATTAATTCACACTTCATATGGTGGTCCCCAATTATTGCCATTAATGGGAAGCTCGTAGATGAGGTTCCTAGAATCAACGCCCTTCAGCGCTTTCACAAAGGCATTCAAGCCACTGGGGTTATCTTTGATAAACAATCTAGATCCTAGCCCAATTGGTAAGATTTAAACACTAAGTTCAAACTTAACAACTAGGATTTTGAATCCATTGTTGAGCTCCAGATAGTTGTGCCTAAGTATTCTTTGCACAAAATTGAATTTAAAGGCTCTCCCAAATGGTGGAAAGATTGAAATAGGAGTGTGTCCACTCCCTTGCTTCAGTACAAACCCTGGCTTGGTTATCAAAAGCTATCTCGCAACAGTGGGCCCTATGAAATGTTCAACAAACTATGGAATCTTAATAGCTCGTCCTTTCATTGGAGAAGGAGATTCCCAACCGTCTCATCTGGGATTGTAGAGCCCAAAAAGGCCATTTTTGCTTGGTGCATTCTCTACCAAGGTCTTCCACTAGGTGACAGATTGCTTCATATGAGGATCCCATCTCCCAAATGCCCTACCTATGGTCATACTGAGTCTCTTAAGCACATATTTTGGTTTTGTGTTAAAGCACAGGAAGCATGGAAGTGCATTCACTCCTTGTTTTGGACATTTAGACCATAAGCCTTTTCCTGGCACAACCATTTTAGGGGATTTTGGTCTAGTCCCTATGAGATTCAAGAAAATTTGGCACGTTTTTTGAATTGAGATTCTCTTTCTTCTTTGGAAAGATTGCTACATTGTCAAATGTCATGCTACAAATTCAAAAGCAAACGAATAAAGTGGCACTAGAGATAGAACACCTATGTGCTCGCATTGGCCATTGGGACTACACCCCTTGTACTGTTAGTAGGGTTCCCTCAGATGCCTTGCACTAGGACCATCCCTGAAAGGAACAAGAACAAAGGGAACATAGCAAGGGGTGATGCAAGTCACGGAGTTGCTATCATTCTCTGCCCTATCGCCTCCTCATGGTTACCGCTTCACGTCGTCAGGGAGCCATGAATGGTGGCCCTCACCATAGGCTGGATATGGACACTTTGGTTTTGTTCCTTCTGGATGGGACAAGTAGGGGAAAATGCCCAAGTTGGCTCTCACTATCTCACCCCCTCGTCAACAAACAAAGGAAGTCGTTGAAGAAACTAATGGACAAGATGGTTGGAAACCCATATTTGATGATCCACAACTCCATGGGGACGATAAGGGAGATAAGCCTAAAATTCCACCACCTCCTCCCCCCTCTACGGGGCTGGTTGCACCGGTGACCTAATTTATTGTTTCTTGTTATATATGGATTGTTGTTGGTGTCACACATTATGTAGTTTGGTATTGATGGTTTTGTGGGCCTAGGGCCATTGCTTTGATACTCTCTTGGGTTTAATATTGGTTTGCCTTTTGTTGTGCTCTTGCTTGTGGTGTGCTTTCATACCACCCACCTTTTTGATCGAGCATGTACTATGTTTTTACTCTTTAGAAATACATTGCATGCTTTCAATCAAAGAGAATATATATATAAACTTTATCCACTTTTGCTAATGGAGTATCATTCATTATATTGGTTAGACTTGGTCCTTTGGTGTCAATCATAGGCCCGTCCCTTTTACCATATGTTATTATTTAGCTTGTCCTCTTCACCCCTTTCAGACATGGTTATTTAGACCTTGATTTAGTCGCCCACCTTTGTCTAGATCAATTGACCCCCCTCACCTTAAGACCTGTGTAGTTTTTTGTTTACCCTTAAAACAAGTCCTAGGGAAAAAAAGCAAACAACATCCTTTTAAAGCACATCAAATCTATTTAATTAAAAAAAAAAAGGTGACTTTCAAATGAGGGAGATAATGCTAAACATTCTCATCCATAAAAGAAGGATGTGCTCACTGGATTTCCTCGTTATCCCTAAAGTCTTTAACTTCAATGAAGAGATGAAACCTCCATATCACCTTATAGTGCCCAAGCTTCAAGACAAGTTGATACAAAGAAAAAAGGATGAAATACACTATTCTGTTCTGATAAGACCATACGTCCAAAGGAAATAAGGAATGGTAGATATCTGTTGGGTAGTACCCATCTTAAAGATCTAAGGGTGCACAATTCAGGCTATTTTATCTTCATTCATCCCCTAGATTGTAAATTGACCTGTGATTTCAATGAACATGAGATAAAAATCTCTCAAAATACAAAATTATGGCTGAGTGGGGAAATAATGAGCTTTATGTTTGTTCTCTCACTATCTCACCCCCTCGTCAACAAACAAAGGTAGTCGTTGAAGAAACTAATGAACAAGATGGTTGGAAACCCATATTTGATGATCCACAGCTCCATGGGGACGGTAAGGGAGATAAGCCTAAAATTCCACCACCTCCTCCCCCCTCTACGGGGCTGGTTGCACCAGTGACCTAATTTATTGTTTCTTGTTATATATGGATTGTTGTTGGTGTCACACATTATTTAGTTTGGTATTGATGGTTTTGTGGGCCTAGGGCCATTGCTTTGATACTCTCTTGGGTTTAATATTGGTTTGTCTTTTGTTGTGCTCTTGCTTATGGTGTGCTTTCATACCACCCACCTTTTTGATCAAGCATGTACTTGTTTTTACTCTTTAGAAATACATTGCATGCTTTCAATCAAAGAGAATATATATATAAACTTTATCCACTTTTGCTAATGGAGTATCATTCATCATTTTGGTTAGACTTGGTCCTTTGGTGTCAATCATAGGCCCGTCCCTTTTACCATATGTTTTTATTTAGCTTGTCTTCTTCACCCCTTTCAGACATGATTATTTAGACCTTGATTTAGTCGCCCACCTTTGTCTAGATCAATTGACCCCCCTCACCTTAAGACCCGTGTAGTTTTTTGTTTACCCTTAAAACAAGTCCTAGGAAAAAAAAGCAAACAACATCCTTTTAAAGCACATCAAATCTATTTAATTAAAAGAAAAAAAAAGGCGACTTTCAAATGAGGGAGATAATGCTAAATATTCTCATCCATAAAAGAAGGATGTGCTCATTGGATTTCCTCGTTATCCCTAAAGCCTTTAACTTCAATGAAGAGATGAAACCTCCATATCACCTTATAGTGCCCAAGCTTCAAGACAAGTTGATACAAAGAATAAAGGATGAAATACACTATTCTGTTCTGATAAGACCATACGTCCAAAGGAAATAAGGAATGGTAGATATCTGCTGGGTAGTACCCATCTTAAAGATCTAAGGGTGCACAATTCAGGCTATTTTATCTTCATTCATCCCCTAGATTGTAAATCGATCTGTGATTTCAATGAACATGAGATAAAAATCTCTCAAAATACAAAATTATGGCTGAGTGGGGAAATAATGAGCTTTATGTTTGTTCAGTGGTTGGTAAAAACACAGCAAAAAAAAAAGGAAAATTTTAGCAATTAGGCCCTTTACCATATGTGCTCCACCAACATTAATAAGAAAGCGGGTCAACTCCCTCTTCAGCTTACATTTTGGACAGTAGCCATCAACTCCAACAGATCTGTCTCTACTATTTGCAAGAGATTGTATGATCTACCATATTCAAATAAAATAAACAACTCTCAAGTGCATTTCACATTATAAATAAGTGTATGTTCATGGGAACCATACAGAAAAAGATTCCAATTCCAACACTGTGCAGGTTTATCAAAGGAACAAGACAAGGAGAAGCTCAAAGAAACATCTCCGAAGAAGTAATCCCCCATGAAGCATGAACTCGTTAATGAAGAGGATAACCATCACATGATTCAAATTGATAATGAGGAGCCCACTATCAATTCTACAATCAACAATGAACTACCTACTCATCAGTTTCAGTAAGCAATAAACACTCCAAAGGAACTCAATCCGATTTAGGTAATGTCCTCATCTCTTGTGATTGACAATAGGTCCAGATCTCATCTTCCTCCACTATTTCCCACCCTTCCAGTTGCAACCCAAGTCCTTTCTGGGTTTAAATTATGTAAGCAAGTAGGAATAATACCTCTTACCCAAGCCCCACCTTTCAATAGGTTTGGCATTCATCGTAATCAGCTGAATATTCAAATGCAGCAATGCTTTGCCTCTCCCACTAATAGATTATCCCCCCCTATCTAGACTCCTCAACTGCTGCAAGGGAATCCAATCCCCACCAGAAAGTTGAATCCATACAATACCCGTGGGAGTCAGCTTGAAAACCAAACCCATACTGAAAGCATTGACTTGGCCATCCATCATGCTGTAATAGAAATCTCTGCTTCTCTGAAAAACCTCAATAAAAACATAGATGAAATAAGGATCCATAATCCCTATTTGGAGAGTAACCTTTATAAGCTTCAGCACACCATCCTGCAGCAAAATCAGAGAATAGAATCTCTGAACAAATGTGTGGATAGGCTGGGAAATATTGTAGAAAAACATGAACAAACTTTAGAAGCAATCAACACCGTCATGCTTTCTGAAAATGCAATGTGACAAATAGCATATATCATTCATGAACATGCATAGATGCCTCCTCCTGCAAAGAGACAGGCTGCAACTCCTGAAAACTCTACAAAAGAAACTACCAAAGGAATAACATGGCAAAGGAATCTTTTCAAACCACAAGCCTCCACCTTAGGCCAAATCTGGTCTGCTCACTCCCCCAATGAGGAAAGGTCTTCTAACCCTCCTGCATATGGGCCTCACAACAACAACTAATGATTATAAGTTCTTAAAATCTTTTTTTGTATGATAAATGGCCTATCTACGATAAATAAACAACTAATGATTATAAGTTCTTAAATTCTATTTTTGTATGATAGATGGCCTATCTATGAAAAAATAATGTGTATAGTGGCCAGCATATCAATAATAGTAAGAGTAGCTATAGATATAAGTAGGTCAACTTTCTATGCAATGATGACAATGTAAAAATGGTTACTATGCAGACACCTACGCATAGTAGTAGTAGTAGTATGAAGAGAGACAGGCAAAGGTATAATAGGCAGGATTTTATACATAATGCCTTAATAATGTAAATTTCCTATCATTTTTTTTTTTAATAACAAACAACCGAGCTTTATATTATGTTAAAATCAAAAGTACATATTCGACTGTGCCAAGCTTGAAAACTATTAGCCCAAGCTTGAGCATTATACAATAAAAGAACAGAAGAAGTAATCATGATAGAGAATCAAGATGTAGAATATATCCGATATCTTCCTGAAGCTTGTTGGACCACCATGGAGGAAGCATTCCATAGCACAACAAGTCTTTATTATCCAGAGCCCAATTAGCCAATCCATCAGCAACCTTGTTTCTTTAGCGAGGAATGTGATTGAATTGAACTTCTTGAAATTTTCCCCATAGTTGTTTTATCTTCCATATCTCTTTAGCAATACACCAATTGGGAGAAGAAACCAGGCTGCTATCAGAAAGCAAGTGATTAATAATTTGAGAGTCAGACTCAACCTAGATCTTATGCCATCCAATTTTTAAGGCTTCCTGCATGCCTTTATATATGGCTTTCACCTCAGCAAGATTGTTGGTAGTATAGCCAAGATTCAAAGCAAAAAGGAACTGCATTGCACCATCGACATCCCTACCAATGCCTCCCATAGCAGCTCTCCCTGGATTCCCTCTTGAAGCCCCATCCGTATTTATTTAACCCTATCCAGGAGAAGGGTTCTTCCAATGTCCATCCCTTAAAACTTTCCTCTTATTCTGCAACCTTGGACAAGTGAGATCTTTAAGATCAATGTTCACCTGTTCACATGTGTTTTTCCATTCCGGAGAAAGATCTTGAGGCAAGGATATCTTATGTTTCAAACTTTCCGTTGTGTTGATTTTGGTCTTCTCCTACACAAAAGAGTTATCTTTCCTTGTTTGCAAGAAAATTCTACTATTTCTTTCCTTCCATATGTTCCACAAGAGAAGAGAGATAGCACTCCATGATACAAGAGTAAAATTTTGGCCTTTAAGAAGGGATTCTTTCCAATATCTAAAAATCTGCTCAAGAGACTCCAAACTTATCCACCACATCTTGAATATTGCAGCAAGATGCTGCCATAACAGGATGACCCAAGAACATGAGAAAAAAAGATGAGAAGAAGTCTCCTCAGCATGTAGGCACAAGACACATGGAAAAGGGCCATTCAAACCTCTCTTCATAAGAGGATCTCCAGTTAAAACTCTACTATAAATGAGAAGCCAAAGGAAAAAGCTGACTTTAGGCCACATACCCGGATGCCAAATGTTCTTGAAAAGAGAATGCAAAGGATGAGGATTTTCAACCACCAAAGAAGCATATCCATCAGCAACTGAATAATTGCCAGTGCCGTTCCTTCCCCATCCCAACTTATCCGGATCTGGTGATGCTGAAAAAGGATGAGTTTCCATAATATGAGAAATAAACAAATGGGCTTGTTGATCTATAACAATTGGCCATTCATCCATCGGAATCCAGGATTTCCCTATCTTTTATGCAGTCTTGGATGATATGATTTTTCTTTGATAAGGCAAATGTTTTCTTTCTTCAACCCTAATATAATATAGTTTTACTTTTCTCAAAAAAGGCAGTCCAGCCTATCAACAAGATTTCTGCACGTGTTTATTACACAAGGTTATGAAGAAATGTTTTTAATACTGCATTTGGCATTTATTTACAGAACTATAGTTAATAGAGGCTTTGAAGTCAATATTAGTATCAACTCAAATATATATATATATATATATATATATATATATATATATATATATATATATAATAGACCTAGTAGAATTTTCAATTGTCATTAAAATGATGAAAGGACATCTAATGTTCATGAATGCATAAAAGGAAGAAAGACAACAAATATAAAAGATAAAGCAGACAACACGGTTAGGGACAGCTGCAAGGGTTTATGGCATTCAACACGGTTGGCAGCAATCAGCTTTCTATGGAGGATGAGATGTCATGTCTCTCAGAACGACACCTCCCCTCTCTATATGGGGAAATTAAGGCTCTTCAGACAAGAGTTAGCTTTGTTGTACATGATAAGCGTAAGTGGTTTTGAAGAGATGTGAACTCTTTGCCCATTGGGGTGCAAGCACAGGTGCTTTTTTTCCTTGCCTATGTAGGGAGAGATGCTCCCTGTTAGCTTTATGCTCAGTTGATGTAAATATTTGTTTTTCTTGTTTTTTAGCTCAAGTGAGGTTACCATTTGTTCCTTAGAATAATATATGATGCATTTTTCCAAATAAATAAAGAAGAAAAAGCAAACACATTTACTACAGAAAGGATTCAAGCATTAAATCAAAAATCCTTTCAATTTCTCTCAGCAGTATCAATTGTCTTATATTCAGCATGCAATAGTAGACAGGAAACAAGCCTCCTCATTTTATGTCCGTTTTTATTTTCCTTTTTTTGTCCTATCTTTGACTACTTACCTCAAAAAGGATGACTTACAGTGGATATATAGCAGCGTCCATCTCCTCTCACCCGCAAAGCTAGTGTATCATATGGGTCCAAATCAAGGTAGCCTTCAAACTGTCAATAAAGAAAAAGAAGAAAAGAAAATTATTATATTATTTTCTGAAGAAGAAATACAAGTAACCCAATTGACCTTTTATAGCTGAAAATTGCATTTTAACTTTAATTTCTATCCTTATAAGGAATGGTCAAGTTGATATTAGAACAGTTGCAGCAAACCCATCTCAAACACTCAAGTACATTTAAAGAGCTATGTCACATATTTATAGGAGCGAGTTGTGAGAGAATTGTTAATTTATACAACAATAACAGCTTTAGGATTAACATAAGCACAACATGAATAAGTAGCTTATATCTTGTTTGACTATCAGGTCTTGTTCAACAGAAGGAATTACACTCAGACAGCAAAGTTATGAATTAAATATCCATCAGCAGAAACTGCTAGAAGGTCAAACACCCAGCCAGCTCCAGGAAAATACTTGGTATGTTCATATCTAATTCCAAATGGCAAAACACAATTTCGATTTTGTTGTCACCATAAATTGAACTTCCCGAAACTTTCCCATTTTTGCACCAATGCGTACACCAATTCCCAAACACAAATTTTCACCATAAACATTTGGTAATTTTTTCAAAGCCCCATGGCCCAATCGGGATTATCGGAACTTTTCGGCAACTTAGGAAATTCCTTGAGTCCACGGGTTCCCGAAACCTCTGATTTGTCCGATTAGGTCTGTTGTTCCTCAGGTTCCTCCAAACACCGATTTGTTTGATTAAGTCTAGGTGCTCACGATTTCAAAAAGTTCCGACTGTTCTGATTTGGTCTATGAATGTAGTTCCTTGAGTGTAGCAGGTTCCCAATAACACCTATGAACCCAACAAACTTTTGTCAAAGTTTATAAACTGCATTTCATCAAAGCTTTCGCGTCTGAAAGGAACCAAGGGAAGGTGTTGTTGGTACCGTCAGTGCTCGAAAGGCCTGATAAGCCCGATTAGTAAAGCAGAAGTTTCAAAATAACATTTGAATGGTTTTGTCAACCTCCAAAACACTCGACTAGCATTGAAGGCGTTATTTTTAATTCAAAAAGCAATTTAAGAGCACTATAAATAGAAAGTAAGAGGTTCTCAATTTTACCAAAACCTCTGAATTTTTCTGTTGCAGGTGTTGAACAGTGCCAATCTGCTTTGGCTTCCTCACTATCACTCTAATTCGTGCATTTTCCATCTTTGAAAGGTTAGTTTGCTCCATTTTTGTTCTTCATTTTTGATTTCCCTCAATTCTCTTGCTTGCCATTGTTTTTCCCGCATTCCTTTTCATCTTGTCATTTTCCTAAGGTCTGTTGCGACCATGTCTCGTCTTTTTCTCCATTTTTTCCCATATTTCCTCTGTTTTTCCATGCCATCTTGAATTCATCACCCTCAGAGTATTTCCCAACTTTTCCTGTCAATTTTAATCATATATTGAGCAACTTATTGCATTTCGGGTTTTGGAGGTGTTGCAGGCACCAAAAAATTCTGATTCATCCGAACAGAGCCTAGAAGAAATTATAGAAAGAATTCTTCTCATTTTTATGACCACCGTATCCCAGCCTTTGCAACCACAAGCATTTTCTGCCATCTGATTTAGCTTTCAAAAACTTAAGACTGCATGCCAAAATTGCATTCCGCTTAACCACACCTACAAGAATGAATTTCAAGCACATGGGCTACAAGCCCAATTCCACCCTAAAGATAAACGTCTCAAAGATCACCAATAGCAACATTGGTCATGTGAATATTGAAGCATATTGGGAGAGAATGGAAGATGGAAAAAGAACGGCGATTGGACAAAGCATTCTAGATAACAGGTTTGTACATGCTGCTACATTTCCAACATCCATTTTGTGTGCAGATCTAGTATGTGCTTGTGCGAAGTACTACGATAAAAGAGAAATCAGATCTGCAAATTGTGTGTTGTTAGCTAAGCTTAATGGTCATTAAATTAGCATGACATTTGGCACTGCAACACATGAAGAAACAATGGAACAAGAGTTTTGGGTTCAGAACTATGACAAATGTTTGAGCACGGTAAACAAATCTTGGTTGAAGAAGAAGAGAAAGGGACCTTCTCAGCTTCCTAAGTCCTTGTACAGGTCAGATTTCGAAGAAGAGTTATCAGATGTCATAACATTGCTGAATAGAGTCATCAGCCATTCCACCACTAATATACTCTGAGTGTGTGTGCATGTTTATTAACATTATTTGTGTGGGAAAGTAATTCATTGACCAGGAACAAATCATTAGTGATAATATCCATGAACTAACAAATCTAGAATCCACATAGACATTCTACATGACACCATACCTGGTCGATTCTATTGCAGATTTGAGACCATGGCTAGGACTAAATGTGGAAGGAATAAATGTTCCTAGAAGATTAATATATGATAAGCTCCCTCAACTTACCTACAAGGAAGAGAAGAAACATTTCAGAAGAGTAACTGATGCATCCACTATGTTGGCAGTAAGGACTCTAGAAGGCGACACTGTAACACTGATATCCAATGAAGTTGCCACTCTGATCAAGAAATATGGAAGTTATTTCATTTAGTTCCCCAAGTTCACATATCTCAGGGTTGGAGTGTTTGAAGGAATCCCATATAGGCTGCCAAGGTTTGCAAGTGATAAGATCGTACTCATTGAACTTTGCAGGCAATCAAGTGACGTTCATAAGAAGTGCAATCAAAGACATGTGGGTGGAATTTCATTCCTTGTTGGATCAGGCTACTATATTTGCAAATACACTTGTGATGCATCAAACATTGAAAAATATATGACTGATTTTCCGATGGAACCTCATACCAAAAGCCTTCTTGTTGATGGTAAGAACTTTGTAAAAGATAATCCCAGACTTGGCTCTGGCTATTTGCATGTGCCAGAAATTGAAGACTACAAGGAAGATTGTGAAGACGTGTTCAAAGTGAGGAAAAGAGATTATTCAAGAACGACTCTTGATCAAATGAGAGCCTTCAGGCTAGAATGGGTCAGTAGAAGAATAATTGATGACAGATAAGATATGGTTGACCCAATCTTCACTTAAAAAGTGCATTTTGTGCCTTTGCCCTTACTTGCTTGGTCAACAAAAAGAACCAACAAACTTCAAAAAATGCACTCAATTTGTTTTGATGACATCAAAAACCTAGTTTGATAAGAAATTCATTGAGTATACTTCTACAGGAAGTTCAAAAGAGTGCAGGAACTACCAAAAGTCAACAACAAACATCATCAACATCTGCAATTCAACCGTCTAGTATGAAAGTACATTTCAAGATCCCTTGGGCTGGCCCAATAGTGGGTGGCGAGGTGATGGAGAAAATCCTAACAAGAATAAACTTCCTGACCAAACTTGTGGAGATATTTCTTCATCAAAAATAAAGAAGCCACCTATCAAAAGACCTCCCACCTCTTTTGTTGCGACAGGTGAAGTACATTCAATAAAATATCTTGACCTTTATGTGTTGATTAACAATATGACTCGGCAATTATTAGCTTCTTATCAAGGCTCCACCCAAATTCCTCCTATCTCTTCTCCTGCTCATGTGAAACTGCCCTCTCCAATTCCTCAAGTTGCATCTCCACCTCACATTACATCACTACCACATGTTCCATCTTCATCTCTCACTCCACTGCCTCCACCTCATTCTCCACCTCCTCAACAACCTTCCACTCCAAGAGATTCTCTTACTCTCCCTAAGCAACCCACTGTTTCACTGGATTTTATCGCTGCTCCAAACACCCAAATGACCACTACTTCTATTGGTAAAACATTCACATGGGTACAACAGCTAGTGAGCAAGAAGAAAACTATAATCAAAGCTGCAGCCCATTATTTTGACGCAATTGCTAACCTCCTGCAAAGCCCTCCAAAGAAGAAAGCCAAGACTACTTAAAGGTTGGTAACTGATCCTTCGGAAGCACAATTTGTGGAATTTGCTTAACCCTTGGCTAATAAAAATCATGATGAAATGGCCCTGCCTTATTAAAATCTTAGCAGAATACCTATTAGAGAATCAACTCATGGGGGTGATATCCATAATTTCCAAGAATATGTTGCAAGATTAATCAAGAGAACAGAAGCGAGGCAAACACAAGCATTTAGAAGAATAGGTATGTACTCTCCCTACGTACATCAAAAAAAACATTGAGTCTAAGTGATATTCCCTTGGCTTCAACCCCAGATGTTGCCCTAGTTAAAGATATTGAAAAAGAAGCCATTGTGAATATTTGTAAATACAATAACCATGGCAAAGTAATAAAAAGTTGGGTTGAACAATTGCTCATTGATAGCTTGAAATTTATTGATGAGAACAAAAAAGCATATGAATTGTTGACAATTAAGCATGAAAAGATAGCATCTAAAGTCAAGACGGTCAAGAAAGCACTTGGGACTTGGAAAGGTCTAATTAGAGACCTATGATGTCCCTTTTTCATATAATTTTAATAATTAATAAAATTGCCCGAATAGTGATTTTAATCATAGTCACCGCATTCGAGTTCGTGTTCGAATTCGCCGAGGAAAAAATTCGGAACTAAAAAAATTGAGATATAATTTGTGATTAAATTCGGCTAATAGAAATATATTTATTTTTTAAAATATACTTAAATTTGAGATATAATTCGTAATTAAAGTTGACAGTAGACGTGATAATATAACTTATGCAATTTTATTATATATAACTTATAAATCAAAATATATTCGAACCAATGAATTGAAAGTGTTAAAATCGAAATATATAGAAAGATATATTAATATTTTTTTCTACATATTAAATGGGCATGTCAAGAATATCTTAATAAATCTCAAAATATTAATGCCACATAATAACGAGGCAGGCCCGCATTATCGAGTAGGTTGAAACCACAATTTAACGTCGAAGACCCCATAAAATTTAATGGCAGGCGCCAATTCGGGCGGCAAGTGACAGGAAAACAAGAGCAGTTTCTCGACGTAGCTTCATTCACCCTAACATAGCCTGCTTCGACCTAACACAACTTTTGTGGTGTCCTCAACGTACAAATAGAGAGGGTCGTGGTTCTCATTTTTACAAAGCAAATGGAGATTGCAGATGAAATAAAGCTTCCACAGTCAGAATAAACCTTGAAAACGGGAAGTTGACTTTTGCAAAACCCTAAAATGACTGGCTAACAGATTTACTTGAATTATTAAACGATTTTTTATGATACTCGCTTGCTTTGAATTGCCATTCAATCCATATGAATAAAATCGGGAAGTTTGAATCAATAACAGATAAGAAAGTGAGCCAATGACTAGCGGGATGATCGAATCGACCACGACTGCAAAATCAAAATTAAGTAATATTATGACCAAAATAGGGCCCACAATCATCGTGCTAAGTTTCTAGGAGATTCGTGACTTATGTCATCGCGTGCAGGTTCCTGTTGATTATCTTGGCCATTTTAATCAAAACAGTGCCCTTGGTTTTTAATTAATCTTTCCCCTGGTCCATTCATGTTTGCCCTTTGGGGCAAACGTGAAGATCATCTTCAACGCATTGCAGGACTTAAGCTTTCTTTCTGCTCTGGTTTTACATTTCGTGGGTTGTTTAACTCACTATTACTCGTGAGTCTTTGCCCTCGTTTTCAGTCGTCTTTGAGGGACGAGTTTCCATACAAATTGTCTGTTTGCTAAAGGCTTTCTTCAGGTCTCGAGTTTCGGATCATTTTGCCGTGTCTTCCAAAGCAGACGCATTAGGGATTAAGATAAAGGAACCCTCTTTGAATTGAAACCTTGAGAAAGGATAATCTTCTCATGTGTCCTTTAGCGATGTTCTTTGAGGCCCTCGGGACCATTTTTTTCCCTCTGCACCTAGTGTGAAACGTCCAATCCAGATAATGAAAGATGATCCTAGGAAAACTTCAACCGGATGTATGAAAGCGGCAGATGGTACCCCGATGCTCAAAATTGCAGCTTCAGACGTTCGAACCAATATTCGAGAACTAGAGGATCGTACCCTTATTGTCTGTTTCTTGGGATTTAAACCATCTTTGTCTGCTTTTAAGGATTGGGCCCTGAAAACATGGGATATTCAAGGTGAGTGCACTGTTTCTGTATACCCCAACAGTTATTTCCTGGTTGTTTTTGCCAACTATGCAGATAAGGAACATATCTTTCAAGGGGGTCCATGGTTTTTTGGGCGAGTGGGTTTGTTTATGAAACCATGGCAACCTTTTTTAGAGCCGAAGAGGAACTCCCTTCTGTTGTTCCTATTTGAATCCGTCTTTTTGGATTGCCAGCTAAATTCTGGAATCTAGTGATTTTCCAAGATATTGGCAATGCCATAGGAAAATTTGTTAGGGTGGCTGATTCTTCAATCAAGATGGAACAAATGGTTTATGCTAGGATGTGTGTATACATGGATATGAATCAACCTTTGCCTGCTAAAATTATATTGGACGTTGGCGAAGAACAATGGGAACAGTAGATTGATTATGAGAATATTCCATTCAAATGCCGACTCTGTCATGAATATGGCCATTTGGTGAAGAACTGCCCCCAGAGGATAAAAGCTCAAAATCATGAACCTGGATCTGATCAATTTATTGCCCTGCCAAAAAGAAAGACAGCTAAGGAAAAAAATACAGGAAAAGCTCCGCAAAATAACACCAATAGATTTGAAGTTCTTCAAACTGAAGATACAGAGGTGGATATGGAAGAGGTGAAGGAAACCCAAGTCCCTCAAACTCAAGGTGTTGATGATACCCAACAACTTCAAGAGAATCTCTCCCCTCAATTAGTATCTAAAGCATTGGTGATTCACTCAAATCATGCAGGGGATTTCAAAAGTTACCAAAGGAAACACAAGCTTACAGAGGAACATAGGAAGGAAGAAGTGGGATTGCACATGGAAAATAGTCATTGTCATGTTTTACCTTTGCTGCCTTCATATGCAGATATGCCCCTGGTTAAGGATTCTCAATTGATGAAAGCTCCCTCAGGTATTCAGCAAGAAAAGTAGAAGAAGTTGCTAGTGGATTCTACTTTGAAAGCAGGGAAACCGTCCAACCAACTTTGCATGCAAAAAATAGGACAACAATTATCTAGTACTGGGAAAGTAGGAGACTTGGCGACAATTTTTGAACAAATCCCTCAATGAAGGTGATTACTTGGAATGTTCAAGAGCTGAAAGGAAGCCCTTCCAAAGGTAATGAAATTAGACGTATTTTGAATCAGCATCATCCTCACATGCTTTTCCTTCAAGAGACAAAAGCATCAATCGAGTTTATGGCAGCAGTAACTCCTAATATCAAGAAAAAACTTAAAGTCGTTTCTCTAAGTTCTCAAGGAGCTTCCGGAGGTTTGGCATGTATTTGGGACCCTTATCAAATGCAATGTATAGATAGTGGGGGACATCATGGTGTTATCTACATGGTAGTAAGATCTGTTGTAGATACTCAACTTGTTTTATTCGTGAACATTTACACTCCGGTCCAGGTTGAAGCAAAAAAAACTCAATGGAAGCTAATTTATGATATTGTTGTAGCCCATCCTGGAATCCCTGTGATTATAGGGGGAGATTTTAACACAGTTCTTTTTAATCATGAAAAGCAAGACGGGAATTTAGTTCTTGATGCCTCTTCAGGTAACATGTTAGATTTTATTCATAAGATGAATTTGATTGATGTCCAAACCCAAAATGGTCCAATGACATGGACTAATAAAAGAGTGGGGGAGAATTGTATCAAGGAAAGCTTGGATCGATTTTTAAATTTTGGAAGACTGGTTACAGAAGGATATTATTCCGGTTGCAAATGTTTTGGTAAATTCAGGTTCGGACCATTGGCCGGTGGTGCTGGAAATGGGTAAATCAAAACCTTTCAGTGCTCCTTTTAGATTCCAATTAATGTGGTTAAACGATGAAAAACTCCCCTCGTTAATTAAGAAATGGTGGGCGGAGGGCCAACCCAGATATGGCACCAAAATGTTTTGTTTTACCAAAAGACTGCAACATGTTATTTATAATTTGAAACAGTGGAATAAATCTGATTTTGGGAATATTCATGGGAAAATACGAGAAATCTTAACTTCCTTGCAAGAAGTGGGCCATCAAGCCAGGATGCAGGGGTACTCTAAAGACCTACAAACTAAGGAAATATTCTTTAAGCAAGAGTTGACAGAATGGGAATTATGAGAAGAAATTTTCTGGAAACAAAAGTCTAGAATCCAATGGTTGAAAGAGGGGGATAAAAACACTTCTTACTTTCATAAATCTCTCCTGAATCACCGTGCCCATAATCATATTGCTTTCTTGGTCAAAGAGGATGGTACTCAAGCTAAAACGCACGATGATATACAACATCTAGCAGTTCAGTACTTTTCTAGACTCTTTGCGGCTACCAATCTTGATGGGAATGCTCAAAGTCAATTGTTTAATATCATTCCAACGCTAATTGGTGAAGATAATAATTTTCTATTGCAACCAGTCTCAGAGGAGGAACTCCAAATAGTTGTATGGGCCATGCAAAAAGGAAAAACACCAGGACCTGATGGAATTCCTATTGAATTTTATCAAGAATTTTGACACATTATTAAAAGCGATCTATTGGAAGTGGTGGAAGAATGTAGACAAGCTAAGACTGTTCTAAAAGTCATTAATTAGACTTATCTTGTGTTGATTCCTAAGAAAGAAGCTTCTTCTACACTGGCGGATTATCATCCTATTGCTTTGTGCAATGTGATGTATAAAACAATCACTAAAGTTATAGCTAAGAGATTGAAAACCATTGTCCATAAAGTCATTTCTCCAGAGCAAGGAGGATTTGTACCCCACAAACAAATTTATGATGATATTGTTTTAGCTCGAGAAGTTCTCCATTCCATGGCAATTCAAAAAAACCATCTATGTTTATGAGATTGGATTTGTCCAAAGCATATGATAGGGTGGACTGGTTTTTCCTACTGGAAATTTTGTTGAGGTTTGGATTTTCCCCCTTATAGGTTCAATGGATTCAGGTTTGCATTACTTCAGTTTCCTATTCTATTTTGGTTAATGGGTCTCCTACTTCAAGATTTACTGCTTCTCAAGGAATACAACAAGGGTATCCATTATCTCCTTTTCTTTTCATTATTGTTGCCGAATCTTTGGGCAAATTGTTTTCCAAAAAGAGAACCCAGAAGCAGGTAAAGGGTATTAAATTAACCAGACAAGTTGATCCTTTGACTCATCTCCAGTTTGTTGATGATTCTACCATTATCAGAGAAGCATCTTTAAGAGAAACTACACAAATTCACAAAACTCTACAACTCTTCTCATAAGCTACAAGTCAAGATATTAACAGACGAAAATCAAAAATTATATTCTTCCACTGCTTGCCCCGATTGGAATAGGACATTCTGAATAAAATGGGATTTCAAAAGGGTGAGTTGCCTCTAAAATATTTGGGTATTCCGTTGGATTCTAAACGATTAACTTTGCCCCGGTTGGAACAAGGCATCATCATAAAGGGTTTTGAGGCTCATTTCTTGCACATTAATTTCAATTAATATTTGCCCTATTTTTGCAAGTGAAACGAACTACTTTGGAGACTAGGTTGAGGGTTTGGAGGTCCCTTTTTGGTCCATTTATGCAAATTAAATATTCTGAATTTATTTGTTAATTTTTTGCATGTTGGCATGAGGTTTCGAAGGAGTTTCGTGGAAGGTTTGAAGCCCTAAATTGATACAAAATTAAATAATAATTTTCAGATTATTATTTAATTATTTTTTACAGGTTTGGAGGTCTTTTTCACTTGCGAAAGGCAAGATCTTGTTCTCCTATTTTCCCTGCACTTGGCGACTTGGGCAATTAGCTTGGAAGGCACTTTTTGGCCATTTTTATGCTCTAGGAGGTTTACGGCAATTTTTTGAGATTTTTGGACACTTGTGGCGAATTTTGGAGAGGGTTTGAAGAGGAAAAATATCAAGAACAGCAGCTTTATTTTTGGGGAAAAGTCATAATTTTACAGCAATCATAAAGTGGCATTTGAGATCAATAAATTGGCAAAAATGTACTTCTTTCATGTATTTAATTTTCTAATTATTTTTGCAAGTATTCAAATAAATTTGAGATAAGATATTGGTTGGAAATTGTCCACAAAACCTTAGCATTGTGGCGCCTAGGGTTTCTAGGGCATTGACAAAGGTTTTTGGATCATTTATTGCAAACTAGGGTTTGCTAATTTGATTTTCAGAATTTTGGGATTTAGGGAAAAACCCCTTTGTGTGAAATCGTCCCATTTGGGGACATTATAGTGGTATGAGAGCACCGATCTTGTCCAACTGTGAGATTTGGTTGCAAGCAGATAAAAAGATTTGGTGTTATCATGGAAGAAATGGATAACGAAAGGCTCTATAATGCAAGTAGAAGGCTAGTGGACGTATGCCAACCAGCAGAGGATATAATCAGCACCTTGGAAGAAGTAGAAAAGAGGTTATCCAAAGTAAATCAATTACAATATGAGTCCATGGAGTGGGTGGTACAGCCCTCAAGGACTTACTTGGTTCAACATGAACTCTTGAAAGACACGGATGAGGAGGTAAGGCTCTTGGTTACTAGTTGTATTAATGAAGTTTTAAGACTAATGATTCCTGAAGTTCCCTACAATGATAAAATCATGAGGGAGATATTTCATTGATCGTAGAGAGCTTCCAAGATCTCCAAGAGGACAAAGGACACTCTTTGGCTAGAAGCGTCAACATCTTGGAAACTATGGCTTCAACCAGGTCATGTATTTTAATATTAGATATAGGGTGTGATGAACTTATTGTTAAGATGTTTCAACATTTCTTGACAATTGCTTGTAAGAATCCTCCTAAAAAAGTTGTAGCTTCTATGCATAAAATCATGACTTTGACACTCAATGAGAGTGATGACTTTTCCAAGCCATTATTATCTATCTTGTTGACAGGTTTGGAGCTAGAAAAGGAAAATTTTCTAATTGCACATATGTTGTTTGAAAATGTTGCAATTGTTTGTAAGGAAAAATTGAGGCCTTATTTGATAGTGGAGGATGTAGAGGAAGAGATTACCGAACTATATGGAGAGTTGGAGGGAAAAAATGAAGGGAGAGCCCTTTATGAGGGTTCTTATGAAGAGGCCAATGAAATAGAAAAATCAGATTTGAAGAAGGTGAGCTACAAAAAGATGACACTTTATGGCAGCCTAGAGTGGAAAATTGTGAGAACCAAAAATCTGAGTTTTTGGAGCAGCAAAAAAGGATGCAAATGATGGATGAAAATGAGGAAATGCTAGGTGCTTTGGGGCAGCCAAGTACCCCAAACTTTGGTATTCAAAAAGTTGATTTTAAAGAAGCCAAAGAAACTGAGATATTCTTAGAAAGGTATGAGTTGAATGGTGATTATTGTTTGTTATCTAATAATTGTTCAAATTTGTTGTGCGACTCTAGATATGATGAAAGAGCTTGGAAGGAACAATTCATAATCACAAATAAGAAGAGAGTACAAGCCTTGACAAGGTTGGATGGCACAAAGGGGCTTCTTGATAGATCAATGCACAATGAGATGAGGGGATAATTGAAGGAAAAGAACACTATGATGGACTTGCATACAATCAAAATGGATTAGGAGAAGATCAAGATTCCAACTTATTGTGGAATGTAAGGCAATCCATTGTGTGAAATGGATAGGAAGGATGGATCAAGATATCAAGAAAGGATCCTAGAACTTGACAAGTGGATCAAAGGGGTGTTATTAAACACCAATGATTTTCCTAATTTGTTTGTTCCATGTGTAGGTTTATTTGGGAGATCCCTTGTAAAGGTGGCAAGCAAGGAAGTCATTTGGCATGACTTAAATGATGAAGAGGGTCCTACATCCTCATCTAACATTATGCTTGGTAATGGTTGTGTGAGCATGAGAAAAGGGAAAGAGGGGTTTGAAGGTAGAGCAAGAACCACCATGAGGCATCATGACCCGCTTGTGAGGGGATCCCCTACAAATTTCGTGGTAAGCATAAACAAAGCTGATTTTCGTCATTTATATTTTGGAGACTTGGATAGGAAGTTTGGCTTCAAGGGGCATGAGATCTCTTTGGATGGGTCAAAAGCCCAAGTGGTACACAACTGGATGGAAGGTATATTTTTTAACAGATTTTGGTTTCTCTTCTTGTCAAAAAAATTTGAGGATGTTTTGCTACATTCATGGCTCAAATCCTACATAGAAGGCAACTCTTTTGGCATGGAACAGCCAAGTAAAAGTTCTGAAATTTTGCGGATAAGGTCCGAATTTGTTGCCTCAGAAATTTCTGACTATGGGGAACATTGCCAACCACCGATTGAGGACAAAGAGGAGAAAAAAGAGAGCATACTAAAGCCCCTTCATAGGTATGGAAAGTTTGATTTATTCTATTGCTTACAGCTGTCATCAAATATTGAAAAGTTGGTTGGAATACATGAAAATCTTGCCTCCAAAAACTCTACGTCAAAAGAGAATTTCCAGCCACTTAATAAGGATGAAAAAGATGGGGAAAAGACTTGTATACAACCCTTTGAAGAGCATTTGTTGACTGATTGTATTGCACCATACAGAGAGTCCCTATGGCATGAGGAAAAATCAAGTTTGTGTTTTATTTTTATGGCCTCTTTCCAAGTACAACATGTCTGATTTTAAAGTACAGGTACAGCAGTTTTCTACATGGTATTTTTGAAATGTTTGGGTTGTCTTTGAAGTCGCTTTCCCACCCAACATGCACAAGGAGGGGCAGCTTTGAGTTGATCATAATTTTTGCATGGGAGTGACCTATTCTAGTAGGCTTCATGGAAGGGTAAGTTGCTTCCAAAGTATGGTTCTTTTTCCTACATTGGATCTTTGGGAGATTATGTGGAGAATTGAAGTATGGAGTTGGATACTTTTTGGAGGACATAGTTGGAGCAACAGGATTGGATACTCCATACCCCACTCGGTTTTGAGTGAGATGGGGGCATACAGGTGCAGTGAGCCATTGGATGGCTTTCCTATGATTTGGGACACATTGGGGCACTCCCCAAAATACAGGTATTATAAGTTCAAGATTGATTTGGATATTTCTTCCCCTTGGGAAACATATACATGAGGGGTTTGCATTGTGGGACGTGTTGGTTGTAATATTCCAAAAGAGGATATTTGGATATAAAATTGTTTATGCCTTGAATCCACAATAAAATGAAATCTAAAATAAATAAATTCAGCCGACCCTAGCTCCTAAATATTTATTCAATAATAAATTTGCCCTTCAAGCCTAGGCATCACACTTCAAGGGTGTTTTAAGCAATTTTCAGCAACTAATTGATTTACAATTCATCACAAATTATGCGAAAATAAATACCAAGCTGAAATTATGAATATGTACATTTTTTTCCCTTATTTTTGTGAAGCCCAACTGCCACTTGCAAATAACCCTTAATTTCGATTTTTCTTTCACACTTACACTTGTTTTTTGGCTGATTTTTCACTACAAACTCTTGTCATAAAAAGCCACAATAATCAAAAAATTATGAGAAAAATTACGGCGAACTTATTGAGACAAGAAATGACCCCTGCGAACCCTCAAGATGAATAGCTCTACTTGCCAAAGTCAAGGAAAAATACCAAAAAATTATTAGAAGGTTTTGCATTAATTTGAAGTCTCAAACATCCGCAAATCACCTCAACACCCCAACGCTAATAAGCAAAAAATTAGAAGTAAATTTTAGAATGTTTATTTGGCCTTTTTGACCCCAAAATCACCTACAAATCACCTCCAATACAAGTCGCCGCACCTGGAATAATTAGCATAAAATTACCAAAGCATGTCACAGTCAAACATAAGCTCAAAACCCTATGTTAGACCTCCACAAGCAAATCGCTAGTCTTCTAGGGCATCAACAAATAATTTTCTTTGCAAGGTGGCGTCAAAAGACACCGTTATAGATAGATCACAAGAGCAATTACTATTAGACATACATCTCAATAGTTCCCTTCATGCATGAAGAGCAATAACGTGAATTTGCACATGCGCAAGAAGAGTCCTCCAAATCACCAATATACCCTTCCAAGCGAGGCGAATCAGTTGGGGAGGGTAAAGCTTTCATTAAACCCAACCTTTTGCCGACTTTCCTTTAATTCTTCTTTTTATTTTGATCACTTGAAGCCGATCAATCATATCTTCAACATATTCTATTAATTAAATAATGAATTGCCTTAAAACAACAAATGATAAAAATCACAATTCGGGCAAATAATTAAATAATTAATAAAATACAATCCCCAAAAAGGAACCCTCTAATCTATGGGGAAATAGACTAAAGGTCTTCAAATCTCCTCATGTGTGATGTGAAAATGGAGAAATTACAGGTGCATACCCCACTCGGTTTTGAGTGAGATGGGGGCATACAAGCGCAATGAGCCATTGGATGGCTTTCCTATGATTTGGGACACATTAGGGCACTCCCCAAAATACAGGGATTATAAATTCAAGATTGATTTGGATATTTTTCCCCCCTGGGAAACATATACAGGAGGGGTTTGCATTGTGGGAC
This sequence comes from Torreya grandis, assembly GCA_037957365.1. Taxonomy (NCBI): domain Eukaryota; kingdom Viridiplantae; phylum Streptophyta; class Pinopsida; order Cupressales; family Taxaceae; genus Torreya; species Torreya grandis. The sequence goes on along the minus strand of JARHVA010006139.1, from coordinate 845,118 downwards.
ATGTTGGCAAGGTGAAACGGCGTTCATTATCCATTTGGGATATGTCACACTATGCTTTTTGGCAAAAGCTATTTCACTTAACAAGTACAGGAGCAAGGCTTTTTGAGCACTACAACAGGTTTTATCATTTGAAAATGGTAATTGGGCATATGAGCTTGCATTTGCTTGAGGGCAAGCAAATTTGGAAAGGGAGGGCTATGATGTCCCCTTTTCATATAATTTTACTAATTATTAAACTTGCTCGAATAGTGATTTTTATCATTCGAAAATATAAAGTAATTAATTAATTATTAAGATAGAACTATCTTGAATAATTATTCGAATTACTGGAAAAGTGGTTTTAACCATTTGGAAAATTAAGGTAATTTTAATGATTATCTTAAGGGGTTTTATAATTAATAAATTGATTGAAAAGTGATTTTTATCACTCTAATTATTATAGCAATTTAATTAATTATTTAAGGACTTGATTATTTAATTTGCCAAAAAATAATTTTAATTACTAATTTGTTAAGACAAGTTATTTAATTAATTCAAAAAGGCCTAAAGTGAAATTAAAAGAAATGTCGGCATAGGAGCTAAAGTAAAAAAAGGAAAAGATATTCTAAAAAGGGCAAGTGAGGCTTATGAGGTATTTTACTTCTCTAGGTGGTTCGCCCTCCTTTGGAAGGAACAAATACAAGGTGAAGACCACAATTGAAGACATTGAATTTGATAATTGTTTTTCATGCTTGAAGAAACTATTAAGATGCATGTCCAATAGGTGTTCATTGTTTTGATGTTGATCATTCTACAAAACGTGTCTTTTAACGCCACCTTTGCTAAGGAGATCTTGTTACTTTCCCTAGAAGTGGAGCGATTTGCTTTGAGGAGCTCGTGTAATTATCGTGAGGTTTTTGAAGCTCATTTCTTGCATATTAAATTTGGATTAATATTTGCCTTATTTTTGCGAGTGAAGCGAACTACTTTAGAGACTTGGTTGAGGGTTTGGAGGTCCCTTTTTGGTCCATTTATGCAAATTAAATATCTTGAATTTATTTGCTAATTTTTGCATGTTGGCTTGAGGTTTCGAAGGAGTTTCGTGGAAGGTTTGAAGCCCTAAATTGATACAAAATTAAATAATAATTTTCAGATTATTATTTAATTATTTTTTATAAGTTTGGACTTGCTCTCTTATTTTACTGTTATTTTTCCTACACTTGACGACTTGGGAGATTGGCTTGGAAGGCACTTTTTAGCCATTTTTATGCCCCAGGGGGTTCGCTGGAATTTTCTGAGATTTTTAGGCACTTGTGGCGAATTTTGGCAAGCGTTTGAAATGGAAAAATATCAAGAACAACATCTACATTTTTGGAGAAAAATCGGATTTTTACAGCTGTCATAAAGTGGAATTTGAGCATCAATAAATTGGCAAAAAAGTACTTTTTTCATGTATTTAATTTTCTGATTATTTTTGTAAGTATTCAGATAAATTTGGGATAAGATATTCGCTGGAAATTGTCTACAAAATCTTAACATTGTGGTGCTTAGGGTTTCTAGGGCATTGACAAGGGTTTTTGGAGCATTTATTGCAAACTACGGTTTGTTGATTTCATTTTCAGAATTTTGGGATTTAAGGGAAAACCCCTTTGTGTGAAATTGTCCCATCTAGGGACATTACAAGACCTGTAGGACATGGCCCATACGGATGAAAATGTGCTAATATCTGAAGGTATCTTCAACAAGTATGAGGAAATTAATTCATGCATGTGGTCTCAGTATGTGGAATGGAAAATGCATGCCTTAGAGGATTCATGCATGTGGTCTCAATATGTCGAATGGAAAATGCATGCCTTAGAGGATGCAATAGAAGATTTACGCGTAAAAAAAAAAAATCGATGATATGAAATCAGAAATTCGGGCAAACATGTGGGCAATGCATTGTGAATTGTTGAAAGATGATGAATCAAAGCCATGCATTGTTGTTGAATTGAAACAATTTCAAAAGTTGGTGAAAGAATAAATATTCGGAACAAAGACCTTCAATATGGAAGCTACGAACAAGCTAAGTGATATTCATTGCACCATTAATGATCTCAACAAATGCCTTCCTAAATTATTCAAGGGGATTGATGAAGTGACAAATACCATGAACACTTGGCTACTTTGATTGGCTCATATTATTGTTCTGAAATGAGATGGAATTGTTCCAGCAGTGCAAAAATTCAGAATCTATAGATTAAAGTCAGCCCAAGTTGAGGACCAAGACATATCTACAACGGTTAGCCAAAAGGATTTTCAGCCTACAAAGACTTCTCTTTCTCTTTCTAGCTAGCTTTCTAGCTTCTCTCTTCTATTAATTCATTGCACATTTGGTAATTTCAGCAAAACTTAAATTGTATTATTTGCATCTTTAATGTAAACAAGGTGAGATAGGTAAAATGTAAAATAGAAGATTTACAAGGAAAGTTGGTTATTGAGCAGTTTCTCCTCCTTTTCTATTAATTGGAGTAGAGTTAACTATTTGTCATGTCCCCACTCTAGTCCAGTCTTGCAGTGACATGAGAGTCAGCCTATTATGGGGTCTTGTAGGTTGATAGAATGGTACAGAGACCCAGTTTGGTTTTTCAATGTTGGACTTGGTGCTCTGGCAGGGTATTGATCAGTTGGGCGACACTTCTTGTTCGTGGGAGGCAGTTCCTACATTTGTGGAGGTTACTCCTATTTTTTAGGAGACTTGGTCAGGCCCAGGATTGGGGCTCCATGAGATTCTATTCAAGGGTGCAGTTTCAGGGTGTTAGGGCTTGTTCCCTAAGTTTTAAGAGCATCCCTAGATTTTAGGGAGGAGACTGCCAGTGGTTCCTTGATTTCCGGCTCCAGTCACAGACAGGTGACAAGTTGTTTTGATAGTTCGTGGGGTCGGTTGGGCATTTCTTGGTTACTTTGGTTATATTTTTAATATTACCGAGTTTCCATCTTTTAATTAAAATAAGGCTAAGTTATAGCCAATTTGGGGTTATAAGGTGTTTTTGGCCTCTTCGGGATGCGTGTACTAGAGTGTAATAGCTCATTGGAAAGGTCTCGAGCTCTCCTAAATATTTCATTCATATGTCGGAGCCATTCGGGGCACGGATTTCTGTTGAATTAAAAAGAAAGCATTATTCCCTATACTCTTAGCCTCTTAAAAAGAAATTATTATAATTTTCCCTTAAGCGCCCTTGGTCCACTTTTTTGGGGATCGGTTAAAGTGAAAAAAGGTTATAAGAGGCATTGGAAGGGAGGGGAGAAGGCATCGACTAATATCATTTCCTTTTGAAGAGTGCGCTTGGAAGGCGTGGAGCTTGGGACGCAAACCCCAAGAGCCGAGTTGTGGGACGTAGCCCCCACATCAATTCGTGGCGAGTTTGAGCATAGAGGTGGGTCCTTAGCAAGGTGTTGGAGGCTGTTTGGATGGAGCACAGCCAATAGAAAGGTGCTGGGAGTGTTTGGGACAAGATCGTAGCCAACACAAAAGGGGTGCGACTTCAGCTTGGAGAGTTGACAGGTGCTGCTATAGTGGACTGTTGGTGAGCGCACTGCTGTACTTTACAGCTAATTGCAACCTCAATAGCATTTCTGTCAAGGAGTCGACTAGCTGGCCATTATTATATTCTGTTCTCAATATATGTGCAGCGATTCAGGTTGGCTGTCAACTTAGCTTTTCACTTGGATTTTTAGCAATTTGTAATCAGCAGTTTAGATTAAATATTAATAAATTCCGCTCCTTCAAATCTGGATATCGGCTGCACTTAGATTTAATTACCAGAATTTGTTTATGCATTCGTATTTTCAATTATTTCTTTCCTTCAAAAATTCATCAAAAACCAAAAAGAAAGAAAAACACAAAATTTCAAAAGACAATACAAAAGAAAATTACAGCAATTCAATAGAAGAGATCCATCAGGGATCTTTCAATGGTATCAGAGCTTCTGTCCTGCCAGCCTGAGGGGATTCAGTGAAATTGTTTTCTATGCATCCGGGCAGAACTGATTTAAACAGATATTATACACGCAGAAGAGCTCAATACGAGCGGGAATTCGGAACAGAACAAGAGCCTATTATGGCAGAAGGACAGAGGGATGCTCAGAGGAATCAGGATGATGTAGAGAGAGAGATGATGAGGACTCTCATCACCACTCAACCCAGGATAGCCCAGACCTTAGACCGATTACAGGATACATTGGAGCGGTTGGAGATGGATTGACATAGAGGCAGGCGGAGTAGATCTGTTTCAGTAGCAGGAAGTCAGCGCAGCCATCATTCTCACTCTTCGGCAGGAAGTTCCGTTCAGTCTAGGAGGCATCGTCATCATACGCCTACTCCGAATAGGCCATTGCTACCTCAATTCATACCAGGAGAACAGGCAGCGCAGGTGGAACCACCAGAGATTGGATTTCAGGAGTCAGTTTTGGCAGTTACAGCGGAGTGGAGAGCTCTACCTCCGGAGGTTCGGGATGTCTTTCCTCTCCCTCAGTATTGTGCACAGCGGACAGATGCAGCCAGATTCAGGGGAGATAGGGGAAATAGGCCACCCCAGCAACAGCAGAATCATGACCTCAATAGAGCTACTGGGAAGATTACTTTGGCCCCATATAATGGCTCTGGTGACACTAGTGCAAGAGCGTGGGTCCACAAGCTGGACATATATCTTTCCTTGAGGCCCATGCCTGAGCGTGAGGCTATTCAGTTTGCAGTATTGCACTTAGAGGGGGTTGCATATGATTGGTGGCACCATGGATTGATCACCCAGGATCACGCCTTAGTTCACTCTTACGCTGAGTTCACTGAGCGGCTCATTGCACGATTTGATCGTAAGGATCCAGAACTTTACTACAGGGAGTTGGCTCATCTAAGACAGACTGGTCACGCAGAGGCTTATATTAATGAGTTCCAGCGTATTGCGGTCATGGTACCTGACATGCCTCAGAGACGGAGCGTGATGTTATTTATTGAAGGGTTACAAGACAGACTTAAGGGCCTGGTTCGTGCTTTCCAACCAGCAACTCTTAAGGAGGCTATCGAGGTGACATTGAGATTGGACACTGTTCCCACTTCTTATCAGGCAGATAAGAAACCAGTTAGAGATTCTCGGCCTTTTCAGAAGGCCAATTCGACACAAAACAAAGGAAGAACTTCATCTAAAGTCCCTTGGATGAATCAGGAGACGAGGAATGAACTGAGAAGGAAAAAGTTATGTTTTTCCTGCAAAGATCCATGGGAACCCGGACACCGTTGTATGGGCAAGGGAAAGGTTCACTTGATCGAGGTGACTTCAGAGTTAGGGGATGAGGAGGTTCCGGATACTGATTATGAGGATAATACAGAGGAGGTTGAGCAGGTTCAGACTCAGTTGGAGCTAGACACCCCTGAGCCTTTGGCATCCGCCAAAGTAGCCATGGCTACCCTTTCCAGTTATCCTAAGTTTCATGCCTTCAGACTAAAAGGGACACTTAAGGGAAAGCGGGTCACTAGCCTGGTCGACACTGGGGCTACACATAACTTTATTGACCAGAAATTAGTTCAGAGGCGTGGTTTACAGTATGAGGAGTTTGGCGGTTTTGGAGTAAAGGTAGCAGATGGTGCAATTTTGAGTTGTACCAAACGAATTCCGCAGCTTAGTATTCAGATGGGGGACCATACTTTGACTGATGATTTCTATGTACTTCCTATAAAGGATTATGATGTGGTGTTGGGTATGCAGTGGTTACAAGGTATTGGACGTTACATTATTGATCACCGTCTTATGCAATTAGAGTTTCTTTCTGGAGGAAAGAAGGTGATTTTGAGGGCAGCTTCTGATGGTGGGCCTAGAGAGGTGACTTCTCGTAGGATGGAGGCTATCCTTAGACATAATGATGTACTCTGGGCTACGCATTGTTTGGTTAAGCCCAAAACACCCACACCTCAGGACGGCCGCGTATTTCATGTGGACATTCAGTCAGTGATGGATCGCCATGGTAGAGTCTTTGGGGATATACCTCCTGGAGTGCCTCCAGACAGAGGATTTGAGCATGGAATAGAGTTAGAAGAGGGAGCAAAGCCAGTGATTACTACTCCATACCGTCATCCTAGAGCTTACAAGGATGAAATTGAGAAGACTATTCATGAATTGTTAGATATGGGGTTCATTCGGCCTAGTTCCAGCCCCTTTGCTTCTTCTGTAGTGTTGGTTAAGAAGAAGGATGGGACTCTAAGGATGTGTGTTGATTACAGAGCTTTGAACAAAAAAACAATCAAAAACAGATATCCTATTCCCCGCATAGATGAGTTGTTGGATGAACTTCATGGGGCTCTATATTTCTCTAAGATTGATCTTCGCTCTGGTTACCATCAGATTCGTGTACGAGCCGAGGATGTACACAAGACTGCTTTCCGTTGTCACTATGGGCACTATGAGTTCCTGGTAATGCCATTTGGCCTTACCAATGCACCTGCGACCTTCCAATCCTGTATGAACCATATCTTCAACAAGCAGTTGAGGAAGTCGGTTCTAGTATTCTTTGATGATATATTAATTTACAGTGATACTTGGGAGGATCATCTCCAACATCTTGAGGAGGTACTTAGCATAATGGAGGACCAGTCTCTATTTGCTAAGCTCTCCAAATGTGAGTTTGGATTGAGGGAGGTACTATACTTGGGACATGTAATTAGTGCTGATGGGGTTAAGGTGCATGAGGAGAAGATTCAGGCAATTCAGAATTGGCCGGTCCCTCGGAACATTACTGAGTTACGTGGATTCCTGGGATTGTGTGCTTATTATAGAAGATTTGTTAAGGGGTTTTCTCAGTTGGCAGCACCATTGACAGATCTTACTAAGAAAGGAGCCTTCAGATGGACAGAACTTGCACAGGGGGTCTTTGATAGACTCAAAGAGGTTATGAGCACTTGCCCTGTTTTGGCACTACCTGATTTTTCACAGCCATTTGTTCTAGAATGTGATGCTTCGGGATTGGGTATAGGAGCCGTGTTGATGCAGAATAAACATCCGATTGCCTATGAGAGTAGAAAGTTGCAAAATAATGAAAGGTTGTATTCTACTTATGACAAGGAAATGTTGGCTATCATGCATGCATTGGCCAAGTTCAGACAGTACCTTGTGGGTAGCAAATTTGTGGTAAGAACTGACCACAATAGTTTGAAATATTTCCTAAATCAGAAGGAGCTCAATGATAGACAGCAAAAATGGATCAGCAAAATTCAGGCTTATGATTTCGATATCGAATTCATAAAGGGAAAGAATAATATTGTGGCCGATGCACTCTCTCGGAAACCTTCATTGGCTGCCCTTTGCTCATTGAGTGAGATTTCAGCGGATTGGAAGGCTCAACTTTTAGTTGAGTATTCCAAGAATCAGTATGCTGGTGAGATCATGGAGGGTGTGGTAGTAGATGACAGATATAGTGTAGTAGATGACATTATCTACTACAAAGGCAGGGTTTATCTTGTTCCAGGGTCACAGTTGAAGGAACAAATTTTGCAGGCTCATCATGATACTCCTATGGCAGGACATCCAGGATATGTGAAGACCTATAGGGCGATTCGAGAGAGATTCTCATGGAAGGGTCTCAAAGATGATGTTTTGAGGCATGTTCGGGAGTGTGTGACTTGTCAGCAGAACAAGTCGGAACATAGTTACCCAGCAGGATTGTTGCAGCCATTACCTATACTAGAACAGAAGTGGACAGGGATTTCCATGGATTTCATTACAGGTCTTCCTCGAGTTCAGGGGAAAGATTGTATTTATGTGGTTGTGGACAGGTTAACAAAGTACGCCCATTTCTTCTCCATTGCTCTAGATTTTACAGTATCACAGGTGGCTGAGTTATTTTTCAGAGAGGTGTTTAGACTCCATGGTCTTCCCAAGACCATTGTGAGTGACAGGGATAGCAGGTTCATGAGTTCCTTTTGGCAGGAACTTTTCAGGCTTACAGGCACCATGTTGACACCTAGTACTAGTTATCACCCTCAAACGGATGGGCAGACTGAAATAGTTAATAAGTGGGTTGAGGGGTATTTGCGTAACTATGTGTCAGGGCAACAAAAGGCATGGGTTCGTTGGTTGTATTTGGGCGAGTATTGTTATAATACCTCGCACCATATGTCCATTGGCATGACGCCTTTTAGAGCCCTCTATGGATATGAAGCATTATCTTTCACTGATTTGGCACTTGGTGACAGTAGAGTTCTCTTGGCTTAGGATTGGTTACAGGAGAACCAGGATATCATGAGATCCCTCAGAGAGAATTTACAGCAGGCCCAAAATCAGCAAAAGATGTACGCTGATAGACACTGGATTGAGAGAGCCTTTGAGGTGGATGATATGGTCTTTCTGCGCTTACAACCATATCGACAGAGCACCCTTAAAAAAGGGGGAGCTGAAAAGCTCAAACCACGTTTCTATGGTCCATACAGAGTGCTCCGACGAGTAGGAGAGGTTGCATATGAGATTGAGTTACCGGCAGACAGCAGGATTCATAATGTATTTCACGTATCTCGCCTAAAAAGGGCCCTTGGACAGCATATAACAGTTTCACCCGAGTTACCTCCTATGGATGAGGAAGGTAATTTGATTATGGTTCCTGATGAGATTCTTGAGGTAAGGGAACGGCAGTTGAGGAAACGGGTGATTCGAGAGTATTTGGTTCGATGGAGAGATCTTCCCATAGAGGATGCCACCTGGGAAGGAGAGAGTATTTTGCAGCATCCAGCCTTGCAGTTGCTTGTGGGCAAGCATCTCCTAGAGGGGAGGACTGTCATGTCCCCACTCTAGTCCAGTCTTGCAGTGACATGAGAGTCAGCCTATTATGGGGTCTTGTAGGTTGACAGGATGGTACAGAGACCCAGTTTGGTTTTTCAGTGTTGGACTTGGTGCTCTGGCAGGGTATTGATCAGTTGGGCGACACTTCTTGTTCGTGGGAGGCAGTTCATACATTTGTGGAGGTTACTCCTATTTTTTAGGAGACTTGGTCAGGCCCAGGATTGGGGCTCCATGAGATTCTATTCAGGGGTGCAGTTTCAGGGTGTTAGGGCTTGTTCCCTAAGTTTTAAGAGCATCCCTAGATTTTAGAGAGGAGACTGCCAGTGGTTCCTTGATTTCCGGCTCCAGTCACAGACAGGTGACAAGTTGTTTTGATAGTTCGTGGGGTCGGTTGGGCATTTCTTGGTTACTTTGGTTATATTTTTAATATTACCGAGTTTCCGTCTTTTAATTAAAATAAGGCTAAGTTATAGCCAATTTGGGGTTATAAGGTGTTTTTGGCCTCTTCGGGATGCGTGTACTAGAGTGTAATAGCTCATTGTAAAGGTCTCGAGCTCGCCTAAATATTTCATTCATATGTCGGAGCCATTCGGGGCACGGATTTCTATTGAATTAAAAAGAAAGCATTATTCCCTATACTCTTAGCCTCTTAAAAAGAAATTATTATAATTTTCCCTTAAGCGCCCTTGGTCCACTTTTTTGGGGATCGGTTAAAGTGAAAAAAGGTTATAAGAGGCGTTGGAAGGGAGGGGAGAAGGCATCGACTAATATCATTTCCTTTTGAAGAGTGCGCTTGGAAGGCGTGGAGCTTGGGACGCAAACCCCAAGAGCCGAGTTGTGGGACGTAGCCCCCACATCAATTCGTGACGAGTTTGAGCATAGAGGTGGGTCCTTAGCAAGGTGTTGGACGCTGTTTGGATGGAGCGCAGCCAATAGAAAGGTGCTGGGAGTGTTTGGGAAAAGATCGCAGCCAACACAAAAGGGGTGCGACTTCAGCTTGGAGAGTTGACAGGCGCTGCTATAGTGGACTGTTGGTGAGCGGACTGCTGTACTTTACAGCTAATTGCAACCTCAATAGCATTTCTGTCAAGGAGTCGACTAGCTGGCCATTATTATATTTTGTTCTCAGTATATGTGCAGTGATTCAGGTTGGCTGTCAACTTAGCTTTTCACTTGGATTTTTAGCAATTTGTAATCAGCAGTTTAGATTAAATATTAATAAATTCCGCTCCTTCAAATCTGGATATCGGCTGCACTTAGATTTAATTTCCAGAATTTGTTTATGCATTCATATTTTCAATTATTTCTTTCCTTCAAAAATTCATCAAAAACCAAAAAGAAAGAAAAACACAAAATTTCAAAAGACAATACAAAAGAAAATTACAGCAGTTCAATAGAAGAGATCCATCAGGGATCTTTCACTATTGAAGGACTTTTTTGACAAAGCAAAAAAAATTGTAAAGAGAAAATTTGAAAGAACACAATTTATGTCTTCTCTTTCAAAGTAAACAAGAGATTTTGCAGGAACTGTCTTGTTTTATATTATGTATTTGCATGTAATTTTCTCGTCTAATATATGTTAATTCTTACCTTATTTTTATTTAATTGAATAATGTTCACCTGTCAATTTCTCTAAGTAATCTTTCTTTACATGCAAAACAAAATCTAAATTTATTTGTTCTTTTATATATACAAAAAACTCTTTCTTTTCCATTCTCTTTATTTTCTTTCTTTTGTTCTCTCTCCTTTAATTTTTGCTAAAACCTCCTTCAAAAGAAACAATTTTGTTGTAAATATTGTAGATGTTTGCTCTTAAGTATTTTTGCTACTCCCTTAGCCTATAACGTGTATTGGGATATGTGTAGCTAACTTATGGCTAGCATAACAATTAATTAAGTCATATGATCATCTCTTTGGCTTAATATTAGTGGTAACGTCAGCCTAGAGTGTTTCCATAGCATTGTTAGGGTATATATAGGAGGTACTGGTTAGTATTTCAAATCAAATTCTATTATGATTTTTTTCTTATTATTCTATTTCATTTTTGAAGTAATTTTGTTGCAAGTGGTATCAGAGATTTGATTTAGGCAAAAGTGTGGGCCAAACCATAATTTTGGAGAATTGATTACATCTTGAAATCCTTTGCATTTTTTCCTACAATTTTTTAACGGGAGTTGGAGAATAATTCAAGGACAACATAGTACGAAAAATACGATTTTTTTATCGTTTTTGAGTGATTTATTTCAATTTTAGGATTTTTCATAAATTTGCTCTACAAGCCGCATTTTAGGGATTTTTTAAAATTTCGTTACAGTTTTAAAAAGCTCACAAATATAGTGGGGGTCTTTTCTTTAAATTTCTGGCTTTGAGACCGACATAATTCTGAAATCATACACTCAAAGTTCGATCAAAGGTGAAAATAAATTTTGCATTGTCAAGGCTTATGGCAAGACAACACACTAGGGACCGAGGCAAGGGTTCTGAAACTCTAATAAAAACTCCTAACAAAAAGGAAATGGAACCAAAACCAAGAATCAGTGAATGTTTTGTGCTAGTTTTTTTTGGAAAGATCACAAAGTGAACCAGCTTGAGTACAATGTGCAAAACATACAGTCTAATATGGCCATCAAGGGAGAAATGGACAACATCAAAGGAGATTTGAGCAAAATCATGGTGGAATTGGCAATGATCACGATGGCCTTGCAAAATAATCAGCAAAACCAGCCACCGCTCACCAATGCACAACCCAACCAAGGTGGATCTTCTAGCCAACCCAATACAATTCCAAGTACATCATGGCATACAACACAGCTGTCATTAGTGAAAGAAAAAGAGTCAAAATGCATGAACACCACCAGATTTTCAAGAAATGTTGGAAAAGTATTCATTTATTGTTGAGGATATGCCATTCAAGACGCTGCCTAGGGAGACACTTCTTTCAAAAGGTTTCCATTTAGGGAATTTTCTGATTACCAATCGCCATCTAGCACATCTTCCTTGAAGGTACAACCTCAAATTCAAGCAATCAAGGTATACCCTCAACCGGGGCTTCCTCGGTCAATAAAAATACACCTAGTTGCTCATGTTTCAGATTTTGGCTAAAAAGACTCCCATCCAAATAGGGTTATTGAAGCTTAATGAAGGAGGCCAAATCATCTAGGAACCAAAAGATATTTTCCCGACTCAACGCAAGAGGATGCCAACAAGGGCAATCACCGAGCCTCTTATCAAGTAGAAGGACATGCCGAGGGAGGACAAATAATTCATATTGAAGCATCCAATGATCATCAACGTTAACACTTGCTTGAAGGGAGTGTGCATGCTACACCCTTAGCCTAGTGTGTATTGAAATATGTGTAGCTGACTTGTGGCTAGCATAACCTTTAATTAAATCAAACGATCATCTCTTTAGCTTAATATTAGTGGTAGGGTCCGCCTAGGGTGTTTCCATAGCATTGTTAGGGTATATTTATGAAGTAGTGGTTAGTATTTCATCATCATATTATGAATTTTGTTCTAATTGTAAGATTGTGGAGGTTGCCCCCTCAAAGTGACTCATCATTCATCCATATATTCTGCTCTATTTCGGTCATATTGTAATCTATTGCTATTAATCTACTTTATTTTTGAAGTAATTTCATTACAATTTTCTAGCTTTTAATAAAGGGAATCTCCCCTCATAATAGAGGAGGGACTTCGTCCCCTCACTGTTGACAAAATTTATCCATTTTGTACCTTCTACAAAATATTCCATCAACAAATTGAAGTCCCTATGCAATAGAATATGACTAACATGTACCTTGTTCGCTGCTCCAAATAAGTCTAAGAGAACCACTACATATATTTCGTTATATTAATATATGAGTAGGTGGAAAGGAGACCCCCACTAAAAAATTAAAACATTTCTATGCTATAACAAAATTAATAAAAAAACTTCTTAATCAACTATTTGAATTCATCCTATTTAGATATTGGTGGTAATGTTCTCATAGCGGAAGAATAAAGATAACTTTCAAACCAAGTAAGAGCATGACTAGCCAATTTCAACCTTTCAAAAGAAATTTGTTGCTCTTCATTACTTTGATGGAAATTGAAATATACCTCAAACCAGCATTACCAATGATCAAGTTTTAAGCATTTACTTCACCTTCGTAGGGCTGAATCTATATACCGAGTAGAGTGTAGAACAGGCCACAAGGAGAAAGGCAGTTGTTATTAGGGCAGGAACACCACACAACCCAAACAACAAAACATAACCAGAATCATGACATCAAATAAAAACATGAGTTTACAGTTGTTTACAGCCGAGCAGGAAAGAGAAACGCGAGTTTATTGTTGCATACAAACAGAATCACGATTTTTCAAGGTTTTTGCTAGGGCACGCAAAGACTATAGTTCATACCTGACTATACACCATTTTGAAGACTTCAAGGTAAGTAGTTGCAAAAAAATTTGCAGTAGAAGGTGAACACCAACAACGAATTCATAAAGGGGCATACAATCCAATGATGAACATACAGTTCTGAGGCATGTCAATTTGTAGGTTTTGTGCCATTCACAAGCTCATACAGTGAATAGAATGGAACTCCCTCCAATCCAGGAGTTTAAAACTCCTTGCCATCACAAGGTGTTGACCCCAAAATTTAAGTATGCTAGCATTTGCAACCAAATATCTAGAAATGAATCCCTAGGCTTGGAATTCCAGATCTTTTGTTGCTGTTTAAAACATAGTTGCAAGAGAAAGATGGTATTATTGCTGACATGCAAGCTAGAATCACTAAACTTGAACAAACCCAAGCCATCCCCACAAATTCTCCATGCCTACAACAACTTGATGAAGTGGTTTCAGATATTTAGAACAAACATTCCGAGGTAATCATTCAACATGAACACCTTAAAAAAGAAACACTGTCCAACAACAATCTATCCAAAAACACGCTGAGGAACAAAATTCATGGGTTCAGGGGGTTAAGGAGAAGAAAGCACCTCTACTTCTAGAAATGGCTGTCCAAGCAAAATTTGAAGAAGAAAAAGCATGTCAAACCAAGGCATTCAACCTTCGTGTTCGTGGCCTCCCTAAACCAGTTGATCCCTTACAAGCAGGTCACACATTCTTGAATGAATCTTTGAACTTGAAAGATATCTCCCTTAACAAAGCTTGGGTGTTGTCGGACAGTGCCCTTATTATCCAATTCCAAACTGCAGAAGAGCATTTGCAATCTCTTAAAGAAAAAAAGCTCTTTTCCCTCCCACATAAAATTTATGTAGATGTTGATCTCAAACGACTCCAGGGAAAGGAGCTTCAAAAAGCTCATATTCAAGTGGTAGTACCATTGTCTTCTTCAACGTAAGAAATGAAAGTTTCTGGCATCTAGACGACTTTCACTCCTTTCTGATTTCCACCACTCCCCTAAGACTTTTTGGTGTACTCTTCTCCTGAGACAAACCACCATTTCCGACATCAAACCCAAAGCATGGGTCTCCTATGCCAATTCCCTCTATGATGTTCCAACCCATCCTATTGCCATTGCCCCCACTCCACCATCCTCCTCTATTTTCTCTACTTCCTCTTTCAAGAGAGCTATTCTAAAATTACACACCAGCAAAGCAACTAATTGTGAAGGTTTCAACATTGAGTTCATCAAGTATGGTGTAGATTCCCTTGCCTTTCCGCTAGCCACACTTTTCAATCAGGTGGTGTCTTCAGGATTCCCTCAATCTTGGTCCCAACACATCATCCACTCTATTCATAAGTTAGGGGATCCCTTTATCCCTGGCAACTACAAGACCATTATGATTGGGCATACATTTGCCAAACTTTATGCCATAATGTTAGACATGCAGTTGTCAGAATACTTGGAAAGGAATAATATCAGAGCTCAGGGGCGGGCAGGTTTCAAATGGGACTACCAAACTATTGACCACATCTTTATACTCTGAGCTATCATTGAAGAAGCTCGTCATAGGTATTCAAGAAAGCCTTTGACTCAATTCTGAGACACCTGCTTTTCTAGAAGTTGAGAGATTTCAGCATTCCATATTCTACCGCAGCTTGGAGGCTTTATGAGACAACCATTGGGCAGCTTCATACCTCTCACGGTTTGTCAGCTTTTGTGAAGAGTACCATTGGGGTCAAACAAGGATGTCCTCTCTCACTGACCCTTTTTTGCATATACATTGATGAGTTAGAGGGGTTTCTTCTGCAGGATACTCATATGGATGATGATTGTCTTTTGCATGAGATGCTTATAGCCATCCTCCTTTTTGCCGATGATGTTGTCCTCCCCTCACACTCTGTAGAGGGCTTACAAGGACAACTCGATGCCCTCACTCACTTCTGTGAACTCCAATAGCTTGTGGTCAACCTTAGTAAAACTATGGTCATGATCTTCAATATCTCCAAGCTCTTTCTCTACAAATTTCAGTTTTTATACAAAGTGGAACTTCTTGAGATCACATCAGCCTACACTTATTTGGGGTTCTAGTTTTCTGGTCCATGCTTTCAAATGAAGATTGTTGCTCAATCATGCCTTTGCAAGGGTTATGCCTCTCTTTCTATTTTAGAACGTCAATGTTTCCAAATCAACTTCCAGGCCATCCCTTTCAAGTTACGTTTGTTTGATTCTATCATCAAACCTACAGTTTTGTATGGTTCAGAGGTTTGGGGAC
This sequence comes from Torreya grandis, assembly GCA_037957365.1. Classification (NCBI taxonomy): domain Eukaryota; kingdom Viridiplantae; phylum Streptophyta; class Pinopsida; order Cupressales; family Taxaceae; genus Torreya; species Torreya grandis. Next base: position 829,670 of record JARHVA010006139.1, on the reverse strand, counting down.
CTGGCTTGGGGGCCGTTGACTGGGCCTGTATTGAGAGGGTCTAGACTCTCATGTTGTAGCACATGATCTATTACAAACAAATAGTTGCTTAGTGCATCATTTAGACTAAGTTTTCCACCCAGCCACTATGCCTTGAGACTATCTTCAAGATTACTTTCTACATCCACAAACTCAGATCCTTGGGGGACTCAGCTTTTGGTCGTGAGCATCCCTACTTAGCACTTTGCTCTTCAGAGAGGAATGCTTCACTAGTCCCCACACGTCGGCATTGTTGGTACTTTGAGACTAGGTTGCACCTTTTTATCGGCATCTCTATTGATAGGGTATCCCCTTTCATGTATTCCCTCAACGGCCTTCTTGGCCTCCTTCCCACTTAGGACGTCATCACTAGGGCTGCCAAAGAGGACATCTAAGACAGTATATCCATACCACCTGGATCTCCCCCCGTGACCTGCTTAGTCCCAAACATGCTTTCTATGATGATCATTTCTTACAGGTGGTGGATGGTATCATTCGTCACCCTCGTTATCTCCAGTGCCATTGGTCTCATGGCTTGAGGTTTCCCCTTGGCTAGATAAAAGTTTGTTCCCACCAATTATGAGTTGAAACAAAGCATCACATTCTCCATTAGGATCGAATATGTCGTCTTTGCTCCTTCCAGGTGGTGGACACTGAGCACCACTTCATTTTCAGATGCCCCATTTAATATGAGATCCAAGGAAGATATCACTGCCTTTATAGAGACTCAAACAACACTCTAGCTACTTTCTTCAAATATACAGATCAGTCGTGTCTGGCTCTTTATCTTCAAAGAGGTGGTCACTTTTCGACGTAGATCCCTACAAGAGCCTAGAGGCTCTAGAGCTCCCATATTGATCACCTCTTTCTTACAGCCCATTCAAGTGTTTGGCAACACTAAGCGTCATTTGGACACCGGTACATCACACATCAGAGCTGATAGATCAATTAGGCGGCGCTTCTCCCAACACACCACTATTACTTAGATTACTCGAATCTCCAAGCTTGCTATCTTTCGGCATTGAAGCTCTGCTCTACCCCGTCAGCGTGGCTCTACCCCTTTCCGGTGACACACATCTACTACTTGCCAATTGCCCCCAGACCACAAGGGCAAACTGAAATTACAAGCTTCTTCTCTACTACTAGAGTTACATCGGCCTTGGATGTTAGGGGATATTCTAGAGGAAGTGTCTTGCGTTCTCCTAGGATCCCCCAACCTGGCTCCTCCAACCCTGTATACTCACTAGACAGCGATATCACATCTCTCATAGAGATTGATAATGGCTCAGATGATTCCTCTACTTTAGGCACAAACAGAGACATTCAATGAGATTTGCCTCCAATCTTCACTGGCACATGCTCTTGGGGCTTTTGTTTGCCCTTCATTACTATTTGTATTGGTTTCTTTGCCACTTGTGTTAGTGGCACTTTGTTCTATTTTGTCTTTGTACTTTATTTCTTTGGCTGACCTCTAGGATTCTCTCTTCCTAGAACTTTCTATTGCTAATAATTGTATCCTTTAGTCCCATTGACCTACTTTTGGTCATTTGTGGACATTAATATGATTTCTTTCTTTCTTCTATCTTGGCCTCTGCTTTGAATGCAGGTCGGTTTGGAGGTCCCTAGTTGGTACGGGGTTACTCCTCTCCCGTTGGAGACTTGAGCTCTTCATTTGCTTTTGGAATCTTTGTGGAAACTCATACCTTTTCCATGAGAGCCTCAATGATCTTATCCAATTTATTAGGCTTCCCAATGGATTGAGAAATGCTTGCAACATCTCCCTCCAACTTGTTGAATCTTTGCTATTTCATTTTGAGGTTCCATTTCATGAGCCATGTTTTTCACTTCTCTATTCCACATCCATGTGGAGATCTCTTGCTGCAAGGGTAACAATTCACCTTCTCCTACTGCACTACTTTTTCTAGTAACAGGAATAAATCTACAAATATTCATACAAAACCACATAAGAAGGAACACAACCTACTCCGATATCAATCTGATCTGTAATTAGCATAGATATTCCATACCTAAGTCATCAACATGAATCTTAACTTAGGAGAAAACTTCTTTGTTGTTTATGCTTCAATGCCATTTTACATGATATAGAAATTCAAATCCATCTGACTTCTTTGTTTTAACTAACTAGTCATCCATAATAGAAGCTTCATCTATGTTAAGATTATATTTGCCATTATTTAACTTCTCAACACAAAAATATCACACATTTTCAGTGAAAATTCAAGACTGGCTAGGATATTAGAACAAAGTTGTATTATAGAAAATATTTTTAAAAACTTTAGGGAGAGGGTTAATTCTAATTACTAGCATTGGATTTAACTTCTCAACACAAAAATATCACACATTTTCAGTGAAAATTCAAGACTGGCTAGGATATTAGAACAAAATTGTATTATAGAAAATATTTTTAAAAACTTTAGGGAGAGAGTTAATTCTAATTACTAGCATTGTTCCAGAAATTCTTACAATCCTCTACATTTATTTATTGTTACGAAACCACCTGTATTAACTGTTATCTTTGAAGTGTGGTGTATCTAAATGTATAAAGGCAAGAAAAAAAACTAATGTGGCCACAAACTCATAAACCAAGATAGGAATGAGAAGAGAGCAACAACCTTCATAACTCACCAAACTTGCTTATTAGGTACATCATGAAGGTTGATACTCTCTTAAGCACCATTCTACTAAATTTGTTTATTGATTTCGTTGTTTTTAAATTACAAGATCCCAAATTATCCAATAGTTGATAATATGTTTGGGGGCCTTTCTTAAAAAACTTACAAGGAATATCAATAGCCCATCTTATATGTAATTTTTAGATATGGAGCCTGCAATTCTATAGTACGACGACTCTGAAGGATAGTATGAATAGCTTTAGTTAGATTTGTTGGTGGGAATATCAACAAAATCCCAATGATATCTCGAACTTGAAATAATGCAATTTGTTGATGTGAATATCAACGAAATGCCTACGGTTTCTCGAATTTGAAATTATGCAAATCATAAAATTTGAAGTATAATCATGGTCAAATTGCATGTCTTGGACAAGCCAAAAGCACTTCTATCATTGAACACATCTGAAAAACATTCACATAAAGCTTATCAATGCGACATTTATATGACTTGTCACTTATGCAATTAATTGGCATATTCTTGCTTTTCAAGGACTCCATGTTTATATGCATGCTGAAAGAACAACTAATAATGGCATTAAATGGCTTCCAACACTACTCACTTCTATCAGTTCTATTTGTGTCAAAAATAGCACTAATATATTCAATCAAAAAACAGTCAGGCTTCCAAAACTAATCATTTCTATCTATTCTATTTATATATAAAAAACTAGCCCTAAGATATGAAGCCAACAAAAATATCAATGTAAGTTGTATATTTCCCAAAAATATTCACCTGTGTAGATCGCATGCCACAAAAACCACTGCGATTCATTACCCATCTAGAATCTTGTGTCATGTCTAATGATAGGTGACCCGAGAAAACCCCTAATAACAAAATAAGAAAAATCCACACAAATCACATAGATTAAGATGCTGTCAACAACAATCTTCAGTTGGAAGATTAAAGCATTTCAACTTATCCAAGATAATTGAATGTAAAAATTAAATCTCCGCTTTAAAAGAAAGTGTGTGTGTGTGTGTGTGTGTGTGTGTGTGTGTGTGAGAGAGAGAGAGAGAGAGAGAGTGAGTGAGAGAGAGAGATCCATAATTAGTATTGATATTCCATTACTTAATTCACCAACACAAATCTTAATTGTTCCCAACCAAGACTTGATTGATAATATTGTTATCTTATGTATTTACATAAAACAGTCCAATATGTGCTTAGAATTAAATTGTTACGTTCTACACACTAAAAGGAAAGAATTGAACACGAAAGTAGGACAAGAAACTACCATGAAACAACAACACTATAACCGTACAAGACAATGTTTACCCCATAGAATCCCAATGTTGCAAAAACTCCAGAAGTGTTAGTGATTATCTCCTCTTACCACTACCTCCTTATGTTGATATAGGTCTACTGCCTTCTCAAGGCCTTAATATGGACATCCTTTACAATAGCAACATGCCCAAACCCCCACCTAAGCTCTACAACTTGCTAAATTCCACATCACTATCACACTCCAATGCCTAAGACACTCAACTATGAAGAAAGAACTCCTAGGAAACAATGAATTGCTTTATATTCTAACAGTTCTACTTCCTTCCCAAGGCTTCATGTACATCATTTACAATAGCAACATGCCCAAACACCCATACAAGCTCTGCAACTTGCTCAATTTCACTTCCATATTGTTATCTCATGTTTTGGAACTTTAGGATAACAACCCCAATGTTGTTGCTATAGGAAATTGGAGGTCAATTGCAAGCAAGGCAATCCCAATTTGAAACTCACAATCACAACATACATGTATGCCCCTTTTCTTGTAGGTAAATTCTTTTAGATAGACCTATCATTCAATCATTATTCTGGTCGATGACACCAAGTACAAGACCTGGTTTCAAGTATGAGCAGGGACTGCATGTTGCATAAATCAGGATCAAGAGGTCCACAAGGGGAAACCACAAAGGGCAACCATAAGAGGTAACACAGGAGATCATAAGGAGAATATTCAAATCTCTTTCGTCCAATGGACAAGGCTTGGTTTGCCTACTCAATGTACTACGAGTTGTCTCAGAGATGTCATTGTGTCAACAAAGAGGATTCGGTACTTGCAAGTGTCACAGATAAAACTTGTCACGCAATATTATTCAATGACACATGTATGACGTGTCTAGGATCAAACACTTCACAAAAGGCAATTAGTGATCGTGATTAGGGTTTGTTGTCTCCAAAAATTTACTTGATCAAAATCTCCCAATTTCGGTACCAACACGAAGTATTTGTTCCAAAGTTGAAGTTTACCAAAAGAATCAATTTTAAATACTTAACCATTTTATTAGAAAAAATAAAACGTCTTTTCAATGCCTTGCACACCCAGGAGGTTGGGGTGACTTGAGCCCCTACATGTGTCAGACACGAAAGCAAGTCCCAGTTGTGCCTAGGCACATTTTTGCGCCTGGCACATCTATGGCGCAAGCAATCAAACAAACGAGCTTCAAAAACTTAATCTTCATCCCCAAATCAAACATTTACTACTATGAACACCCGAGATAAGATGCAAATCTGGTAAAGCATGAGCAACTGCTTGTTGTGACAACATCTCCACCTCCTTAGATATATTTAACCGATCAATGGGAGGACATGTTGCTTCCCAAAAGGTTTTCAACTCAGGTAAAGAGGGAGCAAATTTTTAACCAAAAATTGAAAGCTAAAGAAGTTTGGGGTGATAGAAGTCAGTTTTAGAAAAAACATTGCCCTAAATGGAGTAAGTCCATTTGACCCTCAGTAAGTCTCCTCAGCCACTGAAACCAAGACATGATGAATGAAATTCTAACCCATCCCCTTGTCAATGCTGAACCACTATGACAAGCATCAAGAAGAAACTATCCTACCAAACAACACAGAGATTTTGAACATCGCAAAGACGAAGCCATTGGAGGACAAAGAAATGCACTAAGAACAAGAGCAAAAAAATGTAGGAGAAATGAAATAAAGCTTCAAATAATGATATGATTTAGAAAATCCTAACTTGACTATTCGCACCCAAACCATTAATAAATGCCCACGTGCGACAATGTGACACAACTAGAGTTTGTCTTGTGAAAAGCTTACGTCACTTATCAATTCGAATCCCAAGAGGTCTAAGAGACAACAATTAAATGAGGATTAAGATGGCATATGTGAAAGCAATATGAACAAGAATCACAGTAAAGAAAATAATAGAATTAGAACAAAAAGGTTTATTAATCTATGTGTTCTAAAAATGGCATATTCTTGAGAGAGACATGTTATATGGGTATGTAGAAGCAATTTGAACAAGATTCAGAATAGATAAAATAATAAACTAGAACAGAAAAAATTATAAATTTGTGTTATGTATATGGCATACCTTCAAAGGAGATGCATAGTTGCTTATCTTCTACCATTTGATTGCTATCTAGTGCTACAAAAATGTATCCATATACTACAAAGTCATGAAGGCTTCAACAATTGTTATGGAATTTGAATTGTTTGTGCTTTCCATGCATAACTCTTCACCTTCAGACAGTTACTTGGCTTGATTGTCAGGTGCACGGTATGCTAATAGATGCTTCGACATAATGTGAGCCTTGGTAGTGCCAATTGACATTGCATACTATGGCTTGGGGAGTTTGCATGGCCAATGTGCAATCTGCATATTCTATGCAAGGACTGAGTTGTGCACTATGTATGCAATTGTTGGGCGGAGTACCGATGTTGTGCAAAGGTTGCACATATCGAAAGGGTTGACAAAGTGTTGTGTAGTTTGTGCATGAATGCATTAATGCAGCTATGCATTGATTGTGGAGTTGTGTTAAACAGCATTGAGATTGATCATCAAAAAAATTGTCGCGGCCCATAGGGGTGCTCCCCCTCGGCCTTGCAAGGGGAGCCCTTGACTCATATTAAGGCTCCGCCCCATTCCGAGTGAGAGGGTAATGTTGTCTTCAAAGCTATGTAGCATGTATCCCTCAAAGTTGCATGGAATTGCGCACATTTTCTAGGTACTCAAGCTATGGCATAAATCACCACATCTTCACTCAAATCACTTAATTAATATGAAATACCTTTAAACAATGATTACTTGATGTCAATGCACTCACCCAATAGTTACTAGAAAAGGAGGCGTGAATATTTGGGAAAATAAAAATAAATCGAGAAGATTAAAGTCTCCGGATATCTTTTCTGTCTTGGAGTAGGAGCTCCATGTCCGGCCAATCTGATGGAATTAGAGCTTTCAATTTTTTGAAAAAAGGTCAAGGTATAATGTCCCCTTTTTCGAAATTTAAGTAATATTATTATTAAAATAAAAAGTATTTTTAAACACTTAAAGTAAAATAATATTGTCTTAGTTGCCAAAAAGTAACATGTCGGCAACTTCTTTCTAAATTGATTTATAATAAAGAACGAGACTCCTCTAATTTGATGTAAGTCGGCCCCTAATTTAGAAAGTAATAGAATTAATTTTTGGAGAGAGGATATAAAAGAAGGAAAGAAGGTTCATTTTGGTTACCATGTTATGTTTGTTGAATTGAATTTTGAGTTTAAGCAAGGAACGCTTGGCTTATCTCCATTGAAGATGAAAACCTTTACTGGAACACTGAAGTTGAGGACGGAAACCCTTAACCTCATTTGGGTAGCTTCATTTCAGAGGTTGCAATGGGCAGAATTGATCGGTTTGGTATTCCCAGGGCATCATCTTATGGAGCGCAGCAATTGACTGGGTTCTAAGAGTGAGGCATGGTTGTTGGAGACCCTCTTGGAGGGTGGCGAATCACTTCGAAGGGCTGTTTGAAGTCAATGAAACATTTGGAGGCCTTTCCAAGGGTGGCAACCCACCTTGGGAGGAAAATTTGCATGTTATTGGGACAGATTATTGATATTTTGATATTTTTGTCATCAAACAGTAAGCTGGTATTTATCTGTGAATTTTCAGACCTATATGTGCATGCAAAAAATCAAATTTGAAAAGACTTTGTGGGCTGTAATTATTCTGAAAATTTTGACAATTATTTAGTGGTAAAATATTGCAATTTGTGCCCTAGTTTCGTATTTCCAAAATTCTGAATTTTTTCATTAGGGCTTGATATAAAAAAAACAAAAATTGCTATTGTTGTGTTAGGGTTTGTGGTTAATTTCTAGATTTGCATAATATGCTCTAAAGGGGATACTAAAGGGGTATTAGAGCCATGATTTTGACAACCTGTGGAGGGGGGGGAAATTTAAAATATTCGTACAAATCCGTACAGGAGTCGAACCCTATCAGACGGGGCAAATTCCAATCCATATAGTTCCAGTTCAGCAGTTGTACCTTTTATTGCTAGGGTTTCAGTCTATTTTTCAATTTTTTTTGTTTTCAAGTTTGAGTTGGCTTTATGCCAAAGAGTGACAGAAAGATGAAACAACACTGGAAACCTTGGAAGAGTTGTTGCCAGCTATGAAAGAATCTCAGAGGGAACTAAGGGCAATGGGTCCCAAGGCATGGATGAAGTTTGTAAGGTTAAGCCCTAGACCTCCAAAGTCTCCCTTAAAAGAAGAAAAAGGACCAACAGAAGTGATGAAAACTTCATCACCATAAAAGATCAAGCTGCCCATAGAGGAATCCACCATGCAAATTGAAAAACAAAGAGCCCTCCAACGAGAAAGATATGGATTTGAATGTACAAAATGTTTAGTAGAAGAAAAGAAAATGAAAAAGTTAAAGTCTGCCAAAACCCTACAAAGGAGCCCAAAGAAGAAGGAAAGTTAGAATTGCAAGATTGAGAAGAGAATTTTGTAGTTAAAGCCCAATTGTTGGATGATAATATTGATATTCAGCTTGCTGGAATTTCTAGAATGGCAATCAATAATAAGCTAGTTGATGGTCTTTGTGACCCTGGCAAGAACCAGGGAAATGCTCCATGCATGTGTCAACAAAATATGGATGTAACCAAGGCCGACAAGGTTTCACTTGTTGAATACGAAGACCTCAGAGTGGAGGAGCATGCACCATCCTTCGAACTTCCTAAGGATGAGTCATTGACTAATTTTCAGAACAGCATCGGAGGAGAATTGAACAACATGCCTATGAGGCATTATGAAGCAGCTGAAGGAGTGGTACATGGGGCTCTTGATTTCATTGACATGTTTGTTCCATGTGCAAGTTTAAAAATAGGAACAGCCCATATGGATGTTGATAAAGAGATTCTTACGAGTCAAAGAGTGCACAGATTGCACATGTCCAAGAAAAGTACAATGGTCATGGCACGTGATAAGCATGAGTGGGAGCAGCTGAGTTTGTTTTCAACCCAAGTAAAGGATGAAGAGTATATTGTTGTAGCAAGGGTGGAAAAGGTTGTTGAAGTTTGTCCACACTTTGAAGAATCTTTGAAGTTGATTTGGAATCCTAACATTTGCGAAAGGGTATAGGAAGTGAAGAATAGAGCTTGCATTTGCTTGAGGGAAAGCAAATTTGGTAAGGGCGGACTATAATGTCCCTTTTTTCAAAACTAGAATAATATTATTATTAAAATAAAAAGTATTTTTAAATACTTAAAGTAAAATAATATTATGTCTTAGTTGCATAAAAGTAACATGTCAGCAACTTCTTTCTAAATTGATTTGTAATAAAAAAGGGGACTCCTATAATTTAATGTAAATTGGCCCTTAATTTATAAAGTAATAGAATTGATTTTTGGAGAGAAAGGATATAAAAGAAAGGAGGTTCATTTTGGTTATCATGTTATATTTGTTGAATTGAATTTTGATTTTGGGTACGGAACACTTGGCTAATCTCCATTGAAAACAAAAACTTCACTGAAAACTTGAAGTTAAGGATAGAAACCCTTAACCTCATTTGGGCAGTTTCATTTCAAAGGTTGCAATGGGCAAAACTGATCAGTTTGGGATTCCTAAGGCATCATCTTGTGGAGCGCAGCAGTTGACTGGATTCTAAGAGTGAAACTTGGTTGTTGGTGTCATGACCCTCTTTTGTTAGGGACATCATTGAAGACCCTTAGCCTTAACCATTTCCTAGGGGCTAAGGGAAAAGTAAGAAGGGAAAGAAATAAGTGATTTTGAATGAATATATGTAAAAGGTACTTTATGTTTTAAGAATCACTTAAGTTGGGGCCTTTTAAGGGTCATGAGCGTTTTAAAAACAATCTTCTTTATTTGAATTTGTATTTCCCTCCCATTTGGTCATGCCCCTTGGAGGAAGTTGTATAAAAAGAAATGAAGGTTTCATTGGAGGCATGTTATGTTTGATATTCAATATATTGGTCATTAAGCACGAAAATGCTTGAGCCATTGCTTTCAAGACGAAAACCTTTAAGCAAAGGCGTGGGGATGCAAACCCTCATTTCTCATCGAGGACAGTTTCATCTTAAGGTTGCATTTGAACCTAATATTCAGAAAAGACAAAAATATTGCATTTGAAGAGGGGCGACAAGGGTTTGGAGCCTTGGGAGCTGCTTGGATAGGTTAAAGACCCCTCATTGGAGCGCTGTGTGGATTTTGTTGTTGGAATTGACTGTTTCCAGCTAGGGCAACTTGGTTGTGGAGCTGGTTTGTAAGATTTTGGGGCTTATTTTGAGCCAAAACATATTCTGATTTTATTTTATTATTTATACAATGTGGTGCCTTGATTTGGGAAGGGTTTGACTTTATTTTAAGGGTCATTATTGCCTTGAATATTCTGAAAATAATTTCTATAATTTTTTCAGCTTTGACAAATTGGTTTGAAGGGCTTTGTGGCTCAAAATACACTTAGATTTTCATAATAAATTATACTTATTAATTCAGTAATACTCATGCAAATTTATGAGGGTTTCACTTGAGATATTAGCTGCAAATTTCAATTAAATATTCCAACTTCAAAGCATCTAGTGTTTAAGGATGTATTTCCATTTTAGGGGGCCATAAATCGCTTGTTTGGACCAGCTATTTGTTGCTTAGAGCTTAGCATTTTTTTGTGTTGATTTTGGGAATATTTCGCAGTTAGGATTTGCTGGAAATAAAAATCAGATTTGATTATTTACCTAGGGTTTTGTATAAAAATCAGATTTCATAAAAATTACCTAATTTGAAACATTTCAGTGGTATTAGAGCCATACATTTGTTAGTGTAGGTCTTTTTTTTTACGGGTTTTGGCTACATTGTTGCATTTGCTTGCTTAGGGCTCTAAAGGTCATGTTGGTTACTTGGAAAGATTAATACCACATTCACTGGAATGTGTGGTATCTTTCCTTCTCCAACCTATATATGTAACTATTCCCTTTCATATTTCTAATGCAATGTTGTGTGGATTATTTTGGTTCATTCATGTCTTATTTCTCTTTGGTTCATTTTTGCAGCTACATTGTTTGCTCTATATTCTCTTGAACAATACATGTCTCGCATTGCATATTGAATTGGTGCATTCACTCGGATCAGTATTCCTGGAGCTCATTCTGATACGGTATCAAAGCCGATCTAGATCTGAGGATTGTCGTTTTTTTTTTGCAAGTTTTTCATTGTTTTGAGGTAGTGAAAGAGAGAGGCTAGACATTGAATTTGTCTCCTTGTTTGCTTCAGATTTGGGCTTAGCATTTTTTTCTCTAAGATCATTTTATTGCATGTCTTAAATCAAGAGCAGTAGTTTTGATGTATTTTTATGCTAAGATTATTTCAAGACTATCTTGTTCTTTGAATAATATGCATTGATAGCCTTCTTTGTAGCAAAGCATTGAAGATCTATTTGAAAAACTTCTCAATTTGTGGCATTTCTTTTTGTTAGAAATCTACAAGATAACTTCTATGAAAGATTTTAGATCTAAAAAATGTTTGTTGTGCTAAGGCATTAGAAGGGATCTTGGCGTTGGAAAACTTCATTTCAAATTTGGATCATTTCCTGGAATGGTGTGTCGTCATACTCATGATCTTGGCGCTTTTTTTGTTTTCTTTTAATCCAAATCTAACCCCTAGAGAAGCGTTGCAGCATTAAAGAGCTTGGCATCTTTTTCTGAGGTTGGCGTGAGAGAAAAGGATCAGGTTCTGCTACTGCATTGGAACACAAGGTGGTTGGGCATTGCAATTGCTCATTGTATTCTCTTCTACTGCGTTCTACCTTGGCATTCCATCCTGGCATCTCAATTTTGACTTGCATCTACTAGATCTGAGGAAAGACAGATATGCAGTGTCATTTTCAGTCTGTTGCATATGATTAATCTTTGTTGCGTGGGAAAGAATAAAGATCTACATTCTGCTTTATATTTTCTTCAGAGAGGACTGTTGCGTTGGATCTGCAAAAACTTTGCATTAAGATTTGATCTATTGTCTTTGGCATCACACTTTTTCCACTTGGCGTCCTTTTCCAGCAACTTGGCGTCCTCTTCCAACAGCTTGGTGTCCTCTACCAGAAGCTTGGCACCCTTTTCCTGCAGTTGCGTCATTATTTATCCTGTGTAAAGATCCAATCCATTGCCTGGAGTGTTCTTTTCTACCTTGGCGATGGACAAGAGGAGGTTAGCATTGTCATTTTGCTTGTTGCTCCTACATGGAAGGATTAAGGCGTTGAAGGAGATTAGATCTTCCTTGGAAAACACTCCAAGAACCCCTCTCAGCGAAAGACAACTGTAATCCACCACTTTATTTTTTTTTACACAGCCGAAAATTCATATTTTGTTTTTATTAGCTATAATTTTCTTAAAAAAAGGAAGTCAAACTTGATTTCATGCATACCGAGGCAACCGAGTAAAACTTTTTTTTCACTTCCATTGACTTTTTTAAATTCGTGACGAAATTCCGATTCCAACGAGTGAATGAAAAGCACATTTCACCTCATCTAAAGGTACTTTTTTTAAGTTTCAATTGCAAGTTTTTAGTCAGAGGCCTATTTACGAGAAATTGTTTTGTTAATATCTTGCAAACAATAACTCGAAATTGAGTACCATCTTTTGCACAAATGTGTATTTTCTTATTTCCCACGCACTGGGTCAATTTGCCTTGTAAAACACATTCCTTTATAAAGTGTCAAAATTTGGGGGGACACCTGACATAGTTTCGAAGGGGTTGTACTGTGGTTGTGATTACGTTCTGCAATTTTCTCATTTTCCACACATTTGATTTCTGCAGCAACAACAAACACATTAATCTTAATTTTGCAATAGATCTTAGCATTCTTAATGCACTCACAGCCTTCAACTACTAAGAATGGAAAAATAAAATTACAATAGTTCTTAGAAGTAAAGGGTTGTTTCCCATAACTATGGAGATAGAAGTTGAGCCCACAATTGAAGCAAATAAGATATAAAATGATTTAATAGATGTGATGAAGCTTTTGGAATATTATGTCTTTCAGTGTCATCAAAACTCCTATTTCACATAGAGTCGACCAAATCTCCCAAAGAAATATGGGACACCCTAGAAAAATTGTTTGGGAAAATCGACACCATGAGGGGTCATGAGCTTGGGATTGAGCTTATTAGTCTGAGCCCTAGCAACTTTGACACATTGGAGGACTTCTTCACCAAACTTAAATCACTTAGATTGCAGTTAAAAGAATGTGAAACCGAGAAGAAAGATGAGCAGTTAGTTCTTTCAGTGCTTGCAAAACTAGGACCTGATTACTCTGTATTTGACTCTACCTTTTATGCGACCAAGAGAGCCATGGGAGCCAACTAGACAATGCCATCCTTGGATGACTTCATTGTAGATTTAACTAAGGAACGGGATAAATTAACCCAGATGGGAACCCTCAAGTCTTCCAAACCTTCAGCTCTCATTGCCAAGAATGAGAAACAAAAAGCCTTTAGCAACAAGGATAAGAAACAGATGATCAAGTATCTTGAGAAGAAGAAAGAACAGAAAACCACTACAAAAACTAGCACTGAAACCTCCTCCTCTGAAGGGAAACCTAAGAGAGAAGATTAAGTGCTCTTATTGCAAGAAGAATGGGCACGATAAACACAAGTGTATGAAAAAACAGATAGACTACTTTACACATCTAAAAAAAAACAATATAAGGATCCCTGAGTCTGTCAAACAATCATCATCAGCGAAAGAATCTTCTAAGGCAAAGGAAAAAAGGAAGGAGAAACCTAAGGGCAAAGCTTTAGTTGCTGTAGCTTCCATATCTACTTCATCTTGGGTTATCGACTCTAGTGCTTCACACCATATGGGTTCGTCAAAAGTTGAATTTTTTGACTTAGAGCCTTGTAGTATGTCCTTTATCACTTTTGGTGATGAAACTCCAGTGGAGGTTGCAGGAAAGATTGTTGAAGTCGAAGGTGGAACTTTCACAAATGTTCTAAGTGTACCTTCACTATCATCTAATCTTCTTTCAGTGTATCAGATTACCCACATAAAACAGGGCATGAGAGTCGAGTTCACCCCAAATTCAGTTGAGATCAGAGAGCTACATAGTAAGTCTACAGTTGCATTGGGGAAGGCTAATCACCATTCTAAGCTATACACCTCCCATTTTGCTCCAAATGTTCCTCCTACCACATTGCTTACCCATTTAGATGGAGTTAGCAAACTATGGCATGAGCGGTTCGACCACCTTAACTACCGCTATTTTGAGCAACTGAATCAACAGGATAAAATTATAGGCTTGCCTAGAGTTAAATTCTCTAAGGGACTTTGTGAGGGTTGTGTCATTGGCAAACATCCCAAAGAAAAAATTGACAAAGGCAAAGCTAGGAGAGCTTAAGTACCTCTTGAGTTGATTCACAGTGATGTCATGGGGCAGTTTCCCTATCCTTCTTTTACCAAGGCCAGATATGTCCTCACCTTCATTAATGACTTTTTCAGATAAACATGTGTCTACTTTCTTAGACAAAAGTCAGTAGTTTTAGATAATTTTCGAGACTTCAAGGCTTTAGCTGAAAAGCAATCTAGAAAGTGCATCAAAATTCTTTGAACAAACAATGGGGGGAGTACATCAACCATAGATTTGAGCAGTTTTGTACCATCGAAGGGATTGATCTTTAGAGGACAGTACCTTACACTCTTCAGCAGAATGGTGTAGCAGAGCGCAAGAATTGATCCTTGAAGGAGATGGCCAACTGTATGATTCACTCTAGATCATTGGCTCCACAGTTCTGGGCAGAAGCCATCAATTGTGCATGTTACATTCAGAACTGAGTTTCTCACAAAGCTTTAAAGGGCATCACTCTTTATAAAACTTAGCATAATAGGAAACCAAAGGTGCAACATTTCAGGGTATTCAGATCATCGACGATGGCACGCATTTCCAAAAAAATGCAACGCGATGGAGGTTCAATCCAAATCCTTCATCTTTGTGGGGTATCTAGATGGGGTCAAGGGTTATAGACTCCATCTTACAACTCATCAGATGTTCATTGAGAGGAGTGTTAGGTTTCAGGGGAGTCCCATCGCCTCTTTACTTGACACTTCCCCCTCTACATTGGTTTCACTTAGTTTGGATGAGCTGTTTGAGGATTCAAATCATTCACAACAAGTTCCTAACACTAAGGCCACTTCTTTTTCTTCTAGTTTTGACAACGAGCAAAGTGATGGGGAGTCATCCTCATCCACTTTTAGGCATGCATCGGAGGATGAGGATTCGGAACCTGACTCATCCATTTCTGGCCCTCTTTGGGCTAAGCAGACACTTGAGAGTGTAGCCACTTGAGCAGGGGATCCAAATGATGACAGATGTACTCGAGCAGACTTTCAGAGTGGATCACATGCTTTTTTTGCTTTCGCGTCGGATCCAGAGACTTTTAGAGAGACTTTGGGCATACCTGAGTGGGATAAAGCCATGGATGATGAATATGATTCCTTGATTAACAATCACACTTAGGATTTGACTTCTCTTCCTAAGGGAAGAAAGATGGTTCGATGTCGCTGGATATATCGGATCAAGTATGTTGTAGATGGGTCTGTTGACAAGTACAAAGCTAGATTGTTAGCTAAAGGATTTTCACAAGGAGCCGGCATCGACTACTCAGAGACCTTTGCACCCATGTGCCAAGATGACTTCGATCAGACTCTAACTTGTTGTAGCAGCAGCACATGGATGGAGTGTACATCAGATGGACGTGAAGAGTGCATTTCTTCACATAGACCTTGAGGAGATCTACATGGAGTAGCCACCTAGTTTTGTTCGAGATTCTTCTTTAGTGTGTAGACTAAAGAAATCCATTTATGGCCTCAAACAAGCCCCTCGAGCTTGGTATGCCAAAATGGATTCCTTCCTTCTTACTTCAGACTTCACTAGATGCCACTCAGACCCCAATATGTATTTGCTGCGGCAAGATGATTTATTGTTGATACTGGTTTTATATGTTGATGGCCTTTTGATCATAGGGAGTTCTTCGACTATCTCACTAGTGAAGAAAACTCTTCAGGACAGATTCACCATGATTGACTTGGGCTTACTACACTACTTCCTGGACATTGAGATCACTCAGAGAGATTTAGAGATTTCACTTTCACAGCCCAAATACTCTCTTGATCTATTGGCACGATTTCATATGAGTGACTGTAAGCCATATGACTTCATTCCTATCTAGAGTCAAGCTTGAGGCAAATTGTTCCACTGCATTGATCGATGCTACATTGTATCAACAACTTGTTGGCAGCCTTATTTACTTGACTCATACTAGACCATACATCTCTTATGTTGTTGGCATTGTTTCGAGATTCATGCAAGAACCTCATGCGTTGCACTGAAAAGCAGCTAAGAGGATCTTGCACTACATTCAGGGTTCACACAAGTATGGAATACACTACAGAGTTGGTTCAGATTTTGACTTGATCGGCTATATAGACTCAGATTGGGTTGACGACACTGGGAGTTGTAAGCCCACTTCAGGGTACAGCTTTTCATTGGATTTTGGCCCCATCAGTTGGTCGAGCAAGAAGCAGAATGTTATTGCTCTATCTTCCATAGAGGCAAAGTACAGGGGAGTTGTTGATTCATGAGCAAGTCATCGACTTAGTATTTTGTCAGTCTTTAAAGCAAGTCGCTGATATCTTCACCAAACCCTTCACTGAGAGCAAGTTCATTCATCTACGAGCTCTTCTTGGGATAAGGTCCACTTCAGCAGCTTCATCATCTTCAGGGGGGGCCTTCTAACCTTTTCACTTCTTCTTTCTCTTTCTTTTTAGAGGGAGTTTTTCTTACGGGTTTTCTCTTTTTCTCTACTTTATGAGAGATTGCATTATACATGGGTACCTCATCAAGCCTTATTGTCGGGACCCATTTTTTTTATCATCGCCTACCTAAGTTGTGCTTATGAGGGGGGTTAGGTTGGTGTAGGCCCTTTTTTCCTACAGGTTTTGGCTACACGATTGCATTTGTTTGTTTAGGGCTCTAAAGGTCATATTGGTTACTTGAAAAAATTAATACCACATTCACTAGAATGTGTGGTATTTTTCCTTCTCCAACCTATATATGTACTTATTCCCTTTCATATTTCTAATGCAATATTGTGTGGATTATGTTGACTCATTCATGTCTTATTTCTCTTTGGTTCATTCTTGCAGCTGCATTGTTTGCTCTGTATTGTCTTGAACAATACACATCTCACATTGCATATTGAATTGGTGCATTCACTCGGATCAATATCCCTGGAGCTCATTTTGATATCTTGGCTGGCCATGGGTTTTCAAGGTGATACATGCAAGAGGGTGACAAAGAAATAAGGTATTACCTGAGGAATAAGAAGAAAGTAGAAGAAAATCTACAAACAAAAACAATGTCTCACTTGGATCAGCCAAGGGATGAGGTTGAAAATAGAGAGGAACAAAGGTTTGATAGGTACACACAGGCCCAAGAACAAATGACTACTATGATGGCGGAATTTGTCCGCACTATGAAGGAAATGAGGGGTGACAAACCATTCAATGGGGATGGTAGTGCTTTTGGAAGTCACAACCTCACGGATCAGCCTTCTAAATGGATTGGAGGAGCTACACGTATAGGCCTAACTAGCCTACATTTTTGCAAGAAGTTGTCATTTCGGAAGGGGAAGAGCAACCCACATTGAGGAATAGTTTTTTGAGAGACTATGATGAATACATGACTTATCCAACTCCTTTTAGGGATCAAAAAAAAAATCATCTTTCACTTCATGGAAGCATGGCCAAATAGGTGGCAATAGGGCTCACCAAAGGCACAAGGGCAGCCAAGGAGGACTTCACCATGCATTGAGAAAGCTTTCACTTTACAATTTTGATGGTTCTCCCAAGAGTTCAACTAGCACTTAGATTCAAAAGGTGGATACATACTTTTCCCTTAGGCCTATGATAGAAAAAGAGGCCATCAGTTTTCTACTTTGCACTTAGAAGGGCCTGCCCATGAATGGTGTTATCATAGATTGATCACTCAAGGGCACCAACTCATTTCATCCTATGAAGAATTCAGTGAGAGGATTATTAAAAGGTTTGATAGGGCTGATCTAGAGGTAGACTTTAGAGAGTTGGCACAACTGAAACAAAAGGATAATGTAGAGTATGTAACTGACTTTCAGAGGCTTTCAATCATTGTAACAGATGTTTCAAAAAAAAGATTGGTGGTTCTATTCATAGAAGGCTTGGCTGATTCTATTAGGGGTTTGGTCAAGGCTTTTGACCCTCCTTCTCTTCAAGGAACCATTAAAAAGGCCCTTGATCTTGAGTCTTCAGCATAAGGTAAAATTCTGCCATTTAGTTCACAAAAAACTAACTCTTTCAAACCTTTTGGACAGCCAAATGACAATAAGTGGGGGCAACCAAGGGGTAGTTTGGTAGGCCAAACCAGTAGGGTTTGGGGCAGCAAAGAGAGTTGCCAACAGGGAATTAAAAGAAAATAAATGAATTAAGAAGGAAGAAGTTGTGTTTTGATTGTAAAGACCCTTGGACATCGGGTCACCTTTGTCGTGGGAAGGGTCAAGTGCACTCCATTGAGGTGCATTTAGATGAAGAAGAAGAGGGTGAAGAAGGAGCAGCCACCTACGAAGAAGAGCACTTGGAGATCCTTGGAGGAGAGGACTTGGATGACACCGTTGCTTCACTATGGGGGACTCCTAGATGCTACCCCTTTCGTGTGAAAGGTAATTTGAAAGGTAAGTATGTCGCTATTCTTATTGATAGTGGAGCTACTCATAATTTCATTGATAAGAAATTGGTTGCTTTATGTGGATTGCAATGTATTGAGTTTAATGGTTTTTAGGTGATCGTGGTGGATGGCTTAATCATCCCTTGTACCACTAAAGTCCCCAAGTTGAGCAGCACGATGGGAACACATCTCATTGATGATGATTTCTATGTGGTTGATATTAGGGAGACCAACCTAGTTCTTGGCATACAATGGTTGCACTCTCTTGGAGAATCAACACAAAATTACTAAACCATGGAGCTCAAGTTTGATGTGAATCGAAAAGAAGTGATCCTACATGGTTTGCATGACAAGGCACCCACAAGGGAAACATCCAAGAGGATGGAGAGCATGATTCAAGAAAGGATTCCAGTAGGGGCAGCAAGGCAAGTTGTTTTTTTTGAGTTGGAACAGCCAACTCTTATGAATAAATTTGGTCATACACATAGCTTGTTGAGTGGAACAAAGGTGGAAAAAGGTTACCCTTCCAAAGAAGTCAATAAATTGGTCATCGGACAGCCTTCAAGGTATGTAGAAAATAATCAAATTTGTTTTTACATGAGCTTGATTCTAAGGTATGAATGCAGATCTGACGTTTGCATTAAAGACCAATTTAAAGAGTGTGAACAAAAATCAAAATTGGACGTGAAGTTCTAAATCTTTTGAGCTATAAGAATAGTGAGTTTGAAAGGCCAAATCAGCTATCTATTAAGGTCAAATTTTCACATTTTTTTAGAACATTACAGCCCCTAACCAATTTTGAAAATGGTTTTGCAAATTCTGAATTTTTGTACTCAGAAAATTCTGAGTTGTTGAAACAAGTTCAGCCACTTATTGAGGACAAAAAATTTGAATTTTTAGGCATGCTACAGCCCACATGGTAAGTCCTGAAAATGTTTATGCAAGGTCTGAATTTTTGTACTCAAAAAATTCTGAGTTGATCAAGCAGGTCCAGGCACTATATGAAGACAAAAATGTTGAATTTTTAGGCCTGTTACAGCCCATGGTGAGTTCCGAAAAGGTATATGCAAGGTCTAAATTTTCTTACTCAAAAATTTCTGAGTTGATGAAGCAAGTTCAGCCACCTATTAAGGGTAAAATGGTTGAAATTTGGAGCAAACTACTGCCCCTAACAAGGAGAAGTGCACCTTATTACTCAGAAAATTCGGGGTTAAGGGTTATTGTATGTCCCCAAGATATGTTTCCTAAGAAAAACTTTGTTATCCTTTTGTTGTAAGATTGGAGGATCCTACCATGGCATGTAAAAGTTATCAAGGGGTTGTTGAGAGGTGACTGCACTAGTATGCACACCAAGAATGAAGATCAAAGGGACTTTTCCATTTGGGGCAGCACGGTATCACTTTCCAAACATTTTTATTTAGGCAGCCCTAGTTCTTTTTATATGAAGTTTGTGTTCTTATGGACATCCTCCAAGTTCATGGATAACAGTAAGTTCAATTTGGGCTACAAAGTGGCAATCTCCTTGATGAAGGGACTATGGACTTTCGTGACAATTTGGAAACTTCTAGCACTTAGGGGGCATGTTTGGGAGAGTTGGGGGCATGGTCATGAAGGTTGTATGGTATGGCATGAGGAAACAAAGCTGAAAGGCAGCTGTAACATCTCTTCTTGTCATACTATGACAAATTCAGCGCTCCTAAGGTAAAACATGATTCCAATGTTGTTCCTCTTAAAGTTGCATACATATTTGACACACCAAGGGACAAGAGGAAAGTGAGAAAGGGGATCTCTAAGAACAATTGCATGGCTGTAAGTTGCAATTGCAGCCCTCTAATCATCATGCATAGACCTCTTTGCAAAGCACCTCATTCTAATATCGGAGGGTCTAGGAGCATGAGGACCAAAGATTGGAGAATCATATTGTAGAGAGGATTTACAGCCCATAGAAGACACCACAAAACACAAAGAAGAACTTTCTTTTTGACTATTGTGTTTGCTTCTTATGCAGCTGCTGATATAAGGGCAATCAAGGCCCAAATATTTGAAGATCACATGGATGGAATGCATTTTTCCAGCCACTTTGGTAATGCCAATTCTGAAAATTTCATTGCTTTCATCATTTTATTGGCAATTTTGAGGTACATGAGCTCAATGGCAAGAGGAAAAAGGATATGGTACTGTTGTTTTTGCAATTTCAGCTTGCATGAACAACAAATAATCCTCATGAACAGCAGTAGAAAGCTTCACCAAGAGGGTTCTTCCACATGGGATGGACCAAGGTTCGAATTGTGCACAAAATCTATGGTGGGAACAACCCTATGGGTGCTTCAATTGCTTGAGGACAAGCAATTTTGGTAGGAAGGATTGTCATTTCCCTCTTTTGTTAGGAACACCATTAAAGACCTTTAGCCTTAAACATTTCCCAGGGGCTAAGGGAAAAGTAAGAAGGGAAAGAGAAATATATGATTTTGAATGAATATATGTAAAAGATACTTTATGTTTTAAGAATCACTTAAGTTGGGGCCCTTTAAGGGTCATGAGTGTTTTAAAAACAATCTTCCTTATGATTTGAATTTGTATTTCCCTTCCATTTGGGCGTGCCCCTTGGGGGAAGTATAAAAAGAAAAGAAGGTTTCATTTGGAGGCATGTTATGTTTGATATTCAAAATATTGGTCATTAAGCACGAAAACGTTTGAGTCACTGCTTTGAAGACGAAAATCTTCAAGCAAAAGAGTGAGGATGCAAACCCTCATTTCTCATTTAGGGCAACTTCATCTTGAGGTTGCATTTGAACTTAATATTCAAAAAAAACAAAAATATTGCATTTGAAGAGGGGCAACTAGGTTTTGGAGCCTTGAGAGCTACTTGGATAGGTTGAAGATCCCTCATTGGAGGGCTGCGTGGATTTTGTTGTTGGAATTGACTATTTCCAGCTAGGACGACTTGGTTGTGGAGCTGGTTTGTAAGGTTTTTGGGCTTATTTCGAGGCAAAACATATTTTAATTATATTTTATTATTTCTGCAGTGTGGCAACTTGATTTGGTAAGGGTTTGACCTTATTTTGAGGGTCATTATTGCCTTGAATATTCTGAAAATAATTTCTATAATTTTTCCAACTTTGATGAATTGGTTTGAAGGGCTTTGTAGCTCGAAATACACTCATATTTTCATAATATATTATGCTTATTAATTCATTATATTCATGCAAATTTGTAAGGGCTTCACTTGATGTATAAGCTGCAAATTTCAATTAAATATTCCAGCTTCGAGGCGTCTAGGGTTTGAGGATTTATTTCCATTTTCAGGGGGGATAAATCGCTTGTTTGGACCAGCTATTTGTTGCTTAGAGCTTAGCATATTTTTGTGCTAATTTTGGGAATATTTGGCAGTTAGGGTCTGCTAGAAATAAAAATCAGATTTGACTATTTACCTAGGGTTTTGCCAAAAAAATATGATTTCTGAAAAATTCCCTAATTTGGAACATTTCAGTTGGAGACCCTCTTGGAGGGTGGCAAATCACTTTGAAGGGCTGTTTGAAGTCAGTGAACCATTTGGAGGCCTTTCCAAAGGTGGCAACCCAACTTGAGAGGAAATTTGCATGTTATTGGGGCAAATTATTAATATTTTGATACTTTTGTCATCAAACAGTAAGCTGGTATTTATTCGTGAATTTTCAGACCTATATGTGCATGCAAAAATCATATTTGAAGAGATTTTGTGGATTGTAATTATTTTGGAATTTTTCGCAATTGTTTAATGGTAAAATATTACAAATTGTGCCCTAATTTCATATTTCTAGAATTCTAAATTTTTTTGTTAGGACTTGATACAAAAAAATCAAAGATTGTTATTGTTGTGTCAATGTTTGTGGTTAATTTCCAGATTTGCATAATATGCCCTAAAGGGGATACTACACAAGGTCAACCTCCAATTTGTTAGCATGTTCGTCAAACAATTTGTCTATCTGAAACTAGTGAAGGAAATTTCCTTAAATTTTAGCTCAATTCCTTTGCTTTTTGACAGTTTGGTTTAATTTCCAATTGCAAATAAAACCTTTAATAATTGCAATTAAAACAATTGGTGAGTCACCCTCCACCACCAGCCTTTCCACTCCTCAAGATAAAGCAACTTGGAGACCTCTTGAAAGTGCTTAGGCTTCAGCCTAATTGATTGCACCTTGACCAAGAAAAGAAGTCAAAGGCAGCCTCAAAGAACCCGCTATGGGAGTGAAGAAGAGGATCTCTACTGGCTAGGCCTGGCTTACTGCAGGAGGCTCCATCAAAATCAGGCTTTGACCATCCCAAAGCAAGAGTGAAGGATATGTATTGTATACTTTGCATGATTTACACCCCTTATGGAATGTATTAATAGGGAGCTTGAGTAAGAGATATACATGGTGCAGCCAAAAAGTTTTAAAATTAAAGGAAACGAAGACTTGGTGTGTAGGTTGAAAAAGTTTCTTTACATGAAGCAATCACTAACGATGTGGAATCAAAAGTTTGGCAGTTATGTGTTAGGACTTGGGCTTGTACGAAGCAAAGTTGATCACTGTGTATTTCAAATAGGTTGGTGATAACTTTGTTGGCATGGTTGTGTATGTGGAAGATATGTTGTTAATTAATAACAAGGAGATGATCAAGAAGGTTAAAACTCAGACGTCATCTTAGTTTGATCTAAAGTATGTAGGTGCCGTAAAATTCATTTTGGGCATGCAAATTAAAAAGGATACACCAAAGAATTGTGGTTGAATCAGAGGAAATATGTTGAGATAATATTTTCGAGGTTTCGAATGCAAGAATGTAAACTTGTGAGAACTCCATTTCATATTGATCTGAAATTATCTACTGAACATTGTCCCAAGATGCAAGAAGAGATTGAAAACATGTCTCAAGTTCCTTATGAAAGTGTTGTTGAAAACCCTAATGTATGCTAAAGTTTGTACTAGAGCAGACATTGGGCATGCAATGGGAGTTGTGAGCAAATATATGTCCAACCCAGGAAAGGAACATTGGACCACTGTGAAAAGGACTTTAGATATTTGCACGACACTTCATATTATGCAATTTGCTACAAAAGAACACCTAAGCAGAATAAAACAATAAATGTACAAGGTTTTGTTGATGTTTAGTGGGTTAGAGATCTTGACCACCAAAGATCTACAAGTGGCCATGTTTAACCTATTTGGTGGAGTAGTCAGTTGGATGAGCAAGAGGCAATTAGTAGTTGCACTATCAACTACAGAAGCTTTGTTCATGGCAGCCACCCATGCAAGTAAAGAAGTTGTATGGTTACAGAGGTTGTATTCAAAAGTCGGTTTCTTACGGAAAGCAATGACAATAGATTTTCACAATTAAAGTGCAATCTATTTGGCAAAGAACCTTATTTGCTTAGTCAAAGCATATTGATATACAATACCATTTTGTTAGAGACACTGTTAAAGACAAGATGGTGTTGTTGGAAAAGGTTGAAACATTGGAGAATGTTTATGATTCATTGATGAAAGTTGTGAATATTGAGAAGTTTTATTGGTGTAGAAGATCAATGGGCATGGCTGCCCTTAGCTGCTCAAAGTATGTAGTTGTGACCCCCTTTGCAAAGTTTGCAACAAGAAGAGATTTGTTGGATAAGTGTCATATGCTTTACATGATTTGCACCCCTAATGGATTAGATAGCCGAACACATATTAACGGAGTCCAAGGGTAGTTGTGAACCCTTGTGCAAAGTTTTCAACAAGAGATTTGTTGAATAAGTGTTGTATACTTTGCAAGATTTACACCCCTTATGGATTGTATAGCCCGACACACATTAACAGAGTTCAAGGACCCTATATATAGTTTTGGGTCAATATGGATGTTTTTGGCCCATACTTTACGACCCATGGTTTTAAGTCCATGGTTTCCGACCCATGGTTTCTAAGCCCATGGTTTGTACCCATTGTATTGAAATACTGCCTAGACAGTTTCCAATTTGTGTGCCTACAAATACTCGCACATGCATTAGGGTAAAGCAAAACTTTGACTTATGTTCAATGCAATAAGAAGGTGGTTGTGTTGGGTTTTTTTCCCAAAAAAGTTTTCTCAAGTAAAAATCTCATGTATCATGTGTACATGCCATTTTTCCTTTTTGTTGTAGCTTAAGATTTTGTTAGCATTGTTTCTTTGGCATATGTTTATCGGTCTATTTATCTTCAAGGAGGAAGCCAATCTTGCTTTGGATTGGTCATCACGATTAACTCTTATCCCATTAAGAGGATGTCCTTATTCATAATCTTATCTTCATACAAATACTATTTTTTTGAAAATAAACATCAACCTTGCACAAAATTTGGATATTCGATTCATATAGACATGTATTTGTTGAAAATCCAAAAAATATGCATCTTTAACAAGATGGCAGCCACTTCAGGTTAGCTATCCAGACACTAAAATTTCCTTGATTAAGTTGTCCCTCTATTGTTAATGTTGCAACAATTGTGGACTAATTATCTAATTATTATGTGCAAAAGCCAGGTAGTAAGAATCTGTAAAAACCTCAAATATAAAATTATTTTGAACAATGCATGTGCATTATGTTTTTCTAAAAATATTCTGAAACTGCAAAAAGGAATGTACATCTTTGTAAATGCCCAACCATACAGGAGGCGCAATAGTATAAAAATAATTATAATTGAGATGAACCATTCTTTCCATATTTTTGGTTCACGATAAAAACATTGAAAAATGCAGGGTTTTTTCATCAACCAATTGATAATGACCAGACATGAAGAACTATAAAAAAATCATAGATTTAGAGGATAAAAGTAGCCTAAATTTTTTCTATTGATTTTTTTTCACACTTTTACACACTTCTGTCACACAACAATCCCATGTTATAATTCATTTGTCATTTTTATTGAAAATTTCATGAGCATTGCTGCAATTACAGTTAATGCACCAACAATAAAACTTTAGTTCTGTTGGCCAGCTTTGTTTTTAATTTATCAATTTTTACTGTTGTACCCACCGTGATTTAATTTTGCACTTAAAAAAAACTGTTTTGTCACAAAATTCCACTTTTCCGCACTGGTGCCTCAATACCATATTATACATATAGTGTGAACATGGAGAAAGGACACCCATATCAATAGTGATGGGAACAATTCCACAATATTATTTGAAAACATTGGAAACCTCTATTGATAGAAGATGTACTTCATTTCATGCATTGGGCTGATGCAGATAAATGATGGCAACTCTTTTCACCGGTAAGAGAGTATAATTACAATGGCATCTTTAGGAAACTCAGAGTTTGGCATCTCCAGCTTTGTTATACAGCCATAAATAAGTAACATGAATAACAAAGCTATTAAAGGAAATCAAAAGTTTATTAAAACTCACCAGAAAATTGTTCACCAGTGCCTTTAATTTCCAATGAAGCCGAGGATAAACCTGAAAATGCAAAAATCTGGACTAAGTAAAACTCCATTGTTTAAGAACTATATTTTTCAAAAAACATCTGAAGGAGTTATGGTAATGATAATCAATTACATACGACACCGCTCATTCACGGAACTTCTTATTGCACAAATTCATCGAAAGGGCTCAGAATTCTGCATCTATTCTATCATAGGATGAACAGAAAGAATAATAGATGCATTAGGGAAAATGTCGTGATTATATCATATGTAAGAAAACAACAAAGCTACAATATGTAGAAGATGCGAAGAGCCAAATGGAGAAACCATTTTGCCCTTGTACTGAAATGCCTAGAAAAATTAATTACACCCCCTAAATGTTTGAAAATATATAGGCTTCTGATCCGAAATGGATCATGAAAGTTAGTAAACATCGGGTGACTAGGCCACTATTCTGAAATAACAGTCACATTGCCTAAATATGTAATTTGTAACTTGCCCCCTACCGTTCCCGCCGCCCCGTCCCCTCCGCCATTTACCCAAGAAGACATAATTCAGTAGTGATTAGAAGTTTGTAGAAAGACTCAGGGACTAAACACAGAGACAGAATGGTTGAGGGGTAATCCAGACACCCAGGTGTCAGTAGCAGTTGTGAACAAAGGAACATGTAATAGGTTTGACCACAGTTGAACTCGTCAGACAAGTTTGACCAGGGTCAAAACAGTCATGCACAGGACAGGTCACCAAAATGAGTTTGACTAAAGCCACAACTGTCACATGGCAACAAATTAGCAGACTTCTACAGGATTCCATGAAGCTAAAAACTTTGGAACTGGGTGTTTTCGAAGGCTTAAGCCCTTTGAGCTTGTTGGTCAATCCGTTTGCTAATAATTGTGAATAAAAACACCCCCTGGGGGTCTTTTAAACACATCTTATGCTCTTAGTTTGAGTTGAAGCATTTTAGTGCAGAAATACGAGATTGTTTAGAGCATAGCAAAGTCTTGAGAGCACAGTTGTTCAAACGTTGGCGTTTTCAGAGGCCATGAAAAGGTATTGGGTTTTAAAAGTGCAAGAGATAGAGGCGTGAGAAGGCTTAGACCCCTACTCTTCTGGAGTTTTTTCTCAGATTGGGTTCTCCAGATAATGCTTTTGTTATGAGCTCTATTTTTTCTAAAGAAAAGTTTATGTGCTTGTTTATTTCATTCATACAACTACCTACAATTAACTTCAGCACTCAAACACCTTAATATTTGCAAAATTTGATGTTTTCTTAAGCAAAGTACTGCGAGGACAGCAAGTATAAATAACTAAGATTATTTTCCTTAAGATAAGATTTGTGTTGATAAGCTAGCTTTGGAACATTTAAGCTAATTGTGAATCAAATGGCAATTAGAGAAAGCTTATGTGTACACCATTGTCATAAGTAAAATTAATGTTTTGTATCCGACCTTGTTATGAGTATTCTCTTGTCAGCTTTAGGTAGTGTATAACAACTCTCTTCAGTTATGATCGGCTGTTATGTTTCAACCGACAACCATTGAATCTTTCGACATACACATAGATTGTTGCATGTCGAGGTAAGGGCACTATGTAATAGATGTTCACTGCACCAAACACTTGAATTGTACATCACCTTATGATATAAAATTGTTATCACTCTTGTGTTTGTCTATGCTATGTTGTGGTATGTATTTACAATTACACAATTGATGTTCTTTTGGTAGTGTAGTTTTCATAACAAACATTTCTGGCACCATTGCCTTTGCGAAGTTGGATCAAGTTAAAGTCGGTTCGAAAGAGAAATTCGGACAACAAAACTTATTGACGATGGTACATCATAGAGATTTCAAGTACCTGTGGGTCAACCAATTCAAGAAGTTCAAACTGACAAGCAATGGGAAAACGACCTCACTAGAGATTTCAAATACTTGTGGGATCTCCCTATATGTGAGCAGGTCAAAGAAGAATCAGAGACAATCCAAGTGCCGACAGATTCTATCTAGGGCAGCTTGTTGGATACAAAAGAAGTGGTTCAACTACTTGATAATTTACACAAACTCCTTGCAAGGCACTATATTGTTTTGCAAGATCTTCATGCCAAACATGACCATGAACCATCAAAACAAATAATAAAACAGTGGGAGGAGAAGGAAAGAAAGATTCGAAGAATGGCGTCAAACCTGAAGAAATTGATGCCATTGGGCCCGAACAAAGGCAGGGGAAGGAGACAAAGTGGTAGTGGAGTGGACCAAGAAATTTGACAGTCACTCTTGGAGCAACAACAACAAAGACAAAAGTTGTTAGTGGCTGCCACTTCTAGAAACCCCTTGAGACAAGTACAGAGCATTAGCGAAAGCCGAGGCCTAAGTCAAAACCAAGGAGGGTTGAGCTAATATTGTAGCACCATAAACCATTCACACGTACACAATGGATGGAGATTGCTAGGCAACTTCTCCATCAAGAGGAAGTGTTGACCATGCCAACCAGAGATAGTTGGTAAGTGCTGCAAAAGAGACCACAAAATCCAATGAGAATTCAAATAAGCCCCATCCTTATAAGGAAAGTCTATATTCTGAGACAAAGTTTATTAACAACTTCTTCACAATAAAAATAAATAGCTGCATACAAGACAAATATCCACAGAATTCAAGATCTACTCATTGAAAATAACAGGGCAGCCCAAACGACATGTTTAAGTGAGTAGCACAAAAAGGGGAACTTGACAATAAGCAAAATAGTGTACAGATCGTTGTTGAAGAGTCAAGTATGTAGACGTGTCCGACAATATTGAGAGGGCAGAGGTATGCCTAGTACAAACCTTCCTAAGGAGGAGAATCGTACTCGAAGAGTCACATCAAAAGCACCCGGTGCCCACAACCATATCAACTCCATCTTGCACCACATCAACTCCATCTTTATGAAATCAGAAGCAACCAAAGTTTGTTGGTGACAGATATGAAGATCAAGTGTAGCATTGTGGGACGTGCATCACAATCTAGATTGCTAATTGGCAGACAGGTGAGCGTCACGAGTTGCAGTGTTTCCCAACCACACTTCAAGGAGTGGTTACTAATTGATTTACAAATGCATTGACAACCAATAAGTCATTATCGAATAGACTGTGAAAAGCATTCGAGAAGGAATTCAAGCTCATTAGAGATGACAACGTAAATTTTGTTGACATCTATAATACTCAGGAAGGTAAACATGAAAATGTATGAGCCTATAATAGAAGGCTCAAGCAATTGCTAGGAAAACTTAAGAACCCACCGCTGGCTTGAAGTAATGGTTCGTTGGAGGGTTGGTACCCTCATTGTGGAGGAAGATGAAGACGGTTCCACCTTCGTCTTATGAAGATGCATACAACAAAGCGATATATATTAAAGGCGAGAATAAGACATCCTTGCACTCAGAAGGAGCAAACATCATGACTCTAACTCTAGTGATAGCAAACCATGAATGGTACAGCCTCTTCGGAGGGGCATGTTCTGGATAATGAACAAACTAAAAGAGGACATAAACAAGATCCCCTAGTGTTCTTGATAACAAATTATTCCTTCTTTTTTATTGAACAAGGTCAAAGCTGCTCCAATGCCTCTCACATGCCGATGCACTTACTCCTTGACTCAAGACTCGAATTGCAAAATGTTGTAGCTCAGGAGTGTCTGCCCCATAGAATCGCCATCATTCATCTCCATCCATGTCCTCTTTGTCATCTATCGTTGATTGGGTTCCAAATAACCCATCTCCTCTCCGGTATGCCTTGAGTTGCTCTCTTGTTTTCTTTGCAATATCTCAATTAGGAACAAGTTTTTCAATCACTGCATAAATGCCACCCATGACTTCATGATCACTCTCTCTTAATGTGATATAGTGTGGGCTCCAAATAACATGTTGCTACATGCAAATGAATATGCATCATTTTCCATCTCCCATCACAAATATCCCATATTTCACTATATTCAGTTTCTACATTACTGAAAGCCTTTTGAATGGCTTCTTTGCAACGGTCCATACCCTCCTAGACCATGCCAAATACAAGGAACGTCCGCATCAACCATGCAAAGCATGTGAACCATGGGTGTACATATTTTTAGAACCTTATTCATATTTTCCCAAATATCACGGCTTAGGATGATTTGCTCTACATGTTTACCTTTAGAAACTTTTACAAGAACCGAATCTTCCCACTCTTTGCTACAAACAACAAACCGAAGAGCTCCTTTCTGCTCAACCACTCTTTTCAAAGTGATAAAGAAATAGGCAAGTCTTGTGTCACATGGCTTCAACAACTACTTGCTTGCATGCCTCCTATATATGCTCAATGTGAGGCGATTTTTTATAAAATTCACAATTGTTCTTCCTCTTTGCACTACCTCGTGTACCGAAGGAAATTTGGCCAAGTCATGGAGTAGTAAATCAATACAATGAACTACACAAGGGCTTCAATAAATATGTGAGTATTTTTCTTCTAACAACTTGCCTGCCCCCACACAATTGTTGGCACTATCAGTAACAACTTGGACCACATTTTCTGCACCAACTTCGAGAATTGCTTCATCCAGAATGTTGAAGATATACTCAGAGGTTCTTGTATGTTCCAAGGTGGCATCAATTACCTTAATAAATACAACACCTTTAGGGCAATAGACCAACACATTGATCAATGGCCTTTGGCATGTATCAGAGCAACCATCACTTAGAATGATGTAACCTGTTGACTTCCAAAAATCTTTGATGCTTGTCAATTTATCAGTGACCCTATCTTTTGATCTCTTCAAAAGAGTTGTCCTCAGAGCTTCTGAACCTGGTGGTGTGTACCCTTTGCCAAATGTTATTGATTGTTGAACAACATTTTTGAAATAAGGGCTCCTAGCAACATTAAATGGAAGCGTTGATTCGTAAAAGAAATCAGCCCATGCATCATCAACCTGCTCTTTTTCTACAAGTTTCCATAAACTTTTCAATGTTTCTGCCACGCTACTTTTTTGTAGCATTGTTGAGTTTGCGGACATGCCGAAGGAGTAAGATGTGTGATATTTGGACCTAGAAAGGTCCTCTTGGATTCGTTGCTTTTTCTGTGCCCTTTTTTGAGATGCTACTAGTGAACTATTGTAGTCTTTCTCCAATGTTGCTTTTATTTCAGGTGTCACATTTGCACATGCTTCAACACCACCTCTTTTACCTCCTGATATGCCAAAAAGATAGTCCATTACCCTTGTTAATGTCATTGTAAAGGAGTGTTGGCATAACTTGCAAGTGACGTTGTTAAATTGACTTTCATGGTTCAGATATTTCCATCCTTTTGTTGATGACTTTGGGGGTGCCATACTGAAGTCTGGGGTAGCCTTTAGGGCAGTCTATGTTTTATGGGCAGTCATTGTTTGTTGTTCATAGACTACAAGTTGCAATGCAATTGTCAACAAAACTCAATACTAAATTATAACTGAAAATACTAACAAATTACAAACTTTCAACTATATTAAATTACTAACTATTATCAAATTTATTATATATTTACCAAAAAAAATTAGATTGAAAATTAAAACTATACATTTATAGACTCCAGTCTACAATTACACAATATACATATTTGATAAATTGATATTACAGACTACAATGTACATTGAAAACTTACACTTACAGATTGCATCACTACAGTGTGGCACCCTCCAAACCTACAGTTACACACTACACAAAGACTAAATTATAATAATAAGTATACATTATTTGTATTTTAAAGAAAAAAAGGTAAACTGAAAATCAATATATGCTAAAATCTCTGCAAGTGCAGAGTCTAGACTGTAAAGTTAGAAGTTAGAACCTTGCCAAATCGTGATCTAGACTCTAAACTTGGAGTTGGCAGTGGGCCCTGAGCAATGAGGCACCACGAAAAATGAAACAAATACTATGCAGAGTCTATAGTCTAGATTGTATAATCACCTTATTGTTTACAATGTACATACCCGTGAGCCCTTGTAGCTGTTGTTGGCACTTGGAGACTGGAATTGGTGGTGCAAAGTCACAAGCTGGCAGCTCAAAGTGCAAAGTCGCAGTTTGGTGTTGTTGTGAACCCTAACGCAAGCTAAAGCAAATCATGGAACGTCGTTGAACGTCGTGGAGGATTCTCAAGCACTGGAAGGAAATAACGAAATGATAACATTAACTAAAATCGCAATTTTTAAAAGACAACCCTAAAAAATAATTCCAACGATTTCAACAAATTTTAATGATTTTTTAGTTTTTTTATTAAATTCATCACAAATTTCTAGGTGAATTTCAACAAATTTTTTGTATTTTCTTAAAGTTCGGCAAATTTCGAACTAAATCCTTGGGATGCGGTGAATGCGATGACACTGGTAGAGGAGATGGCAGATAATTGATTAATATTGAATAATGCTATAATAATCAAAGGAATGTTAGGTATGTTCTTTGCATGAATAAAAATCTCTTGTCTATTAATCAATTAAAAAAATCCAGCATTATTGTAAAATTCTTTGCAAAGCAGTGTATTGTCTCATGTCAAACAAGACAGAGTAATTGCCCTAGCTATTGGGCAAGGTGGCTTGTATAGACTCCTTGACCCCACAGTCAACGTAAGTGCACGTGTGGAGGGAGACTCCACCAAACAGAGGGTGTTGAAGGATGAAATTCCTCATAAGTTTGTCGCCCCTGCTCCAATCAACTTACATGCACTAGTTGTGGAGGAAATATCCACTATAAATGATGTGCAGGAGGTAGCAATCCTCAATCTAAGTCAAATGCATAGGTAGTTGTGCATGTAATGTCCCCTTTTTCCAAAAAGTGATGTTTTAAGAATACGACTAGACTGTTTAATTCTTGTGGGCTTAGTTGAGTGTTGTATAGAAAAATTTAGTTTGAGATCACTTTTCACCAAGTACTATTCATTGGTACTATTCACAAATCACTATTCATGTATCAATATTCATGGTGATGTGGCATAGTTTTGAGGTGGCATAGTGATGAGGTGTCTTGGGGGATGTGGCTTGGCCCACATGGGAATTTTTAATTGTTGAAAATGGAGGAAAGAGAACTGAGGAGCAATTTTCCACTTGGCCATGTGAAAGGAATAATTAAGAGCATGTGAAGAGACAAAGTGATTGAGGATCACATGGGGGTATATGGGAAAAGTCAAAAGCAAATCAAGAAGATCCCTTGCATATGTGAGAGAGAGACCCCTTGCACATGTGAGAAACAAATTGATTAATAATCACATGGGGGCACATGGAACAAGTCAAAAGCAAATCAAAAAGATCCATTGCACATAAGAATGCACATGTGAGAGACAAAATGCAATATTGATGAATAGTGCTACCACTTCACAGGATGGCACATTTCTTCCTTGCTCATGAAGTTTCCCTCATGTGGGAATAACAAAAGAGATGAATTAGTGACTTCTAACTCATGTTTCTTCCAACAGAATGTTGATGAGCCCAAGGAAGAGCTTGCAAATTTTGAAGCTCATATTGATGAAGAACCAAAAGAAGTGTTGGCTACAACAGAATCTCTAAGGAAAGAGGAAGAAAGCACGAGGCTGCCAAACGGGAATAAATTTGAAGAAAAATCAGATTTTATTTCTCATAATGTGTTTGTTCAATGTGGAGGTCCAAATTTGGGTGTCTTCAAGTTGAAATGAAGACAAGAGAAGGCAATGGAGCATGGGAACAAGCTCATTCTGAAGAAGATGAGCAAGTGAATGTCCATTTGCAGCAATGTGTAGAGGAAGAGCCATCCCCTTTTATTTGTAGAGATAGTTGTGTGACTATGCACATTTATTTGTAATGTCCTCTTTTTCCAAATGAGACATAAACTGAAGACCATTAGCCTATTTCATTCCCGTAGGCTAAATCGAGTGTTGTATCGTATGTCTGGAACTATTCACAATTACTATTCACGTATTATTATTCATAGTTACTATTCACAGTGACTGTGCATGATGATGTGGCATAGTTGTGAGGTGGCAGAATGGTGAGGTGTCTAGTTGGTGATGTGGTGTGGGCCACAAAGGAATCTTTGAAGGGAAAAGACTTATTTGAAAGAGTGGGGCGTAGCTTGCACTAGAAAACAAGTTTCTTGTCCTTATGTGAGTCACATGTGCTTGCTCACACATGTGAGAGTGAGGCGCCTCCTTTGGGTGGCTCCATGTTTTCTTGCCTGCCATTGGTCAAAAGTGATTGAAGACTTGTCTTGGAATCTCATGTGCACATGGGGAAGACGACAAGAGGTTTACTATTCCAAATTTGGCTCGCATGTGGAAGTGGGGCGCCATTATTAGTTCACATGGAAGGTGGGAGACAAAGACAAATCAAGGGTTGATCATGTGATCTACTTTTGACTTACTTGCATCTCAAGACAACCCTTCACATGGGTTACTATGCATGTGGCGCCATTTTCCTTTCTCATTCTCTCTCTTCTCCTCTCTTAATTGTATTTTCTATAGAATGCTTCTCCATTGTAATATATATGCTTGATTATTATGAAAACCCATTTTATAAGGTTTGAACTCTGTGTTCATTCTTTTAGCCTCTCCTAAGGATGAAAACCCTTGGAGTGTTGATAATCTTAGAGGACATAAACAATCTCAATATAACTGGCTTCGATGATGAAATATTCCTCCCTAGTTGGTCATGGTGGTTGCATTCAGGAACCACAATTGTAGCTTCACTAGAAGATTTCATATTTGTGTTACCTTTGTTATTATGTTTGTAAGTTGTATTTCAAAGTTAATATATTATCAGCATTTTCAGATTTAAGTTTGGTTTTGTTATAGTTTGTGTTTTAGTAAATATCCCATTCGGAGATATTTCAATGGTATCAGAGCATTAGTTGTTGAGTTTGGATTACGTTATTGTGAGTTTGTTTAGTATATATCCTTGTCCGGAATATTTAAGTGGTATCAGAGCTTAGATTTAAGTTTGGATTTGTTATAGTTTTATGTATTTTCAGTAAATGTCCCATATGGAGATATTTCAGTGGTATCAGAGCTACGTACACTGCCAACCTATGTAGATTTGTGTTTTTAATTTTGTGCTAATAAAGTTGCGAGGATCATGGTGCGAATTCCGATTCCAAAGTTCTTACCTAAGATCAAATACATAGATCCAATACAAGAGGTGTTGTTGCAGATTCAGAATTATGAGCAGGATTCCATCAAAATTCTGGACCAGTACCGAGCACTCCCTGATGAGTTCAAAAACCTACTCTCCTTTGATGGGTACTTGGACATCATAAGTGGGGATCCTAGCAAAAGGGGTCTCATAAAATATATGAGGGCAAGGAGGACTGAAGAGAAGACAAAGATCTCAAGAAATTTGAGAATAAAAAATTGGTAAAATCAAGAGAGAGCTTCTCCATTGTAATTAATATGTTGAATATTATGAAAACCCCTTTTGTAAGGTTTGAACTGTGTTCATTCTTTCTGCCTTCTCCTTGGACGAAAACCCATTGGAATGTTGATAATCTTAGAAGATGGAAACCCTCTAAAGATAATTGGTTTTGGTGCTGCAAGATTTCTCCCTAGCTGGTTCTGGAAATTCCATCCA
The DNA here is from genome assembly GCA_037957365.1 of Torreya grandis. Lineage (NCBI taxonomy): Eukaryota > Viridiplantae > Streptophyta > Pinopsida > Cupressales > Taxaceae > Torreya > Torreya grandis. Next base: position 794,010 of record JARHVA010006139.1, on the reverse strand, counting down.
AGAATTACAGTTGTGCTACAATTGTGATCCCATTGTGATCAAGTATTTGTAAGTGTTGGTATTTAATATAAGAGTTATTGTATTTCATAATTTTAATGTATTATCAGCATTTCCATTACTGTGAGTTTGGATTATGCTATCGTGAGTGTTTTAAGTAAATATCCCACTCTGGGATATTTCAGTGGTATCAGAGCATATCTATGTAGTTTGGATTTTATAGTATTGTGAGTATTTTCCGCAATATCCCACTTGGGATATTTCAGTGGTATCAGAGCATAAGTGTTGAGTGATGACAGTTTCAGATTTGAGTATTAGCTTAAGAGTTGAGTTGGGTTTGTTATAGTTTGAATGTGTTTAGTAAATATCCCACTTTGGGATATTTCAGTGGTATCAGAACCAAGATCTTGTCATTCTATGAAGTTTGTCTTACAAATTTGGATGCCTAGTCTATGAATCATGGGAGGATTCTCAAGATTCTCAATGGATGAAATGCAAAGGAGCATTGATAAATAGCTCGTTGCACTTCAAAAGATTCTGGATAGTACACAAAATTCAGTTCCAGCCACAACATCTCAGAAGAAAAAGATTGAGAAGAGAGAAGTGAAAGAGATTTTTGCAAGCAAAGAAGAGAGTAGCAAAAACGATCATAAAAGGAATAATCTTTGCTTCTTATGCAAGGATTTTTGGGAGCCTAGTCACACGTGATCAGAACAAAGAAGAAGAATCACATGAGGCATCTGCTAGTGTTGAGATCGAAGAGTACGTTGATTTGGATTTTGCTAAATCAGCTAGTGTTGATAAGCCCCATGAAGGTATGAAAATTCTTGATGATTCATTGATTGAGTATGATGCTGCCATAACTTTTGATCAAAGTGATGGAGAAGCTGATTTTGAAGATCAAGAAGACATTCTAGATTCTTTGCTATACAAGGTGATTTACAAACTAGGGGCTCAACTATGAACAGCATGATGAAATGGAGCTCGTTGAAGTCTCTGAATCAGCATTCAATGAGGACTCATTGTTTAAGTATGGTGCTGCCATAACTCTTGATGAAAGTGATGGTGAGGATGTTGATTTTGAAGATCCTGCCATCATATGTGTATAGGAGTCCATGAGTACATTTGAAGAAAAGGAGAGAGTGGTTGATGAGCTTACTTTTGAGCTTGATTCAACCAAGGGCATGTTAGAAAATACTCAAATGGCACTAATGGAGGTAGAAGATCAGCTAGCTGATACAAATCGTGACATGGAGCAGTTGAGGTTATTTCCATCCCAAGCACGTGGTTCAAATAAGAGTGTTGCAGTTGGGTTGGAGAGAGTGTTTGCTATGGCATCACTTGGTGTGGGGTTTCCATTCGATGATAATATTAGAGTGGCGCAACAGAAGCCACAAGCAGGATCGAGGATTGGGAATGGCCAATTCCCACAGCTGGTTTGGGATACAGATATTTGGATTCCTAAAGTTAACCCGATTGCTTGAGGGCAAGCAATCTTTGGGAAGAGAGGATTTGTAATATCCCCCTTTACCAAATCTGACATAAACAGAAGACCATTAGCCTAGTTCATTCCCGTAGGCTAAATCAAATGTTATAAGGGAATAATTGTATGTCTAGCACTATTCACAAATTACCATTCACGGTTACTATTCATAATGATTGTGCATGATGATGTGGCATAGTAGTGAGGTGGCAGAATGGTGAGGTGTCTGGTTGGTGGTGAGGTGTCTGGTTGGTGATGTGGTGTGGGCCACAAAGGAATCTTTGAAGGGAAAAGACTTATTTGAAAGAGTAGGGCATAGCTTGCACTAGTAGACAAGTTTCTTGTCCTTATGTGAGTCACATGTGCTTGCTCACACATGGGTGAGAGTGGGACGCCTCCCTTGAGTGGCTCCATGTTTTCTTGTCTACCATTGATCAAAAGTGATTGAAGACTTGTCTTGGAATCTCATGTGCACATGGGGAAGAAGACAAGAGGTTTAATATTCAAGATTTGGCTCGAATGTGGAAGTGGGGCTCCATTATTGGGGTCAAATAGAAGGTGGGAGACAGACAAATCAAGGGTTGATCATGTGATCTACTTTTGACTTACTTGCATCTCAAGACAACCCTTCACATGGGTTACTATGCATGTAGCACCATTTTCCTCTCTCTCCTCGTTCTCTCTCTCTTCTCTCTTCTTTGTATTTTCTATATATATAATGCTTCTCCATTGTAATATATATGCTTGATTATTATGAAAACCCCCTTTGTAAGGTTTGAACTCTGTGTTCGTCCTTTTAGCCTCTCCTAAGGACAAAAACCCTTAAGAGTGTTGATAATCTTAGAGGACTGAAACCCTCTCAAGATAACTGGTTTCGGTGGTGAAAAATTCCTCCCTAGTTAGTCATGGTAGTTGCATTCAAGTACCACAATTGGAGCTTCACTGGAGTAGATTTCATATTTGTGATATCCTTGCTATAAAGAGTATGTTTGTAAGTTGTATTTCAAAGTTAATATATTATTAGTATTTTTAGATTTGAGTTTGGTTTTGTTATAATTTGTGTTTTAGTAAATATCTCATTCGGGGATATTTCAGTGGTATCAGAGCATTAGTTGTTAAGTTTGGATTATGCTATTGTGAGTTTGTTTAGTAAATATCCTTGTCTCAGATATTTAAGTGGTATCAAAGCTTAGGTTTAAGTTTGGATTTGTTATAGTTTTATGTATTTTCAATAAATATCCCATTCGGGGATATTTCAGTGCAGGAGGATATGTGCCTCAATTAAAGGAAGTGGCTCAAAGGAACAATGATTTTCTGCCTTGGAGTTTGCTTCCTCTATCGTTTTGGCATTTTCTTTTGTTTCGGACTTTCCACGACCTCTACAGGGTCTGGGCTATTCGTTTTAATTTGCACAAAAAATTCGTGTTTTTCGTTTGTGAGTTGCCCTGTTCTTTGACTGCATCTGCTTTGGTCTTTCACAGACTCAAGTTTGTACCTAATAATCTTCCCAGGGCTTCGTCGAACCTTGCCCTGGTTATTGGGCAAGATAACTTGTATAGGCTTGATGACCCCACAATAAACATAAATGCACGTGGAAGAAAACTCCACCAAACAAGATGTGCTCAAATATGAAATTCCTCATAGGCTTGTTGACCTGCTCCAATCAACTTACATGCACTAGTTGTGGAGGGAATTTCAACTATAAAGGACATGCAGGAGGATGCAGTTCCTGAATCTCAATCAAATGCATATGGAGTTGTGCAAGAGAATGACATGCCTTGGTCAAAAGCACTTGCTTAGAGGACCAAAAACAAGGTTGTTGCTTCAGCAGAGCAAGGTTATTTTGCTTTCACTTCTGACCTTCTTATGGTCCCCGAAAAACTAGTTAAACAACCCATTGGATACAAATGAGTAGACAAAATTGGTACATTGGACAAGTACACGACTCATCTTGTTGTAAAAGGCTTTTCCCCACAGGAAGGAATAGATGAGGAGATGGTTTCTTCTCCGACTCCAAAGTTGGTTTTTACTCCCACTACTATTGCAGAGTTTTACTCCCACTGCTACTATGGAGTTGGTTTTGACTCCCACTACTACTACTAAGGAGTTGGTTTTTACTCCGACTGCGAAGATGGTCACATTTTGGTTGCTTCTCTCGAGAGATATGGACAAGGATTCTACATGGTCATGCCTGAAGGTTTTTGGGTGCCTAATTGTGATCATTTGGTTTGGAGGATGATTAAGTCCTTGTACAAACTTAAGTAGGGTCCTCGAGCCTAGTATATTTTACTTGATCAACATCTCTATGCACGTAGATTCAAAATTAAAAAGGTTATGCCAAAGGTATCAACGAATGATGATTCATCACCGGTCAATGAATCACCATACAGCAAATCAGTGGACAACTAGATAGATCTTTTGTCCACACGACCGAATCTTTGTTTTGTTGTTGACTATCTTTTTCAGTTTTTGTCTACACTGAAGTTCATACATAAAACAACAAAATGTCAGAGGACTGCAGATTTCATGTTGATATCTAAATAGCAGCTTGTAATTGTAATGATTAAATGATTTCATCCAACTTTCTTTGTAAAATTTTGAAACAAACTTGGGGTAGTCTCTAGTTTAGTCATTAACGAAGGGTGTTGAAGTTATTAATTAGTTGTTTATTAGTACATTAACTAATGGTTAGTTATAAACTGTCCAACCATTGTAACTTCCTTTTACTCAATAAAAGAAGGATGCACACACACTTCAATCTGTGCTTTCCAGTTTTCTCTTTACTCTTTCAGCATTCATATTTGCTAGCACGTAGAAGGTTTGTAACCCTTGACAAAGAGCAGTCTGGAAAATAAAGCGTGGACATTTATTGTTTGTGGCCTCTAAAAGGTGGGAAAATGTTGGTGTCCATATTCAAAAAATTGAAATAACATAATAGGCACCTTATATAAATCAATAAAAACCACTGAATCTTTTGTTGTTGTCATGTTTCAATTCAATTATATATCTGCTGTCATATATTTATCAGTGGCACAGAAAATATTTGAAGCATTGAAACTGGCATTTAAGCAAAATAACAATCTGAGGCATTTTGTTTTGAGCTAGAAAAGGTGCTTAGAAGCGCCTATATAGGTGGCATTCAAATCAGAGGAAAAAACAACGAGCAAACAGCAAGAGGCGCAGCAGTTGGAGGATGAAGGCGCTTACATATATATAAACAGCAGAATGACATTTCAGCATGCAAACAATAAAAATACAGGTCTGAATAGTTGAAGATACGTGAAAACTTTGAGTCGGCCTGGCATAAGCATAGCCCTAGCAAAACAAAACATAATGCAGGGGTGTGGCTTTAGAACAGTGTATTCCAGCAAATGAGGCGTTTGAGAGGTACTGAAATGCTCGTCAAGGAGGAGCATTATATTTGGCATGAGAAAAGAAGAGGAGCTTGTATTGAGGCGCTTTGTAGCAGAAGGATTTTGAATGAGCGCTGATCTACAATGTGAGGCATTACATCTTTCCAATGATTAGCATAAAGGTAAACATCAAAAAGTGCCTAGCATGTAATCATATGCCCTACACGCAGCCATGGCACTTGGTAAAGTCCACTATTTGGCAACACATTTTCTTACTAAATTTTTTACATGAGCTTTAAAAATCATAAATATTTATGGTTGGATGATAAGTTTATATGGTTTTTTAAAAACATTAAAAAAAAATTATATAGTTTGCCTAAAAATTTTCATATAGTAGACTAAAAACAAGTTTTAATTGTATATCTTCCATTTTGGTCAGGGTTGTCTTATGAAACTTAGCCAAGATGTATCAACATTCTTTGGAAATGTACTGTAAAAATATTTCGCTGTAGCTCATGGATAGGTTTTGAGATTTACATATTTTAGTGTTCGCATATAGTAGTTTAGGCTTAAAATAGTTAAAGGAGGATGAAGCTAATTCTATATCTCTTGATATGGGAAGACGTCTCTCACGAAATTTTGCCATTATATGCAAAATATTTTTGTGAATCATCTCCCAAAAGTATTTTGCTTCAGCTCTTGTGGTGTGCTCACATTAATTGTTTTTCAGAAAAAATACATTAAATGCCATCTTAGAAATTGTAATTGTAAACGGATTCATTTTCGGAAGAACCTGACATACTTGTAGATTGTCTTGATTGAGGGGGGAGATTTTATCAATGGATGTAGAACCACACTATCCTATCACCAGTACCGTTTGAAGCGCTTCATGTAGACATCTATGGTTTACAAGACCATGAGTGTAATGTCCCCTTCCAAATCAAATAAATCCAAGGCCCTGAAACTTATTTTTATTTCCTATTGGCTAAGGAGATTTAATGAGGGAAATAATTTAATAATAATTCATTTAAGTTGACCTAAGTTACTTAATGTTATAACGCAGAAAAATGACACTTAGGTGTTATTATTATTAAAAAATGCCAAAAATCAATATTAATTAATGGCCAAAAAAGAAATATTTATTAAATGGCCAACAATGTCATAATTATTTAAAACTGTCTTAAAACACTTTTAGGATTTTTGGAATGAAAAGTGAAATCATAAAAAAAGGCGCTGAGCTCAAAAATGATTATTTATTATTCATTATTCACAATTGAAATAAGAAATGGTTCAACTCCAGCTTTTGAAGACGAAAACCCTCCATTGTATTTTAGATTTGAAGACCAAAACCCTCCAATCTTCTGCAATAACTCTATCCATGGACTATATTTAAGCTTCATTTCAATTTGACAGAGTAACTAGGCAACATTTGTAACTGTGGATAAGTAACATCAGCTAGGGCATCACCTTTCAGGAGGATTTCATCGCTCTTTGAAAACTGAGATCCCCAGTTTAGGGGTTGATGCCATCATTGGGAAGTGATGCAGCATGTCATATAGCAAGGGTTACCTTCTAGGGTTTGGAAAGGCTGATTTATGTTTAGGATGCCAACATCAACCAATTGGATCTATATTTTTTGGCAATTTTTCAATTTGCACGGTCAACTGTAGTTTGTTAATTTGCAACATACAAATAAATAAATAAAATTGGTATTTGAGTTGTATTTGATCTTCACATTCAATAAAAATAAGATAGTTATTTGTAAAGAGTTTATCAATGATTTTCATGCTTTGTGTTTATTTCTTATAAGGGTTTATTGCAAAAATTAATATTTATTTAATTCTGCCCTAAGGGAATATTTCAATACAAGGGTTTTATTACAAAAATCAGAATTTTGTTAATTATGCCCTAAAAGGACACTACAATGAGGATCGACCTAGCTAGTTGTGCCAAGATTTAGAGGAGCATAGAGGACCACATGAGGATAGAGGGTAATTAATAGTCTTGAGCTCGCTACTAGCTCAAATAATGGTATATTACTTTCTTAGCAATCTAGAGCTAAAAAGACCAAATTCAAAGATGGCAATCATCATGAAGTCGACAATGAAGACCATTCTTTTGTTGCAAATGAGAAGGCACGGTGGGGACTTAGTCCCACTGCTGTTGTTTTTGTAACTATTTGGTGAGGCCTTGTTCAATGAGAGAAGCATCTAAAATGAGGCCCAATCCCACCTGTGAATGTAGTGTGGTCAGTTCCTACTACTAGTGTTGATATGTACTAAAGCCACTCCAACTACAGGTATGATAATGTCATGTCCCCCTTTTGGACATGACACTATTGAAGACTTTTAGCCTTGCCTAGTTTTCTAAGGGCTAAGGGAAGAAGAGAAAAAGAGAAACGTTTGATTTAGAAAAGAATAAATGTAAAAGTACTTTATTGTTATAATTTCACTTAAGTTGGGGTCTTTTTAAAGGTCATGAGTATTGACCCACTTAAATAAATTATAAAAAGATGTTATTTTATAATTTGAAAAGAGATCAACAAAGGTATTTCCCTCCAAATTGGACGCTTCACTTGGGGAGAAGTATAAAAGCAATTGAGGGGGCTTTGTTGAAAGGCATCGTGGATCATTAATTTAAATTACAAGTTCTGAGCATGAAAAAAATTGAGCTTTGGACTTGAAGACGAAAACCTTCAAGCAAAGAGATTGAAGATGAAAACCCTCATTCTTCCGTAGGGCAACTTCATCTAGGAGCTGCCATTGAGCATCAAATTCAGAAAGGACATTCCAAGGGTTGGCGACTTGCTTTTGGAGAAGCATTGATTGGTTGTTGGTTGTTGAAGGCCCCTACATTGTAAGGTTGTGTGGATTAGGGATGGAATTAATTATTCCAGCTTGGGTGGCTTGCCCTAGGGCTGTTTGGAGGGTTTTGGCTAATGTTTGAGGGCCATTTCTTGCCCTAATATTATTCTGAAATTTTTATATATTTTTTTCAGCCTTGGACGATTTAGAAAAATGACCTATTTGAAGGTTTGAAGTCAAATATTGATTCTAAAAATATTCTGAAATTCTCTATATTATTCTAGATATTTGTTGTGGTAAATTCAGCTTGTTTATAAGGGAAAAACATCATAAAAAGGTATTTGATTGCAGCTGTGTTTTTCTACTAATTTTGAAGACATTTTGAAGGTAAAACACTATAGAAATTGCTAGCAAAGGGCTGCCAAAAATCATATTTATTTTCTAAACCTAGGCGCCTAGGGTTTGAAGGCTAATTTGGACTTTTTGAAGGATTAATCTTTGTTGAAAGGGTTCATAATTGATCTGAAGGGTTTAGCATATTTTTATGCTAATTTTAGATTTTATTCGCAGCTAGGGTTTGCTGTTGGAAAAATTAGAATTTCTTCTTTTGCTAGGGTTTCACATAAATCAGATTTCAAAAAATATCCTTAATTTGGGGGCATTACAGTTAATGACAAATAGTTGGGTGTGCCCCTACTTGTGCATAGTTATTTGTTTTATATCGTGAACAATCATGTGTGTCCTTGCTCACTAAGATGTGTATGTATGAGCTAACATGCGAGTCCATGTACACACAAATGCGTAAGTTTGAGCTAATGTGTGTCCTAGTTCATACAATTTTCTTGATGGATTATTGAAGATACTCTCATACATCAACAATTTCTCATGGCCTTGGACTATGAGTATGCCCCTTTTCTCAAGCAGAGGTTTTACTTTACTAATTTATAAACTATTTGAAATAAGGGAACAACTATTGGGAAAACTATGTGTTATGCCATAGTTCATATGGTGGTTATAGTAGGCTACCTATTATAGAGAGAAAGTTGACTATTTCCTATACTTACATGAATAGTTGAGAGATTTGAAGAAGACGATAAAAGACTTGAAACCTTGAAAATAGGCTCATGATAATGTGTATATATCTCTCATATAACCTAATAAAACCGATTTGGGTATTACCACATGCTTTCAATACCTAGCTTTGTCTCAAATTAACTTCTTCAAGAAATAGCATTCTTGACATAAAAGCACATCTCACTATGCCCCTTATTGGCTTGATTGATTAGGGTTTAGGGTTTAACGTTTAAAGTTCAATGTTTTGATGTTGATATTGAATTATGGATTCACCTCTAAAGAGAAATTGCAATTCCACTCATTAGGGAAAAATATTGTTTCCACTTAGTACAATAAATAGACTTCATATGTCAAAAATAGAGGTAGAATTTGTTGTCACCAATAAAGGGTATTCGGAAAAATTTGGTCTCATAAATAATACATTTGATACCACTTGTAAGAGATCGAAAGGTCTGTTACATGAAATCCATAAGGCTATTTTGGACTTTTTGAAGGATTAATCCTTGCTGAAAGGGTTCATAATTGATTTAAAAGGTTTAGCATATTTTTATGCTAATTTTAGAGTTTACTTGCAGCTAGGGTTTGCTGTTGTAAAAATCAGAATTTCTTCTTTTGCTAGGGTTTCACATAAAAATCAGATTTCAAAAAAAATCCCTAATTTGGGGACATTACAATTAGTGACAAATAGTTGGGTGTGCCCCTATTTGTGCATAGTTATTTGTTTTATATTGTGAACAATCATGTGTGTCCTTCTTAACTAAGATGTGTATGTATGAGCTAACGTGTGAGTCCATGTACACACAGATGTGTAAGTTTGAGCTAATGTGTGAGTCCTAGTTCATACAATTTTCTTGATGGATTGTTGAAGATACTCGCATACATCAACAATTTCTCATGGCCTTCGACTAGAGTATGCCCCTTTTCTCAAGCAGAGGTTTTACTTTACTAATTTATAAACTATTTGTAATAAAGGAGAAATTGTTGGGAAAACTATGTGTTATGCCATAGTTCATATGGTGGTTATAGTAAGCTACCTATTATAGAGAGAAAGTTGACTATTTCCTATACTCACATGAATAGTTGAGAGATCTAAGGAAGAAGATAAAGACTTGAAACCTTGAAAATAGGTTCATGATAATGTGTATATATCTCTCATATAGCCTAATAAAATCAATTTGGATATTACCACATGCTTTCAATACCTAGCTTTGCCTCAACTTCTTCAAGAAATAGCATTCTTGACATAAAAGCACATCTCACTATGCCCCTTATTGGCTTGATTGATTAGGGTTTAGGGTTTAATGTTTAAAGTTCAAGGTTTCGATGTTGATATTGAATTATGGATTCACCTCTAAAGAGAAATTGCAATTCCACTCATTAGGGAAAAACATTGTTTCCACTTAGTACAATAAATAGACTTCATATGTCAAAAATAGAGGTAGAATTTGTTGTCACCAATAAAGGGTATTGGGAAAAATTTGGTCTCATAAATAATACATTTGATACCACTTGTAAGAGACTAAAATGTCTATTACATGAAATCCATAAAACTCTCTCCCTCTCCCTCTCCCTCTCCCTTTCCCTCCCACTATGGTCGTAGGCTAAAAAGATTGGATCAGAACCAATCCCATTTCAATATAAAATATATTGTATATAAGAAAGAGTGATGAACTTCCACAATGTTAAATGTATATCTATATTGTTTTAAGGGTTTAATAAAGTGAGATATGACCTATTCAACCCACCTTTTAATATATAACCTTAAAAAAATTATAAATTGTTGTACTTTCAAGTCTCATGACCTACTTTGATCATTTGTTGACAATGGACATAATATTTTGTTCTTTATTTCTTCTATTTGGATTTGTTCCATACATTCTTTTTGCCAAATTCTTACACAGTTGACCCAAAACGCAGATGGCTAGCCTTAAAAGATTTGGTGTTTTAACACCATAATCTTCCCACCACACATCTACAAATAGAAGATTTATAATTTTCTAAGTCAATTGAGCTTGAATAAATGAAAAAAGTTTACCACTAGTATCTATAGACTACAAGTAACAAGACATGAAATTAAAAACAAATAATTCAATTTGTTTTTACCTCGCTGAGAGTTGTTTCTTCCTTTAATGCATAAAGTGGAAAAAATGAGCCTCCCTGTCGCATTCTTGTAAATATGCATCTCCTCAATAACTACATCTCTTATCTCAACATCAGGGATATGCATGTATGAGGCCATCCATAACCCCCCCATCGGTCTTAAATGAATCAGAATATAAAAACATAAGATTCAAGCAGTAGGCCACTGCATGGATATGTCAATGGAGCATCTTGTTCCACCTCCGATCAATTATCTATCATATGAGTTCATATTTTCTTTAATTTTGCCCATAACATTTCGTTATGGCCTCCTTGGCCACCTCCATGGCCTCATACATATAATCCATTGGGTTTCTCTCCCCATCCACCAATCGTAGACCTAGAACCAAAGACTCTAACACCTAAAAGTAAAACAAAATAATACACAAATTTATAATGAAAATTAAGAAAAAAATCATAATAAATAAATGATAAATAAAAATAATAATTAATATTAAGGTTACTTTAATTATTTTCTCCTCAAGAGAAAGAATGGTTGTGGTTAAGGCAGTCCTTCAAGCCATGCAAATTTATATCTCATCTATTCTAAATATTCTAACAGGATTGTGGAAACAATTGGATGCTCTCTTTCAGAAATCCATAGTTAAATGGGAGTGGAGTTCAGGGGCACAAAAAATGGTCCTTAGTTAAATGGGATATTTTTTGTCATCCAAAATCAGAAGGGGGTTTGGGATTTCGCTCTTGTTCAAATCAAAATAAAGCTTTAGCTATTAAACGTTATTGGAGATTGTTAGAAAACTCTTTATTGGAGATTGTTAGAAAATTTCAATAATCTATGGGTTGTAATATCCGAGCCAAATATGCACAAAATCACCCTCCTAAGAGAATAATCATATTGGCTCTCCCATCTAAAGGTTCTCCTGTTTTGGCAGTTTTGAGGATAGGCGAAACAATAATAAAGAGATTCTTTTTGGATTGTTAGAGATGGTCAATCAACGAATTTTTGCCCTGATTCTTGGGATGGTCACCCACCTATTATCACCCAGTTCCCTTATCTGAAATCTCTAATGGAAAATCTTCATTGTAAAGGATGGGATAAGATTGCTCATTACAGTCAACCCTGTAAGTATCACTGGGATGTTGACAAATGATGGATTCCTTTTGAGGAATGGCCAGGTTCACAGGAAACAGATCAAACGAGGATAATAGTGTTGGAATAATTGTCATTGATGTCAAAGGAATTGTAACGGATATGAATGGAAATGTCAAACGGAATTGTTGACGGAAGTAAATGGAAGTGTTCGGAAGTGAACGAAATTGTTGCCGAAAGTGAACGAAATTGTTGCTGGAAGTGAACGGAATTGTTGCCGGAAGTGAACAGAAATGTCGACGGAAATGTTAACGGAATTGTCGATGGAAATGTCGACGAAAATGTCAACGATCACAGCTTTTGGTGAAGAGGTATCTCTTGGATGGGACACATCCTTTAAAGGCTATACAAGGGAGAAGAGATGTGGAAGTATAACAAGCATTCGATTTGAATGAAGATAATATAAGTGTGAGAGAGAAGGAAGAGAGAAAGAGCAGAAAATGAAATAGAATCTCTTAAGAAAAGAAGTATGAAGGGTAGATTTATTTTAATGAAGAATTTTCTTTGAGAATTGTAAAAGAGAGGAGAGCAGAAAGTATATAAGAAAATTAATGAGAGAGAAAGTGTAAGAGAAACAAAGTCATCAATCGATTGAAGAAGCAATCACAGACAATGGAATCGATTTGACTTGGGGTCGGTGCCTCATAGTCTAGGGGTTGGTGCTCGTGTGGGTTGGTGCTCGCGAATTGGCCAAGTTGGTGCTCGCGAATTGGATCGGTGTCTCTAGTGGGTGGGTGCTCACAAATTGACCGAGTTGGTGCTTGGTTTGGGGATTGGTGTCTCCAGTAGGTTGGTACCTGCAAACATTGTAAAAGAGTTATATATATAAAAGGAATGTTTCTCTGTGGTTTTCTCCCAAAAGGGTTTCCACGCAAATCTCTGTCTATTTGCATTGTGTGGTTTTGCATTGTATTCTTTGATTGCTTTGAATATATTAATTGCGGAGTAATTTGAGGTTTTGGATTTAAGATTAATAGTCAAAAGCAAAAAAAATATCTTATGTTGATTCACTCCCTCCTCTCAGTATAAGCTTGTGCTTAACAATTGGTATCAGAGCCGGTTCCTTCGGTGTTAGCACAACTACTAGAAGGTAGATCTTGGAAAGCACATATGGCAACATCTCAAGTGCTGGATGGTTTCTCCACTAACAAAGCTCCTTTGTTCGATGGAATGAATTACTCATTTTGGAGCATAAGGATGAAGACTTACTTGATGGCCCTAGGTTTTGATATTTGGCAAGCAGTGGTAATAGGATACACAACGCCACAAATTGCACCGACGGATGCCACCGAAAAAAAGGACAGTGAGAACAATGCGAAAGCTATGAATGCAATCTTATGCGGGCTTTCAGAAAATGAGTTTGTTAAGGTTATACATTGTGAATCTGCAAAAGAGATTTGGGATAAACTCAACACTATTTATGAAGGTGATAGTCAGGTGAGAAAAGCAAAACTCCAAACCCACCGGAGGCAGTTTGAAAGTTTAAAAATGAAGAATGATGAAAACATTACTGGGTATCTTCTTCATGTCGATGAGATTGTTAATGTCATTCGAGGACTCGGAGAGAAAATTGAAGAATCTGTAATCGTTCAAAAAGCCCTGAGATCCCTACCTTTGAGATTTGATGCAAAGGTCTCCGCCATTGAAGAAATGAAGGATTTAGACACGATGAAAATGGACGAGCTCCATGGAATTCTTACGGCATACGAATTGAGAACCGAATCTGAGAGACAGACGAAGAAGGAAGCATCATTCAGGGTCTCTCGAAGAAAGAAAAGATCAAAGAACCAGAATCAAGTGAAACTTCAAGTAGTGAAGAAGATGAAAATGAAGCTCTATTCATTCGGAAGCTAAAGAAAGGATCGGGCAAATATAAAGGAAAATTACCATTTAAATGCTTTAATTGTGATAAAATTGGTCATTTTGCAGTCAAATGTCCAAATAAAGGAAATAGCGATGATGAGGAAAACAAACCAAAGTACAAAAGGGGATTCAAGCCGAGCAAAGACAAGCAAACATTTGAGAAACAAAAGAAAAGCCTATACTCCAAGAGGTATAGCAGCTCATCCGAAGAAAACAAAGAAAGTGATGTTGAAAGTGATAATGAAGAGATTTTGTTCATGGCTACAGAAGAAAATGCCACCACCAGCAAAGATATAATGGAGGAAGACGAAGACATGGAAGAAAAAGGTGAAATGAACCTTTTAAAAGAACTTATTTGCGCGTTGGAAGAAATGAAAGCATTTAAGAAGAAGAATCAGAAACTGAAGTTGCAGCTCCGAAAATATGAAGAGAATCGAGACTTCAAAGCGAAGACATCACAAGTCCTTGAGGAATCAAACAAGGTAATCGTTGATCTGAAAAATCAAATCGAAAAAGTTAAACAAGTTGAGGAAGATTTGAGAAGTCAGCTACAAATGAAAGAAGAATATAAGAAGCGTGAGACCGAGATCGTTGCTTTGAAAAAGGACTTAGAGAGAGCAAATACAAATAATCTAAAATTTGAAAAGAGCACCGAGGTTTTAGATGAATCCTAGACCATCAGAGATCATTTTTCAATAAGTCAGGCCTTGGCTATGGAGATGAACAAGAACGTACTAATAAGACCAAAAGCTATGCAGAAATTCTCAAGTAACCTACGAAGAATGAAAGCAGGAAGGAAGAAAACACCATCAAGAGACCATATGTTCCCAGCTATACGAATGTGACCATGTTTGGAAGTTCCTTTCATGGTTATTGCTTTTATTGTAATCACTTCGGTCATAAGAAGGTAGACTGCAAAAAGAGAGCAAGAGATAATGAAGCAAGGAATACAAGGAAAGGCGTTCATAAAGTCTTTAATAGAAACTATAATTCATTTGCTCCCCTATCATACTATAATGAGGATGCTATTATCTGCTATAATTGCAACAATTATGGACACATAGCACGTTTTTGTATAAGTAGGTTTAAATTCTCCAAACAGGATCAAAGAAAAAAATCTTCAAATATAAAGGAAAAGAAAAAAGAACCTATGAAGATCTGAAAAAAGAAGTCAGAGGAAGCTAAACAAGATAAATAAAAATCCATGCTTGTTCAAACGACATTTCATGCACGAGATGAAGGGTAGTAGTGGTACATTGATAGCGGATGTTCAAGACATATGACCGAAGATAAAAGCAAGTTTATCTCATTGAAGAAAGTGAATGAAGGTACGGTGAAATTTGGTGATAATGCTACAGCAAAAATTGCCGAAAAAGGTATGCTCTGAGTCTTGATAATGGTAAAACAAAAATGGAGAATGTTTTATATGTTGAAGAATTAAAACATAATCTCTTGAGTGTAAGCTAAATGTGTGATCAAGGACACACACTTAAGTTTTATGCTAAAAGATGTGAAATAAGGAAGGCAGATACGGGAGAATTAGTTGCAGATGTTCATAGAACCACAAACAACCTATACATGCTTGGAGAAATGAGAGGAGAGAAATGTTGTCTGAGTCAAGTTGAATAGAGTTGGCTATGGCATAGAAGGTTAGGGCACATAAATTTTGATAATCTTGTGAAAATCAGCAACAAACAGGGTGTGTGAGATATGCCCAAGATAATAAAACCTTCAAGCACTCTATGCAAGCAATGCCAACACGAGAAGCAAACCAAAGCAAGGTTCAAAACGAAGGAATATTCGACCACCAAACCACTAGAGCTAATCATACGCATCTTTGTGGTCCTACCAGAATTGAAAGCATGTAAGGTGAGAGCTACTTTATGTTGCTCATTGATGATTCTACTAAAATGACGTGGGTAGCCTTTCTAACAAAAAAATCGAAAGCATTTGAAAAGTTTAAAGCTTTCAAGGCATTAGTAGAAAATGAAAAAGAGTTGAAAATAAAATGCCTAAGGTCAGATCGAGGAGATGAGTTTATTTCAAATGAATTCATTGAGTTTTGCGAAGATCATGGAATTAAGAGACAATACTCAGCTGCAAAGACTCTACAACAAAATGGAGTGGTGGAAAGGAAAAATCGAACCGTTCAAGAGATGGCTAGAACTATGTTGAATGAATCTATAAGCTATCAGATAGATTCTAGAGAAAAGCATTGGTTAAAAGGGAGCTAAACTTTTTTTTCAGCTCCTTGAATGACCCTTTGCCATTGATGTCAAAGGGGGAGAATGGCAGTACGGGGAATTACAACGATGGGGAGTTGCAGAAAAGATCTTTTTGGAAGGTTGCCATCAATGACAAAAGGGGAGATTGTTGGAATAATTGTCATTGATGTCAAAGGAATTGTAACGGGTATGAATGGAAATGTCAAACGGAATTGTTGCTGGAAGTAAATGGAAGTGTTTGGAAGTGAACAAAATCGTTGCCGGAAGTGAACAGAATTATTGCTGAAAGTGAACAAAATTGTTGTCGGAAGTGAACAGAAATGTCGACGGAAACGTTAACGGAATTGTCGACGAAAATGTCAATGGTCACATCTTTTGGTGAAGAGGTATCTCTTGGATGGGACACATCCTTTAAAGGCTATATAAGGGAGAACAGATGTGGAAGTATAACAAGCATTCGATTTAAATGAAGATCATATAAGTGTGAGAGAGGAAGAGAAGAAAAGCAGAAAATGAAATAGAATATCTCTTAAGAAAAGAAGTATGAAGGGTAGATTTATTTTAATGACGAATATTCTTTGAGAATTGTGAAAGAAAGGAGAGCAAAAAGTATATAAGAAAATTAATGAGAGAGAAAGTGTAAGAGAAGCAAAGTCATCATTCGATTGAAGAAGCAATCATAGACGATGGAATCGATTTGGCTTGGGGTCGGTGCCTCATAGTCTAGGGGTTGGTGCTCCTATGGGTTGGTGCTCGCGAATTGGCCAAGTTGGTGCTTGGCGAAGGGGATCGGTGTCTCTAGTGGGTGGGTGCTCACAAATTGACCGAGTTGGTGCTTGGTTTGGGGATTGGTGTCTCCAATAGGTTGGTGCCTGCAAACATTGTAAAAGAGTTATATAGATAAAAGGAATATTTCTCTGTGGTTTTCTCCCAAAAGGGTTTCCACACAAATTTGTGTCTATTTGCATTGTGTGGTTTTGCATTGTATTCTTTGATTGCTTTTAATATATTAATTGCGGAGTAATTTGAGGTTTTGGATTTAAGATTAATAGTCGAAAGCAAAAAAAGATATCTTATACTGATTCACCCCCTTCTCAATATAAGCTTGTGCTTAACAAATAGATTCTATCTTATAGGCTAGATCTTCTTCATGCTCTACAGGGTCGGAGTAATCGCATGGGGGACCAATTCTACATGAAGTTATTATGTTTCAGAAGGATATGTTTCTCTATGTAATATAAATCCTCATCCTTTATGTTGTCCCTCAAAAATATCACTCATTTTTTGGACAACATTTGAACTATTTTGGTCCTACAAACCAAAATTGTCTCTTCCCTTTTCAAAATTTGTCTTGGGCATTCAAATTCCTCATTTTTCAAGCTTCTCAGAAATCTACGAACTCTGCAGGCTTAAATCTACGGACTTTGCAGGTCAAGTTCAATGAGCTTTACAGGTTGAAATATACGGACTCTTTCAAGGTTAGAGAAAACTACGGACTTGGTTTCTACGAACTCTGCAGGTAAGTTCATTTCTACAAGTTCAAAGGCTTCTACAAGCGGGTTCAACCAAAAGAATCAGTTTCTAACACTTGATCATTTTCAGGATTGGTTCAGTGCCTTGGTTCAAACAAAAATCTCCATCGGCAAGCATCAGCAGTAGGTTCAACGTTTGGTTCATCCTTTGGTTCAACGTCAAATGGTTCAAAGGTGGGTTCAATCAAGCGGTTCAACGCTTTGTTTCACTCCTTTGGTTCATCCGCTTTGTTTCAACGCTTTCATTCATCCTTTGGTTCAATCAAACGGTTCGTCAGTCGGTTCAAGGCTTTGTTTGAACCGTTGAACCAAAACTTGGTTCAACAATTGGTTCAACGTCTTAGTTCAACGAAAAGGTTCAACGTCTTAGTTCAACGAAAAGGTTCAACGTCTTGGTTCAATGGAGCGTTTCATCGGCTTGGTTCATTCAATTGAACCATCGGCTTGAACCATTTTGGTTCAAAGCTTGGTTCAACCGATTGGTTCAACGAAGAGGTTCAATGGTTGGTTCAAACAAAGGGTTCATCGGCTTGAACAATTTTGGTTCAAAGCCTAGGTTCAACAAGTGGTTCAAAGTCTTGGTTCAATGGAACGGCTCAACAGTTGGTTCATCGACAAAGTTCAAAGGGCCTCTCGAAGGACAAGTGCCCTTGCGGAGGACACTTGGTCAACGAAAATACCCTTCGAAAGGGTCGTTTTCAAAAAGACTAAGGCAAGTCTAAGGCACAATTCTTTCGAACAAAAAGTCCGAAAGAATTCTGAGAAGTCACAGAAGCAAGAAACCCGAAGGAATTTGCGTATTGGCAAACAGAATAATTTCCGCGGACATTGTCCGTGGTAATTGTCCGCAGGAATTTGCCCGAGGAAAAGCCCGGGGAAAATACCCGCGGGAATTATCCGCGGGAATTTGCGAAGGGCCGCCGAAGGACCCCGAAGGGCAAGTGCCCTTGCGGGGGACTCTCGGCTGTCAACTTAAAGGGCACTTCCTGAAGCCGAAGGGTCACCTTCCCTTCAGGAAAGATGTAAAACAAGAAGCCCGAAGGCCATTCAGGGATCATTTCTTAAGGCCCGAAAGGGCAAGTCCAATCCAGAAAAGCGCCAAACAGAGAGCCGAAAGAGGACCAAGGGGTGACGCGCCCGAAGACGTCAAATTCAACACAGCGAACTAACCGTTGAAAACATAGTGACGGGCGCGCGAATGTCAAATTCAAGACAACAAAATAACCGTTGATCCTTTGAACCTACAGACCAGAATGCATTCACAGACTTCAAGGCCAAGACCAGCAGAAAGCGAGGAAGGAACAGAACAGCAAATTGAATCCAGGACCCGATTCAATTAACCAGAAAAGGAGGAACGATGAAGGTAAGATCAAATCGCCAAGTGGACATTGAAAGTTGCAAACTTTCAATAAGCGTGACTTGTTTCCCTGCATTGATAAAATCAAATGGGTAAAAACGCCCCTAAGTTCCAGCCTGTCCTCTTAATAGATTCCAACGCAACATGATGTGTTACTGTTCCCTAGTCCTTCAAATGGCTATATAAGGGACTCTCTTCTATTGTCAATATATCTCTTTTTGACAATCAGAACGAAACTCTGCCCAAATTGAAAGGCACTTCTGAGACTTTGAGCTCAGTTTGTTTATCATATTTTGTTATTGGAATAAGAAAGCAAATGGTTTTTTCAGACTTTGTGCTGTAATATCTTTGTTGTTGAAGAAACTGTTCTTATGTCTTTTTCTTCAATATATCTTCTGTTCCTTTAATTCAACAAGCAGAATTAGTGACAGTAGTCAAGAAGGTGTCCCGAAGAGTAAACTGTGGGGAGACTTTGTGCCCTCATAATTGCCTTTAGTGTGTTTTCTTTTCATTTCTGTGTAAAGGACCTTGGGGCGAATTTGTGCCCTCATTGTCCTTCGTATCTTACTCTTGAGCAATCTAGGTGCAGACTTTGTGCTGCATCTCGATTTGCTGGTTATTACATCCTTTGTTATATTTTGTTGTTACTACCTGGGGTATTCTTGTGGCTTGCTGAGTAGTACTTCTGAAAGAAGAGTGCTTTCTGTCATTTTCCTTGAGTTTCTCCTTTGATCCACACACATCACTCTGAAGAAAGAGAGATGGATGGTTTATCCTACCCTTGAGTATTATTTTCTGTTTATATATATATATATATATATATATATAGCCTATCTATAGGGAACCTCCCCTTGATGAGAGGAGAGATCAGTCCCCTTCTGATGTGGTAAACCTACACATTTGGACGACTAATCTTCCTACTTTGGCTGATCAGACCTATTTTGTTTATCAGTACGCTGATTGACAAAATATTCAACCAACAGTTTTTGGCGACTCCACTGGGGATATACATATTTCTGTGTAGTTTGGAACCTCAAGTTTCAGATTGAAACATCACCTGTGTTTTACCCATTATCATTATAACCCTTATCCATTATAGATTCTGGCGACTCCATTACTTGTCTTATCCATTATTGTTATAACCTATCCATTGTACTCCGTTGTGGACGAGCGAACTGCTCCAGTGTTTTCCCATTGTTAAAATTTTCCTCCCAACCTCGCGCAACAGTTTTTGGCGACTCTGCTGGGGATATAATATCCATTATCCATTTATAATCTATCCATTCACCTCCACACTAACCGGGAAAGAATGCACAGTTTAAAGCCTCAAGCTTTAACTGAAGCAAGGTCAATTCTTTTTCATTTTTGTTTCACAATCTGGCAGATTCAAGGTATACACGAAGCCAAAGGGCTAAAAGTATCGTTGATCCTGTATTCGAGTTAGTACAGCAAAGTGATTTTGATCTATTTCCTTCACCATCTCGTCTCCAACGAACCAAGAGCTTTCCTCCTACTAAAGTCAAATCTCCATTGCCAGACGAAGTATCTACTTCTGCTGTTGATAAAGCTTTGCCTATAATTACCCCTCTGAGATTTGTTATCCCTCCTTTTCATAATCCTACAATGGCAGTTCAAGGCCCCTGGGGTAATGCTTTTGGTCCTCTCAATCTTACTCCACCTCTACATGAGCTTCCACGCAGTTCAAAGAAGAATTTCTCTAAATTCTATGGTGATAGGAAAGTTCATCCTGATGAACACATTGCAGCTTTCAGCATAGCTTGTGGAGTAATCGGAGTAGAATTTAAAAATGTAGCAGTCAGGTTTTTTGTAGACACTACAAGGTGCTACTTCAGATTGATTTTATCATCTACAGGCTCGGTCAGCGACTGATTGGAATACTCTCAAAGCTAAGTTTGAAGCCAAATTCAAACCTACAGAAGATGCACATACACTTCTGGCTCAACTTACACAAATGAAGAAAGAGCCTCATGAGCCTATGAGAGATTTCATAGATAAATTTGACAAACTGAGGAACAGAATTTCTGTAATTGCTCGACCTACAGCTGAGAATCTCAAATGCTTTTTCATTAATTCTCAGTTACCTAAAGTAAGTTTTCTCTTGAGACGTGCTGGTCAAATAGATCTTGCTGCAGCTCAACTTTTGGCCACTGAAGTAGAAGATGATCTTATCTTAGCAGGGAAGATAAGAAGAGATCCAAATAGAAATAGAGCTTCATCATCTTCTGAATATGCATCCACATGCACCACAGATCCAATGGTGCAGAAATTAGCAAATGAGTTGCTTGCTCTCAAAAAGCAAATGGCTCAAGGAATGTCTTCTGCTCCTTCATACAAAAGGACATTCCCAAATCAGTCATATCAAGGCAATGCTGCCAAGAATCAAGGGCAACAAAATCGCCTTCCTCCTCCACAAGGGAAACTTGCCCTGGAAGCTCCTCCAACCAATTCAGCAATGGGATATCTTGAAACAGAATCTGAGTTTTCTTTCCAGCCTGAATTGAATCAAGAAAATGACGCTGATCTCTTTGAAAACAATCAAGAAGAATCAGTTGGTGACTCCCACATTGGTTTTCTGAACTACCAAGATGATCCCAAAAGCAAAGGAGAAGCTTTTGATGGATCATATGCAGTGTTTACCAGGTCCAAGAACCAATCAGTCCAGCAAGCTAATAAAGGGAAGACAGAAGAGCAACCGCAGCCAGCAGTCACGATTGCTAAGCGTGGAACCATTCTGCCTTTTCAGTCAAAGGATCCAGTGATCACCCAAAATGTAAGTACATCAATTTCACTTTCACCTTCTACTCCCATTTCGCAAACCAGCGCTCTTCCCATCCCTCCTAAAACCCAAAAAGTTGAAATGATTTCTTTTGTTCTTAGTCCAATTCAGTCATTTGACATAATTCATCATGTCAAAAAGACCAAAATACAAATGTTTGAATTTGACTACTTGCAGTCCAATCCTAATCAATTGGATAAGTTGGTCCAATGTATCAAGAACCAAACCATTCCTGTAGGGCAAAAAGCTAAAAAAATAATTCCTAATTCTCCAAAGAACATGCCCATCCCAAATAATCTTGTTATTACTCTTCCAACTGCCCTCGGAAAAATAGAACATTTCTATGTTTTTTTATTGATAATGGTTATCAACTCAACAATTGCATCATTGATTCTGGGGCATCTGACAATGTCATGCTTGCTAAAGTAGCTGAGGCTCTGGGTCTCACACTGACCAAGACATTTGGGAGATGTTTCTCCATGGAGAACAAGCAAGTACCATTGCTGGGGCAAATTAAAGATGCCCAATTTGCATTAGCAGCCATTCCAGACAAGAGAATCAGGATGATTGTCTTGGTGGCTGACATTCCAGTATCCTATGGCATTTTGCTTGGACGAAATTTCTGCAAGGACGTGGAAGGAGAACTAAGCATGGACCTGTCTGAGGCAAGGATCCCTGTCCAAAGTGTGATGAAGAGATTGCTCTCTAAAAAGGAGGCAAAATACGTGGTCATCCAAACATCAGCCCCTGCAACGCAAATTCTGTTTGAGTCTTCAGGCAGGGGTAATTATTTATTTACCATAGAGGATGTTCATGTTTCTACAGATGAAAGTCTTGTAGCTAACAATCCAGGAATTGATCCAAACAAGACTTCAGGGGAATTGGTAGGGTACAATATAAACAAGGAAGAATCTTCCATCTCTAATGGAGAGAAAATTGATAGGAGATCAGCTTCTGATAATGACAGCAATTCTTCCACCAATGATGAAGTTGAAACTGTGTTGATATCTCCTCAAGGAGATATTCTTCCTTCATGCAATTTGCAAGTCAGCAACACCAACAACACAGCTGGATGTGAATCTATGTTGCTTAAATTGAAGATTGCTCAAGATGAAGAAGTCAAACTCCTTCACATCAAAGGAGATGTTAATCTAATAGTTTGTCAGGAGTTTGATATGGACAATCCAATCATGTGTTGGACTGGACCAGCAGAACAGCAAGTTATGATGGTGGACCATGCTACTGCAAATCAAAATCAGGCAAAAGAATCTTTCACCAAGAGAGCAAGGAGTTATGGTTTCCAATTTGAAGACCACACCCTGCCTTGGAACAAGAAGAAGAAAAGGCCAAGAAGAAGACTCAGAAAATTGGTTTCCTGGTGGAGAGCTCCATTCACCCGTCACCGTTTCTGGAGGCAAAATGTTTTCCTGCTGGTTTACCAAGATGGCACACTATTTTAATGGTCTACCAGGAGAAAGCAGTATCTGAAATACTTCAACTCTTGAAGTATCAGATCATATCATCTGTACATATGTATATTTGTATAGTTTTAATCCTCTTGTTTTGTTTGTTTTCGTTTTTTATGCCTTTCATTTCTGGGTAGCATGACTCCGTAACCCAATGGTACACATAAAGACACTGGAGATTCTGGATCCTACTCTTTTCAATTCTTTTTGCAATTGACAGAAGTTCCCCAACTGGAGCCAGTTGTTGTCCCCAAAAAATATCACTCATTTTTGGGATAACATTTGAACTATTTTGGCCCTACAAACCAAAATTGTCTCTTCCCTTTTCAAAATTTGTCTTGGGCATTCAAATTCCTCATTTTTCAAGCTTCTCAGAAATCTACGGACTTTGCAGGCTTAAATCTACGGACTCTGCAGGCTTAAATCTACGGACTCTGCAGGAAGAGGAAATCCACGGACTTTGCAGGTCAAGTTCAATGAGCTTTACAGGTTGAAATCTACGGACTCTTTCAAGGTTAGAGAAAACTACGGACTTGGTTTCTACGGACTCTGCAGGCAAGTTCATTTCTAAAGGTCAAAGGCTTCTACAAGCGGGTTCAACCAAAAGAATCAGTTTCTAACACTTGATCATTTTCAGGATTGGTTCAGTGCCTTGGTTCAAACAAAAATCTCCATCGGCAAGCATCAGCAATAGGTTCAACGTTTGGTTCAACGTCAAATGGTTCAAAGGCGGGTTCAATCAAGCGGTTCAACGCTTTGTTTCACTCATTTGGTTCATCCGCTTTGTTTCAACACTTTCATTCATCCTTTGGTTCAATCAAACGGTTCGTTAGTCGGTTCAAGGCTTTGTTTGAACCGTTGAACCAAAACTTGGTTCAACGGTTGCTTCAACGTCTTGGTTCAACGAAAAGGTTCAACGTCTTGGTTCAATGGAGCGTTTCATCGCCTTGGTTCATTCAATTGAACCATCGGCTTGAACCATTTTGGTTCAAAGCTTGGTTCAACCGATTGGTTCAACGAAGAGGTTCAACGATTGGTTCAAACAAAGGGTTCATCGGCTTGAACCATTTTGGTTCAAAGCCTAGGTTCAACAAGTGGTTCAAAGTCTTGGTTCAATGGAACGGCTCACAGTTGGTTCATCGCCAAAGTTCAAAGGGCCTCTCGAAGGACAAGTGCCCTTGCGGAGGACACTTGGTCAACGAAAATACCCTTCGAAAGGGTCGTTTTCAAAAAGTAAGGCACAATTCTTTCGGACAAAAAGTCCGAAAGAATTCTGAGAAGTCACGGAAGCAAGAAACCCGAAGGAATTTGCGTATTGGCAAACAGAATAATTTCCGCGGACAATTTGTCAGCAGGAATTGTCCGCAGGAATTTGCCCGGGGAAAATACCCGCGGGAATTATCTGCGGGAATTTGCGAAGGGCCGCCGAAGGACCCCGAAGGGCAAGTGCCCTTGCAAGGGACTCTCGGCTGCCAACTTAAAGGGCACTCCCTGAAGCCGAAGGGTCACCTTCCCTTTGGGAAGGGATGTAAAACAAGAAGCCCGAAGGCCATTCAGGGATCATTTCTTAAGGCTCGAAAGGGCAAGTCCAATCCAGAAAAGTGCCAAACAGAGAGCCGAAAGAGGACCAAGGGGTGACGCGCCCGAAGACATCAAATTCAACACAGCGAACTAACAGTTGAAAACATAGTGACAGGCGCGCGAACGTCAAATTCAAGACAACAAAATAACCGTTGATCCTTTGAACCTACAGACCAGAATGCATTCACAGACTTCAAGGCCAAGACCAGCCAGAAAGCGAGGAAGGAACAGAACAGCAAATTGAATCCAAGACTCGATTCAATTAACCAGAAAAAGAGGAACGATGAAGGTAAGATCAGATAGCCAGGTGGACATTGAAAGTTGCAAACTTTCAATAAGCATGACTTGTTTCTCTGCATTGATAAAATCAAATGGGTAAAAACGCCCCTAAATTCCAGCCTGTCCTCTTAATAGATTCCAACGCAACATGATGTGTTACTGTTCCCTAGTCCTTCTTCAAATGGCTATATAAGGGACTCTTCTATTGTAAATATCTCTTTTTGACAATCTGAACGAAACTCTGCCCAAATTGAAAGGCACTTCTGAGACTTTGAGCTCAGTTTGTTTATAATATTTTGTTATTGGAATAAGAAAGCAAATGGTTTTTTCAGACTGTGCTATAATATCTTTGTTGTTGAGGAAACTGTTCTTATGTCTTTTTCTTCAATATATCTTTTGTTCCTTTAATTCAACAAGCAGAATTAGTGACAGCAGTCAAGGTGTCCTGAAGAGTAAACTGTGGGGAGACTTTGTGCCCTCATAATTGCCTTTAGTGTGTTTTCTTTTCATTTCTGTGTAAAGGACCTTGGGGCGACTTTGTGCCCTCATTGTCCTTCGTATCTTACTCTTGAGCAATTCAGGTGAAGACTTTGTGCTGCATCTCGATTTGTTGGTTATTACATCCTTTGTTATATTTTGTTGTTAGTACCTGAAGTATTCTTGTGGCTTGCTGAGTAGTACTTCTGAAAGAAGAGGAGTGCTTTCTGTCATTTTCCTTGAGTTTCTCCTTTGATCCGCACACATCATATCTGAAGAAAGAGAGATAGATGGTTTATCCTACCCTTGAGTATTATTTTCTGTTTACATATATATATATATATATAGCCTATCTATAGGGAACCTCCCCTTGATGAGAGGAGAGATCAGTCCCCTTCTGATGTGGTAAACCTACACATTTGGACGACTAATCTTCCTACTTTGGTTGATCAAACCTATTTTGTTTATCAGTATGCTGATCGACAAAATATTCAACCAACACTTTACGGGATATATTTAAAATTTTATGGCAGCAAGAACTTTGGCCAAAAGTCAGCTTCTTTGTCTGGTTGTTGTTGAAAAGAAGAATCCTAACAGGGGACCCGTTAATGAAAAGAGGATATAATGGTCCCTATAGATGTGCAATGTGCTTGGATGATGAGGAAAGTATTATCCATTTATTTATACAATGTCGCTTTGTGCAGCAAATGTGGCAAAATTTGGCATTCTTATTTCAGATTCCTTGGATGGAATTCAAGCCTTAGAACAACCTTTCAGAGAATGGGTGAAGCAATTAACCAGTGGCCAAAATTTGGAGTCGGTCCTATAGAATGGAATTACACTTCTTTAAAATGTGTGGAAGGAATGAAATAAAGGAATTTTTCAGCAGGAAACTAGGACTTTCTCTTTTGTTTGGAAAGTAATCAAGAGGAATATTGCTGAATCAATAGAGTACAAAATCAAACTTCCTTTGAGTCTGTGTGCTCAATGGATTAATTTCACTAAAAGGTTATATATTAATCTAGATAGTCATCAAATGGGTAATTTAAAAATAAGGAGGAAATCTAAAGGTGAAGGTAAATGGATAACCACTCCATGTGGCTTTGGGAAGCTGAATACTGATGGAGCATCTAGAAGAAATCCAGATAAAGCAAGCATGGATGGAATAGGTAGACCATTGGATGGGTTAGTGACATTTCTCTTTTCCAAAAAATTGGGTTATGCAACAAATAATTTAGTTGAAATTAAGGTAGTTTTTAGAGGTTTACAGGAAACAATTAAAGTTCGTTGGAATAAGATTCAAGTGGAATCTAATTCTCTAATAGATATTAACCTATTATCCAATTAATCATTGTAGAAGGGCAAGAATTGGCAAATAACTAAAGAGTTGGACAAAATTCACCAGTTGAAAGTTAATTTTCAAAAGATATATTTCAACTATGTTCCTCGACAATAGAGTAAAGTAGTTGACGCTTTAGCCAATTCGACTTTGGAAAATCATAACCTTGTTTGCTATGGTTCACCACCTATATGGTTGCCCATTAAGCTATAAGAATGAATCCAACAGATTCTAGATCTTGATTGACTTCCTCGATATGGCGGTTGTGAATAGATATGTTTCTTGTGCCATGGCCTGGACTAATAGTTTTCATGCCTGGCATGGTAGAATTTGTATATTTGTATTACTCTTTAAATTAATATAATTTTTCTTTTTTTATATTTTCTCCATGCGCTTTGCAAGCACATCGTCAAAAATGATCTTCACAACCCTTTCCCATTCGGCCTTCTTAGGATAGGAATCCTCAACCCGTCGATCCCTCACAACCATTTGATTAAGGGATGTTAGTGAGGTCACAATGCTCTACATGAGGGGTAGTTTGTGGCGAATCGTGTGACTCCCGATCGCACAAGCTCATTTCCATGGTTTTGCTTTGTCATCAATTGTAACACCCAAGTGTGATTGTAGATGAACTTGGTGATATTTCTTGCCTCATCAACCACACTCTTCACCCATGAAATTTTTTGTCATTGAGCAAGTGTAATGTCCCCATTTCTGAGTTCACTTGTAGCACAATTAGAGCTAACTTTCTAGGTTGGTGACAACATAATCAAAGGTGTATTTCGATGTCACCAAGGTGTTCGAGTGATCTAGTGGAGCTGTATGACACTTTTCGGAGAGATTTCGGACTCTGGGCTTGGACTTGTTATTTTTGGCAAATTAGGGTTTCTGTCCGTTTTGGGTTTTCTAATGCTGGATGATTTAGCCTATTCCTGACCCTCGTAGGCTAGAGCAGATGGTCAAGGGGTCTTATTTGGCAGTATTCGGTATGGCCTCGCCTCCAATGATCAGTGAGAGTTCAAATCTGACTTTCGTTGGACTCAATTTAGCACACTTACTATTTATAGTAAGTGACTATTTCAGGACAGTCAAAATTTTTATTTATAGTAGGGCACCTGAATAGGCTTCATTTGCAGTGCCAATCTTTTACACCATTGGTTTGATCAGATAATGAGGGATTTACTATTTATAGTAAATCAATGGTTGATAGAAAGGGACCCTTACTATTTTTAGTACGGCAGTTGGATGCATAGTGGATGCAGTTGTTAACTCCTTGGTTTAGACGAAATCGAGAAATAATGAGTATTTATGGATTTATGTTATTTTAACTATTAATAAAGTAATAATTTATTAATAATTAAATATAAAGTGCAATTATAATGAGCAATGGGGCCATGACCCTCATTTAAGTCATTTTTAAAGTGAATAAGGAATAATTAAAATATTTAAATGTTATTATAGAGTTATAATGTAACTTTATAATAATAAAGTCATTTTAATTTTATAAAGTGTGTTAAGTGAAAATTAAAAGTGGAAATATATCTTTTATCCCACATTGACCAGAAAAGTGTTTGAGATCTCACAAGAAAAGAATAAAAAGGACTACAGAGTTTATTCTCAGGCATCCAAGATTTGATATTTGACTTGAAGTGTTTTGTTGTGGAGAAGAGGAAGCCTAGGGCTTCTACAATCGCTACAATTGTGATCATTGGGAACGAAAACTCTTTTGATCGGCATAACTGAGGTTGTGAAAGATCTTTCGAAGAGTTGCCAGTATTGGAGAAGATATTTCAGTCTTTCCATTTGTGCTTCATTGAGAATTTATTTGAGTACGATAGCTGATGTATTATTGTACTTTTTGAATAAAGGTTTGACTTTGCAATAGCTGAGGCATTATTGCATCTTGTTGAGTTTGGGGTCATCATAGCAGCTGATGTATTATTTGATTTGGAGAATTTGAGGAGTTACTTTAGACTCCACAATTGCTACAATTTTGTGGCCAAGGGCCAATTTTGGTTTAATACGATTTGGAGATTTTTGGCACCATTGATTGCATTCCTATTGAAGGACAATTAGCATCACAAGGAAACAACTAGAGGTGCTGCTACCATCAAATTATAGTCATAATTCTACATACTTAAGACCCACATTGTCACTCATACCAAGCCAAAGGTGGATCGATTTCATAT
Organism: Torreya grandis; assembly: GCA_037957365.1. NCBI lineage: Eukaryota > Viridiplantae > Streptophyta > Pinopsida > Cupressales > Taxaceae > Torreya > Torreya grandis. Next base: position 764,944 of record JARHVA010006139.1, on the reverse strand, counting down.
GGGTATTGAGGCACTACATACTTAGGAGCCAGGGAATGATGTTTGATGTTTGAAAGGGGAGTTATAAGTTGATATTAATTTATTCGAGAAGACCTCAGTCCAGAACAGGGGCGGCTCCATTAGAGGGTCAATTTGGCAAGTTGAAGGCTCATTTCAAGATAGCAACGCTGCCACAACATCTCTTCTCAAGGGTGCTTCATTGTATCATGTTCTACATTGAGTTTGCATTATTTAAATTGGTCATTTTGGCATTGTAATGGTGGCTGTCTTATGGTAGCTGTAGATGCACATTTTATATCAAAATTATAAAGTCATTAATTAATGCCAAGAGTCTTGAAATTTGCATATGATTTGTATTCAATTCTTCATACATTATTGTAATCAGATTTTCTGAGTCTTTGTAACCAGCTCATTGCATATCCAAGTGAAGAGTTTAAGTATGAAGTTTGTATGGCAAGTGTTTGTAATTATGCCTTTGGCTAAAGATGCTTATTTACAATCCTACATTAGTATGCAAAGTGTTTGTCAAATTACCTAGGATCTATAGGAGATATTTACATGCAATTTTAATACATCTCTAACAGTTAGAGGTTGCATACAAAGTGTATGACGGAATGTCAACTTGCTGTAACTACTCATTTGCATAGAGTTGAGTCAATTATTTGCATTGGGAAATATCAAAACATCGCTGCATTTCATATTAGTTTCGATTGCATACAATGGACATTATTTAGTTGCATCTTTGATGAGTTACAAATACATTTTCAATCAAGAAACATCATCAAAAAATTCATATCAGTCATAGACAGTCGCAAGACAAGTGTTTGACAACATTCCTTGAGCTTTTAATCAACAATTTGAGGTCAGATTGGTCAAGGGATATTACAGTAGGTGATCAATGCAATGGGCGGCACAAGGGTTTCAAAAAAGTGTAGGGTGCCTCTCAAGAAGTCTATCTGTTGCTACATATGCGGCCGCATTATCTTTCACAACTTGAATAATAATCTGCACACCTACTTCCATCACCACCTCATCCAACACATGTTCAAAGTTTTTACTTGATGGGAGGCATCAATAGATTTCAAGAAGACTAGTTGCCTACTTGAAACCACTAGAAAATTAATCAGTGTGCAATTTTTCCCATCAGTCCACACATCAGATAAAACGATGCACCTCTTTTTCTACCAAATTTTTTTTGTTTTTCTACAAGCGCTTGCATAAGTTTCACAAAATCCTCCAACATCAAGCCTGTGGGCCAATTTTGGCCCACATACCAAGCTTTTTCCTGGATAGATCAGCTGAGCAGAGTTTCTGTTTAAGTGAATGATCAAATGACTTGTACAAGCTTTGAAGAGCCAGCCTATCTCAAACGTCATGAAGAAATGCACTGGTTAGCTCGTTTGTGCATTTTATAAGTATGCTTAGAAATCTTCTCAGGCCAAAAGAATTGCATGGACATGAAGTTCTTCATGCCTAAATCATGTTCTACAAATTTTGTATTTTGATGAATTCTCTATCTCAATATATAAGCTTCCAAAATTGAACTTGCAGAGTGGGACATGCACGAGGACGTCAAGTTAAAGTTTTGTGAAATAGCCGTTTGATTTCAAATATTCCAAGGATGAACGCGCCCCCGACAAGTGTCAAGATCGCGAGAGCTCGAAGCAGATCTAACGGTGCGCATCGACTGACAAGGCCAGTGGGCCCAAATAGATCTAAGGTGTGCGTTTAATCGTGCGATCAAAGATCAATGATGAGCGGTGGGTCAAAAAGTCAGCAAATCTCGAATACAAATGCGCAGTTGCCAAGTGTCACCACCACGGTAACTGCCAAGGAAATCAACGGTACGCGTTCGAGCCATGCAAAGGAAAATCAACGGTGCGCATAAGTTCAAATAATCAAAAAGTGTCTAGAACAAAATCAACGATCGGCGTTCAATCAGAATCAAAGATCCAATGGCGAGCAGCAACCTGACAATGTCAGTAGGTCCAAGCAAATCGATGGTGCACGATCCATCGTACCAAGCAAATCGACGGCCAATATTTAAAGTCAAAGACATGAGACTTCGAGTAGAGGTCGAACATGGTTAAGGTCAAACCAGAACAAAGGCTTCAAAGGGCTATATGCCGCCATTAGAGTTCAGTCGATTACCGCTAAAAGCATGAGATGCAGTCATACAGTCATGATAATTCACGATGAAGTTCCAAAACCTTTGAAACTCAGTATGAACCTTTGGTTCGAAGATTTGTAATTGCAGGGTCCATCTTCTAGGGTCACAGTATTAATCTATGATTGTGTTCGCTATTCTTTAAAGAAGACCTATGCATATGATGAGTCCTCGGCTTCCACAAGGTTCAAAGGAAAAATAAGTTTGTTTAAACCTAATATAGTTCAAGACAAGACTATACAGCATATAGGTTTTCATCGATATTATAGCTATATGATAACCAATAATTAGATTGATTTTCAATCTATAGTAGATCTATATCCAGGTTGGAGTATGTGCAAACATAAATGAGATATGGAGTGTCTCATCCTTTGACATAGTCATAGCTTCAGCAAACAAGTTCCTGCAACCGCTAAAAGCAGACATGGCATGGCTCTATCAGGTTCATGAATATGAGGATTTTGTCCTTATAATGAAGCCAAGTGGAAGGTGGCATAGAAGTTCACGAAGCAAATTGGGGGATTGGAGAAAGCAATTGGAACATTCATTGCTGTTCAAAATCTTAAGGATCTTTCTTCCTTGAAAGGATCATGACTCATCATCTACAAAACAAACCCTTGTCTTCTAGTGGATTGCTCGACCAATGAGAAGAACTTGAAGACTAATTGAAGCAAATGCAGGGTAACTTGATGATGTATTAGCTCTGATTGGATCGAAGATGGTGGAGCATTCATTGAAAGCTGGCAACTCATTGATTGTTCTTGGTTAATGCACTCCCTCTTCCCTCTTCTCCCTTTCTCTATATTACCCATTCTTTCCCATTAGTAAAAGGATGCTCATTTTTGGGAGGATGCTCATTTTTGGGAGTATCAGGGGACTCTTTGAGATATTGCAAGATATTCTCCTCTTGATTAGGTTAAACTCTATCAAGCATTTGTAAGAACTACCTCTTGATGCAATAAAAGGCTTTATTTACCTATCTCTTGACTTGGATCTGTGTTGAGTCAGTTGTGCATGATGGCATAGTGAAGGAGAATCTTCCTTGTCCATTGTCCTCCTTTCTGACCTCATTTAGGGTGTTTTCAAGCTATTGCAAGTCTGGATTAGTGTTTTCCCTGAACCTAGTCCGTGAAATACTTATGTAATCAACTAGATTGTGAGGTTTTGTGAGCTAGTATTGTCTTGTGCAGATCTAGTGTGGGTTCAAGCTTATGGGAGTTTTCCATTTTTATTTGGTGCATCACCTTTTAGCCTTCTTAGGAGCCCTTTTCCCCTTTCTAACCCTTTTCCTTGTGAAACATTAGTTTAGATGATTCATCAAGAGAAAGCCGGCCTTCTCCGGAGGTTGAACCCTGCCATAGGTGACCCACAACCTGGGGTTGTCCCAATATTATGGCTTAGTCAGAGGAAGCCTGAAGAACTTTTTTCAAGGGTGCAAATTAATGCCATAACAATTTCTGGCACGTCCGGTGGGACTTACTACGTTCACTGGTGAAGAGTTTTGGTGTTCTCTTCATCCAATCAACCTTTGGATGCAAGTGTTGAAACATGAATGGTGACTTCAAACATCTATCAGCGAGTTTAAGCAGCCTAATAAGTGCCTAATCATCGTAATTTTGTATGTACAATCAACCATAAATTTGATCAGTATGCTTATTCTCTACCTCAGCATCACACTTATCAAGCAAATAATATTTAAGTGTTTCCCCCAAGTGGCCCTCAAAAAGCGTCCCAGCCCTATCATAGCCTTTGTCCTCCTCCCAACTCTGCATATGACCAAGGTCAGCCACCTTTGCATTTAAATCGATACTCTAATTCCCCTTGTCAAGACCATGCTTATCCTGTTACATCCTTGTCAGGAGTCAAGCAAGCATTATCAGTTTATATTGAGTTGATAAGGGAAATTGGTAGGGGTGTGGAGTTTTCTCCGGTCATCCCTATCCATGTTCTACAAGAGGCAAGGAGTGCTCTTCAATTGGTCAAGAACAGATGGTCAGTTTGTGAGGGTGAACAATGGTCATCTTGTAAGAATGAGGACATAGTAATGATGAGAAGCATGAACCAGAACACTGATAGTGTGTTGACATCTTATAAAGAGCAGCAAGCTCATTTGGATCAGTCTTATGTGTCCTCTCCCCTCCAAGAGCCTCAAGCTCAACATTCAAGAGTCCCTGATCAGCCCCCTAGTCAACCCTGTCAAAGTCCATCCTTGTCAAAACTCATAGAGGCAATTTCAGGACAATCATGAAAATCAATGAGGGGGTTAAGCTTGGACAAGAATTCCCCATTCATGCCATGCAGGGGATAAGGATCTTCTTGCAAGAGTTTTGGAACGTGTGGGCATTCATTGAAGACGTTGACAATCCACAGGTTGAGAAGCAAGAATTGAAAAGATGGGTATTATCCATTGAAAAAGTGTTTGAGCAGTGGGAGAAAGAGTATGTCAAACCTGAGCCAATCAGTTTGCCCTCTCCTACCCCTACGCCCATTCCCACTCAAGAGCATGAAGCCATTCCATCATGGATCTTCTCCAACACATTTGACCTTGGCTATGTCATGCCCTCACTTGTGAGACCACCCTCTCCTATAACCATTCAAAAGGAAGAAAAAGTGTATATTCCATACTCATTTCCATCATGGAAATCAGTTCAAAAGGGCATAAAGAAGCAGGTGTTGGTTGTGGAGGTCCAAGCACCAATTCAAGAGCCACCAAAGAAGCCATTCAAAGTCCCTAGCTAGGACACTCTCCTAAGCTGCAAGCAAGGTGAACTTCTTCATCCTCCCACCATCTCCCTCTTGGAGAAAGACCCTATTTTATAAAGGATAGAGGAGGAGCTTGCAGTCAGGTGAGCCACAGGAGGACAATGCAAGTGTCTATGATGATATCATAATAGACAGCCCACTTCATTCACAAGGGGAAGAATCAGGTTTGGACCAGCCTTCTTGGCACAACTTTGACACTAATAACCTGGTCCCTGATGAGGACAATCCTCAAGTTGAATATAGAGCAGATCTTGAATGGACTACTGAAGGTCCATTCTACATTAATGAAGAAGAGGATCAGAACCAAGTGTCTGAGATTGGTCCACTTCAAGATGAGGTGTCAGTTGAGGATAGCCTTGATATGTTGGAGCAAGAGGAAAGTAGATCAAAGCTTGAGCAAGACAGGTGTGATATTTCAGACCTTCAATGGTTAAGTCAACCCTCATTTGCAGTTCAAGATCAAGATGAAATCTTGAGTGAGGTTGATGAAAGAGACATCTCAAATGCTCAAGAGATGCAATTTGAGAAGCATACTAGTGAAAAGCTTGAAAAGTTATGGCAGTGGTTCAATGCCATAACCAAAGAGTTCGAAGAGGCTAAGAGACATGTCCATCCAAAACACTATGAGCATGCTACTCTAAGCATGATCAGTCATAATTTGCACAAGGACAAGTGAAAAGGATATGGTCTTTTTGAACACCCAAGTGAACCAAGTGCAGTTGCTCCCAAGAGATTAAATGAATCTTGCAAGGCTTTCTCAAAGGTGATGAGCAACATCAAGCAAGTGCTCTTGCAGTCCAACATGAACCAAGCTTGGAAGACTTGGACCAGTATGTCTACAGTGGAGACATATTTGTTCCATTTTATCCATTGGAGAGCACATCAAAAAAATTGGCCATCAAGTTGCCTGGTTCACCAATTTTGTACCTCCAAAGCAGGGTATTTTTCATCTTGGTTTGTTACAAGTGAATGATACTCAAAAAATTTCATTTGACCTATGAGGGAGGTGCTTGTAAATTGTTGTATAATATTGTATATATTAAAGTAGATTTCATGCTTTCCTCTAAGTCCCTGTATGCACATTTGTTTAGTAGGTTAGCTGTTTTTTCTTTCCTCCAAGTGCCTACGTGCACTTGTCTTTGTTGTTTTTTGTTGTTCTTGTTGCTTCAAGAGGAGTTATCTAGAGGTTGGCAACCAGTTTTCAGCTTCAAATCAATATGTTGAACCAGAGACGCGACTCCATGCCCAATGGATCAAACAAGGCAATTAGTCTGGGTTCTCAAGCATAGCAGGCATGCTTCCCTATGAGTCGCCAAAGATGATGGCCGATTTTGGCCCACATACCAAGCTTTTGCCTGAATAGATCAACGGAGCAGAGTTACTATTTAAGTGAATGATCAAATGACTTGCACAAGCTTTGAAAAGCCAGACCGTCTCAAACATCATGAAGAAATGGACTGGTCAGCTTGTTTGTGCATTTTATAAGTATGCTTAGAAAGCCTCTCAAACCAAAAGGATTGCATGGACATGAAGTTCTTCATGCCTAAATCATGCTCTGCAAATTTCATATCTTGATGAGTTCTCTACTTCAAGATAAGCTTCCAAAGTTGAACTTGCAGAGTGGGACGTGCACGAGGACATCAAGTTTAAAGCTTCATAAAATAGCCGTTTGATTTCAAATGTTCCAAGGATGAACACGCAGCTGACAAGTGTCAAGATCACGGGAGCTCGGAGCAGATCAAATGGCACGCATCAACTGACAAGACCAGTGGGCCCAAATAGATCTACGGTGCGCATTTAATCATGCGATCAAGATCAACGAGTGGTGGGTCAAAAAGTCAACGCATCTCGAAGACAAATGCACAATTGCCAAGTGTCACCACCGCAATAACTGTCAAGTAAATCAACAGTACATGTTCAATCTGTGCAAAGGAAGATCAAAGGTGCGCATAAGGTCAAAGAGTCAAAAAGTGTTTGGAACAAGATCAACGGTCGGCGTTCAATCAAAATTAAAGATCCAACAACGAGCGGCAACCTGACGACGTTAATAGGTCCAAGCAGATCGACAGTTCGCGATCCATCGTACCAAGCAAATCAATGGCCAATATTTAAAGTCGAAGACATGAAACTGAGTAGAGGTCGAACATGGTTAAGGTCGAACCAAAACAAAGGCTTCAAAGGGCTATGCCGCCATTAGAGTTCAATCGAGCACCACTAAAAGCATGAGATGCAATCATACAGTCAAGATGATTCACGATGAAGCTCCGACACCTTTGAAGCTCAGCACGAACCTCTGGTTCAAAGATTTGTAAACATGGGGTCCATCTTCTAGGGTCGCAGTATTAATCTATGACTGTGTTCGCTATTCTTTAAAGAAGACCTGTGCATATGATGAGTTATCGGCTTCCACAAGGTTCAAAGGCAAAATAGGTTTGTTTAAACCTAATATAGTTCAAGATAGGACTATACAGCCTATAGGTTTTCATCGATATTATAACTATATGAAAACCAATAATTAGATCGGTTTTCATTCTATAGTAGATCTATATATCCAAGTTGGAGTATGTGCAGACATAAATGACATATGGTGGAGTGTCTCATCCTTTGACACAATCATAGTTTCGACAAACAAGTACTTACAACCGCTAAAAGCAGACATGGCATGGCTCTGTCAGGTTCATGAATATGAGGATTTTCTCCTTATAATGAAGCCAAGTGGAAGGTGGCGTAGAAGTTCACGAAGCAGATTGGGGGATTCAAGAAAGCAGTTGGAACATTCAATGTTGTTCAGAATCTTAAGGATCTTTCTTTCTTGAAAGGATCATGACTCATCATCTACAAAACAAACCCATGTCTTCTAATGGATTGCTTGACCAATGAGAAGAACTTGAAGACTAATTGAAGCAAATGCAGGTTAACTTGATGATGTATTAGCTTTGATTGGATCAAAGATGGTGACGCATTCATTGAAAGGTGGCAGCTCATTGATTCTTCTTGGTTCACGTGCTCCATTTTCTCTCTTCTCCCTTTCTCTATATTACCCATTCTTTCCCATTTGTAAAAGGATGCTCATTTTTGGGAGTATTAAGGGACTTTGAGATAATGCAAGCTATTCTCCTCTTGATTAGGTTAAATCCTGTCAAGCACTTGTAAGAACTACATCTTGATGCAATAAAAGATTTTCTTTACCTATCTCTTGCCTTGGATCTGTGTTGAGTGAGTTGTGCATGATGGCATAATGAAGGAGAATCTTCCTCGTCCATTGTCCTCCTTTCTGACCTCTTTTAGGATGTTTTCAACCTATTGCAGATCTAGATTAGTGTTCTGCCTAAACCTAGTCCATGAAATACTTATGCAATCAGCTGGATTGTGAGATTGTGTGAGCTATTATTGTCTTGTGCAGATCTAGTGTGGGTTCAAGCTTATGGGAGTTTCCCATTTTTATTTGGTGCATCACCTTTTAGCCTTCTTAGGAGCCCTTTTCCCCTTTCTAACCCTTTTCCCTGTGAAACATTAGTTTAGATGATTCATCAAAAGGAAGTCGGCCTTCTCTGGAGGTTCAACTCTGTCATAGGTGACCCACAGCCTAGGGTTGTCCCAATATTATGGCTTAGTCGAAGGGCCCCTGAAGAACTCTCTCCAAGGGTGCAGGTGCAAATTAATGCCATAACAAAGCCAATCTAGTCATGAAGAGTAGGAGCCTTGAACCCCTTCCCAGAAACAATCAATGCAGTGACCCAATTCTCCCAATATGGACTTTTTTCCACATTGAAAAGAATGTTGTACCAAAAGTTTGTTGTAGCTATCCTTGCTTCATTTTGCTTTGCTCAATTCGAAACGGTACTTTTCAGCGAAGGATGTGACCTAGGACTACTTCAAGGAACAAAAAATGTAGCCGAACTATCTTTCGTGGATGGGTCTCATCCTCGACCCCAACCTCCTAGAGTTGGGGCAATAAAAGAGCCCTCAATGTCACTATAATCTCTCGCTGCCCTTCTATTCATTAGGACTACAAGTGCATTAGCTTTCCTTTTTTTTTTTGGCATAAGCCACAAAGACAACAGCCATCTCTCTTTACTCAACTAGTGCATGTGTCCACAATGCCACATCATTCATGACAGTCGTGCGACATGATTTTTCAAGCGAGAAACACCTCCACTCATATTCATCCCACAATACTTACATATTACACAGTTGCCCTCCTCCAGTTCACAATGCTTCCAACCAGGGTCAATGGACTTAGGCTTACCACTGGCCATTGAACCAGATGCGAATGCCAATGCCATTCTAAAACAACAAACTTAAAACCTATATTAAAATAAAATGTTTTATAATTTAAATATAAGTGTTAATAAAAGGAAGTAGAAGATGAAGTAGAATCTAGATATCAGATTTCAATGATCTTGATTCAAATTTCATATTAGAAACTAGAAAGAGAATGAAAATTGAAAAATAAAAAATAAATATATGTTTCTAACTTTCTTTTGTATGTTGCAACTACAGGGTTTAACTGTATTGTCGCATTGTGATATTCAGATATCACTGCTCTTAATTGTGGAATCGTGGATAACTCTGAAAGCCTTGTTACAAAGTTACAAATAATGGATATTGGATAGATTCTAGATCCTAGAACTTGAATCGCTGAAGCCTAATAAACAAATTTCAAATATAATTGTTGAATCGTTGAATTTATAAGGACCTCGACACGTCTGTTGCCTAGGCACTAAATCTCACAAGATGCCTACAGAAGTTAGAAATATATCTCCCCAAACCGCGGTATTTAGATTGTGTAATTGTAACCCTAAGTCTTCAAAGATCAATCTTGCTTCAAATTTTTATAGACTGTGTAACTGTAACCCTGTGTAGCTGGGAAAAACGCTTTACCAATCTCACTTACCAATCATCTATGTATACACAAAATCTTGACGACCTTTATAAACTCGTGTAATAAAAGAATGCTACTAATTCCTTTTGTTATACCACGTTCTAAAATGATGAAGTCCATGTAAAAGTCATGTAAATATCGCATTCTCAAATTTAAAATCTATTTTCACTGCAACCGAGACCACCCATTTCTCAACAATTTTTGCTGAGTAATCACCAAGAAATCGTTGGTTATCGTCTCGCTATAAACAATCTGATTTCTCGTTTTACAAGCATCTCACAAGATTCGTCGAGCTATTACTGAGATTTTAATCTATGGTTTGCATGATTTGGAAACCAGGTGCTATTCCACAATAACCTTCACTAATTTTAAAGCTAAAACAAAGATAAAAAGTGTTGGAAATGAAATGTACAACATACTAAACATAAAGAATGAAGCATAAGATGAGAAAAAGTACAACATGAACACATTATATGACTTGGAAAAATCAAGTGTGGGAAATACACTGGTGGGTGAGGCAATTCCACTCCACTTCCACTATGCAATTCAACAATTGTACAAGTTATTGCAAAACATGGCCCTTATGGGCAGAGCTTTCATTACTACACTATCCAAAGCTTGCACACATGACTCTTTGCACTTCTTAGACACTTGATAGTGACCCAACACAATTGGAATAACCATTCATAGCTAAGAACAATGAAACAACATAAACAAGGACCCAAACTTGCAAACTACAAAGTGAATCCAGCTTAAAGACTTTTCACTGACTTCTTTAATGTCCTCTACCTTCAATAGAGACTATATTATGCCCTTACACCTTGGAATCTGCCAAAGACTCCAAACAATCAGTTGTCAAGAGGAAGCATTTGCAACCATTCCTTTGCCCATCTTTTGGTTGGTGGCAAAACCACCAATTTAAGTAGACGGCGGTTACACAACCATCACTTGCAAATACCACGGTTAAGCAACCTCCACCTGCAAGTACCGGTGGTTTCGCCATCTTTGACGAAACATCCAATTTCAAAAGTTGCATGTTGTTGACTTCATCAATACAAGGATGTTTGGACCATCCCAACACGGATTCTACCACTGTAACTTAACTAAATAGCTCAGTTTACATCAACAAGTTTGAAGAAGTGTCTTACATAGTATTTTACATACATAAATTACATAATTGAGCATAGTGGAAATGAACTAGACGGCATGTTTAGTAAACTAGATCCATATTTTGGATCATTACAAATCCTCTTGCATTATATAGTTTCGAAATGATCAACTCAACAACAGATTGAAGTTTGTGGCGAGGGCATCCTCTTATGTATTTTTTATATGCAATAGTCTTCCCATATACTAACCTTGCCATTTTCCATAAGTTCCACTAGAGACAATAGAGCCAAAATGTTGGGGTTTGGTAATGGATCCAATTCGATATGAAACACACCATTCCTCTACCAACTCATTATCGCACTATATTCACCTAGTGGAATAAAACAAGATACATGTCACATCCCTCTCTCTATGTAAATAAGTGCACTATGGCACATATTGTAATAAAAGCTATGCATGGGTTTGGTTTTTGAGTTCTATGAGCTGTTCTTGAGACTTTGATTCAGCTGGTGTATTCTGAAATGGTTCATATTTGTGATATACGCAGTTGTACCTATGTATGTATACTTGTGGTTTTGCTGACCCTGTTTGTAGGAGCTAACAGTTATATGATTTGGACATTGTGTACAGTTGACAGCTCATTACTAAGCTTTGAGGCTGTCCTGAGAAATCAAGCTACACTGAATAATTATCTTTTGGTTGTCTCGGGTTTTTCTCTTGCCTTTATCGTTGGCATTGGCCTGTGTTCATCATTTTAAGTTGCTTTTTGTTTATAGTGCCTGTAACTCCATTGCATGGTCCCGGCTAAAATATGTATACTCCTTCCTTGGTATGGAGTCTTGACATGTGCTATTAATCATGATTGATTAGTTATGCTGTCTAAATGTTGGGCATGGTGTTGTGGTTATGAGTTCTACCATGGGGCAAAAGTGCAAGATTGTTGGTCTAAACGTAGGGTATTGTGAGGACCTTGGGCATGCTTTATTCCAAGCATTACTCATTGCAATCTATTGAAAAGGTCACATGGACAGTGACTTGGGAAAAATAATCAAATTGGTTAAAAGGGGCATAACACCTTGCTTCATCTTGGTGGTGTGACAAAGTGACCTTGCATAAGGAATAACGGCATGTGTTTATTGTACTATACATGCTATGATTATTAAAATTGACTTTGGGCATTGATTTGATATAAGGTCCTTTGGCCCCTTTCTCTCATGTGGACTTGAAAAATACTCAGGTTGAATTATTGAAAAACAAAAAGAATGAAAACAGAAATCGTTAGGGCTTGGCATGAATTGGTCACATAGTAGATGAGGAGAGAGGAAAGCGGGAAGGGGCTACAAGCATCTAGGATAGCTGCAGACCTTGAATATTTTGATATCAATACTGCCAGTAATGGTTATTACTATTTGTGAAAATATGAAGACTTGGTCTAGGAGAAATTGGAGGGAGGAAGAGGTTATATATATTGTGGGGAACCTATAAGGACACTAAGAGGTTGCAGTAGTGAGTAAGAAAAGGAGGAGAAGTCTGTGCAGGCAAGGCACATATCAGTCCAAAGGCCTGGACATTTCATTCACTCTTCAGGTTGCATTTTATAGCTAGGTGTGTCCTTTCCCCTTACTAACTCTGGGTTATTGTAAGCATGAGATGCATGTATACTCAGTCGGTTATGAATTTTCTAAGCCTATGTGTGGAAGGTTAAATGCATTTTCAGACACCTTTATGTGTGTGTGTGTGTTTTCAAGCCTATAAAAGATCTAAGCCTATGTGTGGAAGGTTAAATGCATTTTCAGACACCTTTGTGTGTGTGTGTGTGTGTTTCCAAGCCTACAAAAGATCTAAGCCTATGTCTGGAAGGTTAAATGCATTTTCAGACACCTTTATGTGTGTGTGTGTGTGTTTCCAAGCCTACAAAAGATCTAAGCCTATGTGTGGAAGGTTAAATGCATTTTCAGACACCTTTATGTGTGTGTGTGTGAGAGAGAGAGGGAGAGAGATAAAAGATCTAAGCCTAGGTGTGGAAGGTTAAATGCATTTTCAGACAGCTTTGTGCGTGTGTGTGAGAAGTTGAACATATTTTTATACCTTTTTTATATATATAGTTGTCTAAAGCATGCCAAGGCACATATATATATATATATATATATATATGGCATGTCTTGAATCTAGAGTGCCCCAATCCCCTATCTATATATGGCGCCTCTATATATATATGGGCCCGAAGACAAGGGGTTTCTTGATATATATATATATATATATATATATATAGGAACATGAGACACTACCTTAAGGGCCTGCATAAATCATGTGTTGTTTTGTATAAAGTGTATTGGACATCGTGATCCGGTATTACTACTGTTGGTTGATGTCCCTTGCCCTAAACCTCTCTAAGGCAATATATTTTTATGTGGATCTAATTTGGAACTAAAATGGCACATATTAATGCATTGATGTTTTCTGTGAATGACATTGGTACATGGGTTTGATGTATTATCATTCTATGTTGTTTGGTTGTAGAAACTTTGGTGGTTGTATTGTCTAAATGGGGATGGTTTAGCTAGGGTTGTGTATCCTTGTAAGAGAGAGAAACTTTTCCATGCATTACACCATTGCCTCTGATCTATTCCTCAGAGCTGGACATAGTACCTTTATTGAAATGGGACTTCCCGTTAGAGCTTTTGGGTTATAAATCCCTATATTTGCTTAGAAATTAGAATGCATGTTAAATGTTTGACAAAATGCCTATTTGCTTAAAATGCATGTTAATTGTTTGACAAAATGTCTACATGGTTAGAATGCACGTTAATTGCTTGGAAAAATGCCAACATGCTTAGAATGCATGTTAATTGTTTTAGAGATAGCATACATGTTTAGAATGCACTTTAATTGCTTGGAAATATGCCAACATGCTTAGAATGCATGTTAATTGTTTTACAAATGGCCTACATGATTAGAATGCATGAGTTGCTTAGTATGCTTATTTGGAAAACGAATAGCTTTTTATTTAATGCTCTTTGCTGTTTTAGAGAGAAGAATAGTTGTGAACTATGCTTATTTAGGAAATGAATAGCCTTCTATTTATATGCTCCTTGTTCTAGATAGAAGAATAGTTACGCATTATGCTTATTTGGAAAAAGAATAGCATTCTATTAAAATGTCTATTGTTGTTCTAAATAGGAGAATCATTGTTCATTATGCTTATTCGGAAAAAGAATAGCATTCTATTAAAATGCCTATTGTTGTTCTAGATATGAGAATATTTTTTCATTATGCTTATTCGGAAAAATAATAGAATTCTATTAAAATGCCTACTGCTGTTTTAGATAGGAGTATAATTGTTCATTATGCTTATTTGGAAAAAAAATAGCATTTGATTAAAATGCCTATTGCTGTTCTAGATAGGAGAATGATTGTTCATTATGCTTATTCAAAAAAGAATAGCTTTCTATTGAAACCTTCGAAGTAGCTTGTTTCTACTCGTTGTTAGTAAACTTACAAAAGGCTCAAAGTAGCTTGTTTCTTCTCATTGTAGTAAGCATATGAAATGCTCAAAGTAGCTTGTTTTTACTCATTGTAAAAAACATATGAAATGCTCAGAATAGCTTGTTTCTACTCGTTGTTAGTAAACATACAAAATACTCAACGTAGCTTGTTTCTTCTCATTGTAGTAAACATATGAAACGCTCAAAGTAGCTTGTTTTTACTCATTATCAGTAAACATACGAAATGTATTATAGATACATTATTGTGTGGGTAAAGATCAGTTGTTTGACCTTGATGTATTACATTCTATGTTGTTAGAATATGGTAGTGATCATTGAATAAATTCAGTTGAGGCAAGTTGCTCTATTCAGCAAGATAGCTGGTTATAATTTGTTTCCATATTGTTGCTTAATGAACTGTGAAGAAAGGAATGCTTTATTGTTGCTCATGAGGTCCTGTTGCTTATAAAATAACCTACTTGTTTCGTTTTGGAGAGACTGGCATTGCCAGCGTTCTTTTTGCTGACCCTCTTTGCATGTTGATTTTGACAGTGCAAATTAAGGACTTTTGGATCTTCAAAAGGATCTGCTGCATGTATAGGTGTTGGATGGAATATAGGCTGTAGGGTTACGAGCTTTGATCACATAAAAGACACTGAACTTATAAACTTACTATCCCTCTTCATTTTGATCACCCCTTGTAGAAAAATGGTTTGCTATTCTTTTGGTATGAATAATGTACCTGTGGAACAGACTTCATCCAAGCCTTGTAAACATCCGGGCCAAAATAGTCACTAGGTTTCTTTTGTGGTTGTAAAAGAGTTCTTGACACGTTATTCCATATGCTACTTTATAACCTAAGTACTGGTCTAAATTGGCCTTGATGTAGTGCATAATGAAATATCCGAAAATAAGATATTTTCTGAATTCTGAAATTTCTGCGAAACCCTAGGTAAAATATCAATTCTGGTTTTTTTATTTCCAACAAACCCTAGCACCAAAAGATCACAAGGCTGCAATAATCCAAATGAAACCCTAACAACAATTTGACGACTTTCTAATGAATAAATAAGGCAAGGAAAGGAGGGTCTCCCTTCAAACCCTAGACACCAAAGATAGAAGAAAATTGCAAAATTAATTCCCTACTTCTTCATTTCAAATTATGCAAAGTTATGACAAAATAATCAGCCCAAAATTACTGAATATGTATCTGGAATTAATGCCTATTTTTCAGCAATTTATGAAGCAATAAATATTGGCAAAATTCCCCACAAAATATAGAATAAATTATCAGAAATTATCCAATATATTTGAGGCCCTAGGACCCTCCAAAATACCTCAGAAAATCTTAAGCAAATGCTGGAAAATTCATATAAAAATCAGATTGGGGTTTGGCCATGAAAAAGCCCTCAAACGCTAGCAAACACCCCCAATACCAAGTCACCCAAGCTGGGAAATATTACAATAAAATTCAGAATATCATTAGGTCAAAAAATGACCCTCACACTAGCAAATCACTTCCCAATCAAATCACCAACCTCCACAAACAAGTCGCCCAACTTAGAAACCCTTATTTTTTGTCTTTTTTCTGAATTTGATGATCTATGGCAGCTTCAAGGTGAAGTTGAACCACGGAAAAATGAGAATTTGTGTCCTCAATCTCTTTGCTTGAATTTTCCAAAAATTTATGAAGCAATAAATATTGGCAAAATTCCCCAAAAGTTAGAGAATAAATTATAAGAAAATATCCAATATATTTGAGGCCCTAGGACCCTCCAAAATACATCATAAAATCTTAAACATATGCTAGAAAATTCATATAAAAATCAAATTGGGGTTTGGGCATGAAAAATCCCTCAAACCCTAGCAAACACCCCCCAATTCCAAGTTGTCCAAGCTAGGAAATATTACAATAAAATTCAGAATATCATTAGGTGAGGAAATGACCCTCACACACTAGCAAATCACTTCTCAATCAAATCACCAACCTCCACAAGCAAGTCGCCCAACTTAGAAACCCTTCTTTTTTATTTTTCCGAATTTGATAATCTATGGCAACTCCAGGGTGAAGTTGACCCACGGAAGAATGAGGGTTTGCGTCCTCAATCTCTTTGCTTGAAGGTTTTCATCTTCAAGGCAAATCGCTCAAGCGTTTCGTGCTCAAAGTCCAAAATTTGAATATCACAAGTAGCATCCTCCTCAAATGATTCCCTACTTTGCTTTTATACACCATCCCCAAGGGGTGCGCCCCAAAGGAGGGGAATAACTTTTCAAAATTATAAGAAAGAACAACTTTTAGAAATCCACATAAGTGGACTGGCACCCATGGCCCTTAAAGGGCCCCAACTTAAGTGAACTTTTATAACATAAAGTACTTTTTATAAGTGTTCTTTTAAGAAACCAATTGTTCACCTTCTTTACTCTCTTTTCCCTTAGCCCTGGGAAACAGATTAAGGCTAAGGGTCTTCAAAGATGTCCTGATCAAAAGAGGGACATGACACATAATCTCACCGCTGTTACTCATGACCTTCATTGTCATGAGATGGTGCAAGTAGATGGCAATCTTGCTCTCTATTTAGAGCACTACATTGTACTACTATTTAATCAGGGTTGTAGTCTAGTAAAATAACTTGTTATGTCATTGTAGTAATGTTGTTGCCATACATTCCTTGATATACTTCATTACTAGTTTGAGTTTAGAAGTTATTCTCACTATTCTTCCCACAAATTTTGATCTAATACTCTTGTGTACTAGCCTCAGCAGGTCTACTTATACTGTAATGTCCTCCTTTTTGGTATAAACTTGCACAAGTCCTTAGCCTTGAATTGTTCCTAAAAAGGCTAAGGGAAGAAGAGAAAAAAGGGACATTTGAGAACTTCAAAAACATTTAATAGAAAAGCACTTTATGATCTAACTTCCACTTAAGTTGGGGCATTTTTAAGGGTCATGGGCACTTAAGGCCTAAAGTGCAATTATAAGGAGGTTCTTTTAATATTTTAAAAATGAGAGTTTCCCTCCTATTTTGGGCGCCACACTTGGGGCATGGATATAAAAAGAAATTGAGTTGTTCATTCGAGAATTATGCTAATTTGGAATATTGAATTATTAATCATGTCAAGCTTGTTCATCACAACTTAAGGATGAAAACCTTCAAATGTGACAAGGATTTGGGGAGGAAAACCTCTATTCCTACATTCAAGGCAGCTCTATTCAAGGGCTATAATTATGCTTCAAATTTGAATGGTTGTATGCAATTGGAACTACAAAGGTGTTTTTGGAACACCACCTTCATTAAGGATTGAATCAAATCCTATAGAAAGCTGAAAAATTGCAAATTGCAGGTCAAAGAGGAGCGAACCACTCTAGGGCTGCAAGAAGACTACCAAAGCTAGGTGACTTCCTTGGAGGGCGGGGCCGAATGCCTTAGGGCATCATTGGACTTGCTTCTAGTGACAAAAATCAAGTTTAAGGCAATAATAATATTTTTAATATTATTATTATATTTTTTTGATCTTTTTGCACGCTGATTTTAAGTGGATTGAGGGCCGAAATAAGGTAATTAATTCAAAAAATTATTTGTATAATTTTTCCTAGTGGAGCGATTCACTTGGACAGATTGTTAGAGTGTTTTTGGGCTCTCTTATTGAAGGGAATAATTTATTTTATATTCTAAAAATTATTTTAATAATGTTTTAAGTGGGTCGAATTGATTTGGGGAACTTGAAGTCCTTGTTGAAGGGATAGAACAAGGGTTTGATTTTCAGATTTGTTTCTCCTATTTTTTTCTAAATGTAACGACTTGTTTGGAGTGGCTAAATTGACTTTTGGTAGACCTAAATTGTTCTTTGGAAGCCCTAATAAATTGCAGGGATTTTCGGAATATTTATTGAGAGTTTGTGCAAGGGTTTCAACGCTGATTGGAAAGGGAAAATGCAAACTATACCAAAATCTTAAAAATCAGAATTATTGCAAAGAGATTCCAGCCACATCGTCATTCCATCTTGCCACAAAAAAGGTACTTTACTGTAGTTTCATATTCAGTAATTATTGGGTTATTTTAGAGTGTTATTACTTGGAACTTGGACATCTATTGTTGCTAGAGTTTGCCAATTTTTAGGGTAGAAATCAAATTATTTTCAGTTTCACATAAGGGTTTGTTGGGAAACCCCAACTTGTCTCAATTGTCTCATTGGAGACATTACATATATTGTTGTATCTGATTTTGTTAAATAGAGTCTGTATAAATTTCAATGGTTTCGACGTAGTGTGCCTTACATGTAACATGGCATTTTATATGTTGGGTCCTGGGGAAGTTAATTGTTAGTTCACTTGAACATGTGGCTTTCTTAGAAATCTAAGTTGGTTTACTCCAGTAACAAAAAGTGATAAGTTGGAAAAATTACAATGGATTCTCGCCCTCCTCCTCACTTCACCCTTTATGTGTAGCTTATTGTCTGCAGTGTACTTCAATCCCACATGTAACATCAATATGCTCACATGTTTAAGGAATGTATGTGTTTGTTGTCTACTATGATGTCATGTCCCCCTTTTGGAAATAAGCAAAAAAAGACCGTTAACCTTATTTTTTTGTGTTTCCTATAGGCTAAGGGAAAGGAATTGACAAAGGGAGCACTACTCCCTCTTTTCACTTGGTTAAAAGGTAGTTTTTGGTTAAGTTCTAATTTTGAGTTAAGGAGCCTTTTTGAGTTCATGGGCTAAATTTAGCCCTTAAGTGATTTTAAAAGGAAAATACCTTTATGAATATTCTAATTTTTCATCCAATGGAGCGCCACCTTGGGGAGACTTCTTTTGTGGAAAAGGGTATTTAAAGAGGATAGAGGTTCATTTGTGAACCTTATGTTATGTTTACGAATTGAATTTATGAGTTTAAGTATGAAAACGCTTTGCTTGCACCTTTTGGAGACGAAAACCTTCATTGGGACTAAAGTTGACGACGAAACCCTTCAACATTCAGCTAGAGCAACTTCATTTCAGAGGTTGCTAGGACTGAATATTGATGGAGCTTCTAGGGGTAATCCGGGTCCTACAACTATGGGAACAATTAGTAGAGCCTCTGACGGCTCAGTGATGTTCTTCTTTGCAGAAAATTTGGGAACCACAACTAATAACCTAGCAGAGATAAAGGCTATGTACAAAGGCATGCAGGCGGCTTTGAAAACTAGGTGGCAAAATATTCAAATTGAATCGGACTCTAAAGTGATTGTTAGATTGTTATCTCATCTAGAAGAAGGTCAAAGTCTAAACTGAAGGATGACGAAAGAGGTTTGGATAATAAGATTGCAGGAAAAGTTTCAAGAGGTATATTTTAGCCATATTCCTCGTGAATGAAATAAAATCACTGATAGGCTGGCTAACTGGGCCCTTGACAACCATAATCTTCTCTGCTATGGTCCGCCACTTATATGGTGGTCCAACAAGATTCAGAAAGACAAAGAATATTTTAAATTCAGATTTTATAAAATGAGTACTTCTATTGGTCCTTTCTTGTATATTGCTCAAGCTTGGTCAAATAGTTTTCAGGCCTAGCATAGTAGAATTTGTAAAATTGTTTTATATCTAATATAATTGTGGTTGGGTTTTGTTTTTTTTTAATATTAACTTTATTAGTTTTCACTTTATGGGAAAAGGGGGACATGACATCAGCTTTCATTGAGTCTTCATTTCATTGGAAGGCCTCATAAGGTAATATAACGTTTCATAGTGCATTGCCTACAGAACTCAGCATATTGATTGGAATGCCACATACACTGCCTGTAATATTCATAAGTGCATATTATCCATGCTTGGAACCATAGTAGCATTAATCGTCTGAGGAAAAAATCATTTTTTCAAAAGTATGTGTTTTTCAAAGAATCATGATTAATCGGGAAAAAATCGAAAAACTTAAAACCCCCAGGAAAATGCGGAAAAAAAAAACTTTAAAAAAAAAAAATAATAATATGCATTTCCATTGCATTGAGATACATATGAAGCATTTCAATTGCATAGAGAATAGATACAATTACATAATACAAAGTATGCGAGGAAGATAAATGAGATTGTACACCATCCAAATCAGTCAATTATTTTCTTTCATTAGTTTTCTGAAATATTCAAGTTTTATTACATTTGCATTTCAAAATGCATACTATTGTCATCATGGAACAAAAAAAGGGAGGGAGCAAATGGTAGCACATAGACTATGGTTCAGCAGGTCTACACTTCAACATATTTTTAGGGTTCTTGCATCTCATAATTTGAGAGACAACCTTGGTGTTGATCCCAACATCAGCGATGACGTTGAAGTCAAAATCCTCAAAAAGAGGCTCTTCATTATTTTCGGGTCATTCGAAATCTGGATCGATCTGGTCAAGGTCTATCGGATGATCTTCCTCGATGATATATAACATTATACAATACAATGCATATGTTAATGACTTATGCGAATAGTATTTTACAAGAATATAAATCAATTTTTCATATGAATTGAGAAAAAATGCAACATTTATTAACTTTGAGCTTTCTTCATCTTCAAGCGAAGACTGTAGTGGACAAATGCCAAATCATTCATCCGTCCTGAGTGAGTCGATTACGTTTTTTGAGTGTATATGCTCGAACACACTCCAATTGCGCTCGCAAGCGGATGAACTACATGTCTAGCTCAAAATGCACATTGTCATCCTTCGAAAGTGTTTGGTTTTCTTTGCCAAAAAAATCCCACCATTGTGCTACAAAGTAGATTTTGTTAACATTGTAACATGCAGTTGCACAATCCAATCAAAATTTAACACTTTAACTGTATGTATGAAAAAATTCGTCTACCGGTTGGAAGGTTTTTTTTCTGTGACAGTTGCCTTATTACAGAAGAAACATATTCCTTGCTTGTACATTGGCAACTCTCCCATAGCTTCTTCAAAGTCCTGCTCAATAGAAAACAATCTTTCCATGCACTTCAATAGGCCCTCTGTGACCTCTGTATCATCTCAAAATGAGGCGTTGTAGAACAATGTTGGATTGAAGAAATATCCAGTTGTATGGAAGGGTGAATGCATTTGTCGATTCCATCTGTGATCAACTATCTCCCATAATGGCATGTACTTTGTCTTGTTATTCTCCAATCTACTCTTAATAGCTTCTTTGGCCCTATCCATTGCTTCATACAATTCCGCGCTTGTAAATTTTGATAAATTTGCAATTTTTTGATATAAAAATGGTTGTTTTTTCTTTTTTAATCCACTTATAATTGAAAAAATTGTGGTTTTCGCGAAAATCGTGATTTAACCATGTTATCGCAATTTTTTTGGCATTTTTTCGAGTTTTTTACATTTTAATCGACATAGTCAGCGATTTATTCCTCGGTGAGGGTTGACTCGTTAAAAACCGCAATTTTTAATGACAAAAAAATCATTTTTAACAGCAATTCAAGATTAATCGTGATTTTGGTAACTATGCTTGGAACACCTTTTAAACTGCCTACAGCCTTCAAACTGTGCATTGGAACTGCATAATGCTTCAGCAAATGGCATATTGATAACTTTGAATTGCATGGTGAATGAACTGCATTTTGTTTCCTTTTGCATTGAATTTGCTTCCTTGTGTTGAAATGCTTTTCTATAACAAGTGTTAAATATTTTAAACACTTTTATCAGTGCGTTGGAATGCTTTTCGCATCCATTATCTTCTCTTTGTTTGGAATTCCATTCATTTTTTGATTTGTGTTCGGATTGGCTTATTGACTCAGCAAACAATTGTTTGCCTTTCACTAAAGCAATTGGCTGCGTTCGGAGTGGTTGGGTATTGACATTGGTTCAGCTCTCATTTGGTTTCATTGTTGCATCCAAAGCTTAACGTGGTCTGCACTATTGTGATAAGCGATGCCCAGCTCGCCAAAGCTCAACAAAACCACCAAAAAAGACAGACCGTGGATTCAAAAAGCGCAGGTTGGTCATGTTTTTAACATTTAAATAGAATTTTTCCTTTTCATATGCTAGAAAGCCTTATTAGGCTGATTGGAAAAACTATCTTTTGTGAAAAACTTGCCAAACCAATACGTGTAAAGCTCAATTCACATAGCCCATTTTTTTTGTTCATTACAACAAGGGGGAGAATTTTTTTTTAAAAAAAGAGGGTTTTCATTTTAACTCCTAACTGATTTTTTCCGCCCATTGTAAATTTTAATTTGCAAAGCATTGTAAAATTTCTGTTTAAGGCAAATCAAAACATTGAAACAAGCAAACACACAAACGAGGGATTTTTAATCTCAACAACAGCGTTTAGTATTAACGGTGCCTCTGGATCACATTTATGAATAAAGTCTTTGTGTTTGATCTACTGCACCCATCGCCTAAAATACCTGCCACAATGACATCTGGACTTCATCCCTATAAATCGTCAAGGAGTAATAAGATCAAACAAATTTTCATTTTACCATCCCTCCATTACCCATTCGCCACAATCATTAGGCGTAAATCCTGACAAGTGGAGATTCCAAGTATATAGGAAAGTTACTCCCACATATGCGGAATTCCATCTAAGCAGGTCTCATTGATCGGAAGAATTATTTTCATGTACTATCTTCGTACCATGTACCACTCTGCTCTCACGTGCATACACATCTATTTCACATATCGTTGGGTATATCAAAAGGGCATGCTTCTTCCACATATCGACACGTATATCAGAAGGGAGCGTATATCGGACTGATAGTATATAGAAAAGGGAACTTGTTGGAGTAATAAGGAACCAATTCATTTCCCTTTATCAGCATATTCACAATGGCCAAAAATGGCGCAGAATTATTTCTACCAGACTCAACTTCTACGTGGCGACAACTATGTTGCATGGAAAACCAAGATCAAAACACATCTGGAATTTGAGGACATTTGCCCTGTTGTTAGTAGGACATTCACCCGACATGCATCTGACGGTGATCAGCAGTGTAAGTTTAACAAAGCAAACCAGAAGACAAAATTTATTATAATGTTTGGGGTATCGGATGAGGCACAACCCCATATCTGTGAGGCCACAACAACTAAAGAATATTCGGATAAGTTCCAATCAGTGTATGACGCCAAAAATGAAATTACAATACTCCATCTACAGTGTCAACTTCATTCTCTCAAATTGAAGTCAAGTGAAAAAGGAAAGGTTTTTCTAAGACGTGTTACAACCCCAAGGGCATCGATCCAAGCATTGGGTGAGCAAGTGACAGATACCTCTCTTGAATCAATTGTCTTGAGACCACTACCACCCTCCTATAGAATCTTCGTGACTACTTTGATTGCCACAACTCAAAAAGCCAATGTTTGAAAAGTTGGTCAAGATGTTGCAAAAAGAAGAGACCATACATGCAGAAGAAGAACGTGCTCTTACTTCTAACCAACAGAAAGGGAAGAGACCCATAAAGCCCTCTAAATAATCCCAAAAGCAAGACCATCAGCAAAATCCACAAGGGATTAAATAACAAAAAGTTTGCCTCATTTGTCGTAGAAAAGATCATGAATTGAAAGATTGTTGGTATAATTCCTTCACACACGACTCGTCTAGCACCAAGAAGCCCCATAGCCAACAATCGTCACAGCAAAACAAAGGACAAGGTCAAAAGAAGGGAAACTAGAAAAAGAAACAACATCAACAAGGCAACATTACCAAACAGGAAGAAAGCCTCTCAGATGAGGGCTTCCTATATGCTACAAAGTCTCATGAGGAATCAACTTCACAGAATTTTATCTGGTATGTCAACTCTAGTGCAACTCGACACATGACTGGAAGACAAGATTGGTTTCTACAATTTTAATGAAAGACCTCATAAAAATCATGTCTTTGGGTGATGATTCATCTTATCATGTCCACAGCATTGGTAACATCTTCTTACCACTTGGACAACATGACTGCAAAATATTTGATGTCTTGTATGTCCCAAGACTCACTAAGAATCTTCTCTCAGTCGGTCAATTGCTTGAGCACAAACCAAAGGTTGATTTTGACAACAAAGGTAGTAAAAATGTGTCTCATCAAAAATAAGTCAAAAAGCTCAAAAATTATTGCACAAGCATCTAGATTTGGGAAAATTTTCCAACTTGACTTTGTTCAGAAGAACAATCAAACACGTGTTGCAGAGGACTCAGACTCAGCTAATTTGTTGCATCGAAGATATGGACATGCAAGTTTCTAGTTGCACTCAACCATCATAATATGGTATGAGGACTTCCTCTACTATAAAAGAATACAGATATTTGCCCTGGTTGTCTAGCAGGCAAACAACATAGAGCATCATTTGGTAAAAGTAACTTTAGAGCTTCTAGCAAATTAGATCTAGTGCATATCGACCTATGCGGAGCCATGAGACCTAGTCACCATGGGTTTCAATATTTTCAACTCTTTGTTGACGACTATTCACGCAAAATGTGGGTATATTGTTTAAAGACAAACGACCAAGCCTCTAGCATCTTCAAAGAGTTCAAAGCCGCTATGGAAAAAAAAACTGGTCATAAAATTAAAGCTCGCCGCTCAGATCAAGGGGGGAATGTACCTATAAAGCATTTTCAGCCTATTTGAAAGAACATGGTATTCGCCAATAAATGACCACCTTATACTCCACAACAAAATGGTGTTTGCAGAAAGGCGGAATCGCAATATCATGAAAATGGTGTGTTGCATGATTGGGGATTCAAGTTTGGCACATACATATTGGACAGAAACAGTACGCACAACAATTTATCTGTTAAACAAGTCACTTATTGCAACTCTTGATGGAGTGACTCCACAAGAAGCATGGACAAGGCATAAACCCTCAATGGCTCATCTTCAAGTTTTTGGATGTAAGGCATATATGCATGTTCCTTAAAAGAAGAGAAAGAAATTGGATAACAAATCCATGACATACATCATTTTAGGCTACAGTGAAGAATCAATGGCTTACAGGGTTATGGATCCAAAAACAAGGAAAATATACATAAGTAGGGATGTTGAGTTTGATGAGAAAGGTAAGTACAGTCTGCCTTCCACACACTCACCTAATTCCAAAATCAAAGTTATAGATAATAAAAGCACCGATAGCAATAATGATGATGGGAATAATGGTGATGATGAATCAGTTTCTGCAATTCCACCACCTACAAGAATAGTTGAACGTATGCCTAAATGGTATACAAGTACAAAACGAGATGCTAAATTGGATAGATTCCAAACACATCCACCAATGGACCAAGGACAAGTAGCATGACTCGAGAAACGGTCAATTTGGACCTAATGAGCCCTGTTGTTAAATTAATTGAGTCCTCTACAGTTAAGGAAGCCCTAAAGTCAAAACCTTGGAAGGATGCCATGAATAAAGAATATCAATCATTGATGCAACATAACATATGGCAGCTTCTAGATCTTCAACCAAGAAGCCAATCGGTTGTAAATGGGTTTTCAAAACAAAATACAAAGCAGATGCCAATCTTGACAAGCACAAGGCACAACTCGTACCAAAAAGGTATGCTCAAAAGGAAGGTATTGATTATGAGGGGACTATGACTCCCATAGCCAAGATCAAGACTATCAAAATGATATTTGCTCTGGCTGCACAGTTAGGATGGAAAGTACACCAAATGGATGTGAAAAATGCCTTTCTAAATGGAGATCTACAAGAAGAAGTCTGCATGACTCAACTAAAAGGTTTTATCATACTTGGTACACAAGCAAAAGTATGTAGACTCATCAAATCATTGAATGGTCTCAAACAAGGTCCCCGAGCTTTGTATATAAAAATTGATGAGCATCTCATTCATCATGGAATCCAGATGAGTCCTTATGATCCAAATCCTTACCACAAACAAGAGGGGGAGATTGTGATTGTTGTTGTATATGTCGATAGCAATTCAATGAAGATGATTGATGCAACAAAGAAAGATCTCAACCTATCATTCAACATGATAGATCTTGGGCTACTACACTATTATCTTGGACTGGAAGTATGGCAAAAAGAACACCACATGTTTGTGTCCCATAACACCACAAGTAAATACAACTCTCTATCGACAGTTGATCAAAAATTTGATAATGTTTATCATCCAATTCAATCTGTAAGACAATCAATTGTCCAAATGTATAATTTGCAATATGTCGAATCTTGGAAAAGCACTAGTCTCTATTGTAGGGGCTAAAACAGCATATGTTTGGCCTCAAAAGTATTTTATGAGTACATATTTGAGCTCCTCTTGAAAAATTAGCCAAGTTCAAAAAAAAACATGTCATTTTGACTTCATATGCAAAAGTTATGGCCTTAGGAAGTTAGTGGATTTTTTACTGGAAACAGTCCAGCTCTTTTATGTAGCTTGTTGTAGGAGTTTGGCACCCATGAAATTGAACGGTTGCAAAGGTTTCTCATTCCCTTTGGTGGTTTGGTTCAGCTTCTTTGCGAATTTTGACGCTGAGTGACTAAAATACAAATCTTGGCAAGGCAAAATACAATCAGAGATCATCAAAAGATATCAGAGAAACAACAAGCACAATGAGATGTATGGAAGTTGGATTCACATTTGCATACATGAGTTTGAATATTTGTTCTTGTTTTCTCATTGATGCTTAGTTGTAGGTGACTGATTTGAAGAATACACAGCTGAAATAGCTGAGTTCAGTAGTTTATTTATTGTTTGAGAGGCAAATCTTTCAAGTCTTCCGCCAAACATTGCAAAAGTCCTAACAAGTGTAGGAGCCCATGAGCTTGTTTTCCTTGTAAGCCGAAGAAAGCAAAAGCTTGTAAACTACAAAACATAGTGGAGATGAGGAAGCATGGTTTCACTATTTCTGGAGTTTTCTCACATCGAGTTTCTCCAAGGTATGTTGTATTACCTTGTAATATTCCTAATTGGAATATTATACTAACATTTGGATTCCTTGGAAATATGTTTAAGATAAATATAGATTTTATACTTGAAATAATAATTTAGATAATAAAATAAAATTACAGTCAGAGTTTTCAGATCTCAAATAATATAATGTGAATCCTCAAGGGATTTTGTACTTGAGTTATTGTGCTGACAAGAGTTTTCGTCTTTGAATATATTTGAATACATAATTGAATGATTCTTTCTATACCAATGGCTAATTATTAATACCATCCAAATGTCCTTTCCCACGAGGTGTGTCTTCCCAAGGGTTGGCGTCCCTCGATACTTCCCAAGGACGACTTCACTAGATGGCTATTTCTTCATAGTGGCGCTCCATGCATGTGGGATGACTTCCTTATTGGAGATTTCCTCGTTGGTGTTTGAGGATATTAGAGACCTCCCTTCCTCAAATTGCTTGTCATCAAGCAATTGTAAATTGGGATGTCAAGAATTACTGCCCCTTCCCACGTGGCATCTTCTACTGGCAAATTCTTTCGACAAACTAAATTTTCTTTGATACTTTTATTTCTTAACTTATTCTTACGGATTTTGGGGTGGCGGTAAGGTGTGATTATTACCGACTTGGTACCGGTTTCTAACTCAACGATATGTTGAAACCTTCTATCTAGTGGCAACCCATATGGGATATTCTCAAAAACCTTAGCATGTTTATCAATTATGGGTTGAATGTCTTCATGGTGTATCTGTTGTTCTGATTTTGTAGAGTTCACAAAACATTGTGCCGCCCATGAAACTTTGTCTTTCATAAATGTCATTTCCATCCTCTTGATTGTAATCACTTGGGGGCTCCATTAGCCATACCCTGAAGAACTACTTCTTTTCCATCTACTTTAAATTTTAAGTCCATGGTTTGATAGTTTTTGGGTAAATTCCTCCAAAGAATGTAGCCATCGAACACCTAGTACCAAATTTGTTTCACCAATGCCTACTACATAGAAATCATCGTTTATTTGATGTCTCTCCAATGTGAGACAGAGTAGTCGAATTCTTCGAGTGCACGGATTGGTATAACCATCAACAACTGTTACCTTAAAACCTTGAAATTCTTTTGGTTTTAAACACATTTTTGTTACCAATCCCTCATGAATGAAATTGTGGGTGGCCCCACTATCTATCAATACGATGATTTTTTGTCCTTGTAGATTCCCCCTTACTCTAAAGGGATGGTATCTTGGAGACCCTAATAAGGTCGCAAGGGTACTCTCCCATGTCGTTTCCCCTCCTAGTTCATGAACTATTTCTTCAGCGTCAACTTCTTCATCGGGTTCATCATCTGACACAACTTCAATGTAATGGACTTCTCCCTTTCCCAAACAACAGTGACCTAGTACCCAAGGTTCTTTACAAGTGAAACATAAGTTTTTCCTCCTTAACTCATTTCTTGTTTCCGTCTCCTTACCTAAGTTAGACATATCTCTTGGTTGGAATTCACCTGATTGAAATGGTCTTCTGTGTTGGCCATATGGTGTTGTCCCTTGTCCTAAAAGTATGGTTCATGGCTGTCCACTATTGGCTATTCTTGGTTGTATAAATGGCACAATTTTATTTTTTGGTGTTGATGTCTCCAAATCCAATGCCTTTTTGATTGCTTCTTGGAGGGAAGAAGGATTAAAGGCTTTGACTAAACCCTTGAGTGGTTCAATCAATCTTTCCATGAGCAATACTACAAGCCTCCTTTCAGTAATGTCCGGAACCATCACAGCGAGCCTCTGAAATTCAGCCACAGTCTTTTACATTGCTACTTTGTTTTAATAGTGTCAATTCTCGAAAATGAATTTCGGGGTCAATTCTATTGAATCTTTCAATCAACCTTCTAGTAAATTTGTTATATGATTTAATGAGATCATGCCCTTGTGTAATCCACCCGTGATACCACCATTCATGAGTTGTTCCTTCAAGATAAAGGGTTGCGAATTTGATCATTTCTTCCATCATAGGTTGGAGAGATAAGTAGCTATCCAATTTTTGTATCCATGCTCAAGCTGTGCATTTGTTAGAGCCATCAAAAGTAGATAAAGTCAATTTACCCAACGCATGTTGAAGATCTCTTTGAGTATTTTGGGGTCTATGCTCTGTTCTGGTACCATTTTAATTGCTTTTCATTGCCACGGAATTTGTCAGTGGTATTTCACTCTGTATTTCATCAAAAAGGATTCAATATTCTTCAAAACTAGATGCAATGTCCTCTCCCAATGATGTTTGGGTTTCTTCTTCCATAATCGACTCTTCTCTTGAAATAAATTTTGGCTAAAAAGGTCTATTTGAAGAACTCATGGTGGAATTTAATTATTGCTAGTATTAGAATGGTTATTTTCACCATTTTGATATCTATGATTTGTCATAGATTGTATTGTAAGAACTAACTAACTCATTGTATTAGCCAATTGTTCTTGTCCTTGAATAAACCTATCAATTTGTTCATCATCTCGATTCAAGCCCTTTCTTCTCCCTTTTCAGTTTCTTCCCTTTGTTGATTGGAACCCTTATTTTTATTTCTCAAATAATAGTGGATCTCTTTATCGTCACCTTGCATGAAGTTTTCCCCACAGATTGGCAGGGTAAAAGCTCTAATACCACCATAATATTCCTAATCAGAATATTATACTAACATTTGGATTCCTTGGAAATTCGTTTAAGATAAATATAGATTTTATACTTGAAATAATAATTTAGATAATAAAATGAAATTACATTTAGAGTTTTCAAATCTCAAATAATATAATGTGAATCTCAGGGGGTTTCATCCTTGAGTTATTGTGATGACAAGGGTTTTCATCCTTGAAATCAAGTTACACAATTAAGGGGTTTCATCTTTAAGAGTAATTGTAAAGCATGATGCTTGTACAGGGTTATATATTTGAATACATCATTGAATGATTCCTTCCATACCAATGGCTGATTATTAATACACTCCAAATGTCCTTTCCCAAGGGGTGGCGTCCCTTGATACTTCCCAAGACGACTTGACTAGATGGCTATTTCTTCATAGTGGTGCTCCATGCATGTGGGACGACTTCCTTATTGGCGATTTCCTTGCTGGTGTTTGAGGATATTAAAGTCTCTTTGATGTGTTTGTTGATGTGTTTGTTTCCATTGCTTGCATATTTCCACTCTATGTGACTACGCTAATACACCAAAACACTTAAGAGAGCTCAAAACTAATCTTTAACAAGCATATTACTGGTTTCTTAAAGGTCTTATAAACTTCACATTTGGTATTGCACTTCTATGCAAGCATTTCAATTGCAATCATGTACGTAGTAGTAGCATGTTTAGAGTGTAAAGGAATATATACAATGTATGTAACATGTGGACATTGCATGTAAAGGGTTGTATATTCTTTTATATGTTGTAGATGACAGTCATAGGAGCTGGAATAATCTTAAAACAGCATTTTAGGTGTTTTTCTATGACATACAACTTAAGAGAAACACCTTGACTTCAAAGGATCTATGTTGATGAAACTTAAGAATGGAATATCCACCTAATTTACGGATCAGATTGGTATTAGAGTACATTATCATTTTTGTCATAAAAGGTTTGCTAACATATTTTCGCAAATGTTAGATTTGTTTGTGTTCTATTTTTGTAGTTGTGGTGGTGACCATTGTGCAAATGTTTCCCATTACCCGGATAGCAAGTACTACTGAAGAGATTGTCTTGATTCATTGTAGCAAGGTGGGTTCAAATTCCACAACTATTATTGCTAAGATGATGTAAGACATTGTCATCTTCTGTGATGTGAAGTTATCTACCCAAAGTCTTTGACGGACCAGCCATCCAAGGGACATAAACAACGTTGAGCATTCAACTTGTCAAAATTACTCCTCCAAAAGAAAGAAAGGTTAAGAGAGTTGCAAAGTGCAGAGCAAGACTTCAACATAGATTTGAGCATAGTTTCCCTGTGATATTAGGGTATGGTTGTACTTGAGTGAAGAAAAGCCTCCAAAGGTAACACTATGAAGCTTAGGAAAGAATGGTTTTAAATTGGATATGCCTCATTTTTATTTGAAAATTGATGTTGCTTTCAGCCTTCCATGTGGAACAATGGTGGTCTTATATACCTTCCATTGTAGATCCTAGCTTCTATTGGCCAAGAGGAGTGGGACAAAGATGTTGCAGATGAAGGAAAAAGCATCAAGGGGAGAGCAATAATATCCAAATGACATTTGAAGAAGTGGGGGTAACGTTTTACTCACCACTTGAGTTTCTAAAATTGTGGGACTGAAAGCCTTCAAATTGAAAGTTGATCGAATTAGAACCTAAACAAGAGACTGTCTAAAAACTGATCAAATTGGAACCTGAGCAAGGTACTATCCAAAAGAGGATCAGATTGGAACCTAAAATGGGTATTGTCTACGAGGATGACAAGATGGGTTTCTCACTTGTGTGATAGAAGGTAAATTTTCATCTTCTTTTTATAGCTTTTATGGGACTCAAAGGCCATTAAATTTTGGGCATGTGATCAAAAATTTGATTATGTTTATCATCTAATTCAATCAATAAGACAATACGTTGTCAAAAATGTGTAAGTTGCAATATGTTGAATCTTGGAAAAGCACTAGTTTATGTTGTAGGGGCTAAACAACATAAGTTGGCATCATAAGTAATTTTGAGTACATATTTGAGTTCCTATCGAAAAATTAGGCAAGTTCAAAAAAAATATGTCATTTAAAGTTTGTATGCAAAAGTTATGGCCTTTAGAAGTTGGTGGACTTTTGATTGGAAATAGTCTTAACGTTTTTTTTGTAGCTTGTTGTAGCAGTCCGACACCCATGAAGTTGAACAGTTGCAAACGTTTCTCCTTCCCTTTCGCGGATTGGTTCAACTTCTTTGCAAGTTTTGAGGCTGAGTGACTATAAATAGAAGTCTTGGCAAGGCCGAATACAATCAGAGATCACTAGAGGAGATAAGAAAGATCATAAAAACGGCTGCAAACACAATAAGATGTATGAAAGTTGGATTCACATTGTATATGTGTGAGTTTGAGTCTTTGTTCTTTTTTTTTCTCATTGATGCTTAGTTGTAGGTCACTGATTTGAAAACTACACAGCGGAAATAGCTAAATTCAGTAGTGAGGCAAATCTTCCAAGTCTTTCGCCAAACATTGCAGAGGTCATTACGAGTGTGGTAGCCCATGAGGTTGTTTTCCTTGTAAGCCCAAGAAAGCAAAGCTTGTAAACAACATAGCATATTGGAGATGAGCGAGCATGGGTTCACTCTTGTTGGAGTTTTCTCACATTGAGTTTCTCCAGGGTATGTCTTGTGTTATATCTCTTTGATGTATTTGTTTCCATTTCTTGCATATTTACACTCCATGTAGGTAAGTTAATACATCAAAACACTTGAGAGATCTCAAGATTAATTTTTAACAAGCATATTACTGATTTCCTAAAGGTCTTATAAACTTCACATTTGGTATTGCACTTCCTATGCAAGCATTTTGATTGCAATCATGTATGGAGTAGGAGCATGTTTAGAATGTGAAGGAATATATGCAATGTATGTAAAATGTGAAGATTACATGTGAAGGGTTGCATATTCTTTTATATGTTGCAAATGACAGTCATAAGGCCTGGAATACATTTTAAAACAGCATTTTAGGTGTTTTTCTATGGCATAGAGCTTGAGAGAAACACCTTGACTTGAAAGGGTCCATGTTGGTGAAACTTAAAGTGGAATATCCACCTAGTTTACCGATCAACAGTTGATTGGAAGTCTCATTTACTTGACCTACACTAGGCCAAACATCAGCAATGTTGTCAGCTATCTCTCACGGTCATGCAAGAGCCGAAGATGTTTCATTGGAAAGTAGCAAAGCGTATACTAAGATATATAAAAGGTAAAATGGACTATGGCCTATAATATCAAAAGAACAAATCTTCTTGACAGGATATAAGGACTCAAATTATGCATGTAATATTGATGACAAAAAATCCACTTTTGGATGTGTTCTTTTTGGGATCTAGTCATATATCATGGGGGAGCAAGAAACAAAACTTTGTTTCTCGATCTTCCGCTAAAGCAAAATATCGCGTTGTAGGAGTTGTCTACGAAGCAATATGGTTACGTCGCATACTTGAAGGATTGGGAGTGCCACAGAAGCAACCTATTATCATGTACTGTGACAATGAAGGTTTTCTTAAACTTGTTCACAATCCGATGTTTTATAAGCGCACAAAGCACATTGAGGTACAAGTACATTTCATACGCGAACATCTTCAACAACAAAACATCCAGCACCATTTTGGCCCAACAAAAGAACATGTCGACATCTTCACCAAGTCACTTGCACAGGCAAATTTGAGGCATTCAGAGAATCTCTCTTGTTCACTTGAGACCATGCCGAATTAATGGGGGGAATGTTAGAATAACATTTAACATGGTGGTTAATTCACCATAGTCTATTGGTAAATGTTAAGTTGTTATAATGTAAAACTACCCACAGTATTTGGCTTAGTTTGTTAGTTGGTTTGATACGTAGGTTATTTACGACTTTAGTGTTGTTAAGATCCTATTTCCTACGGATTGCTCACCCTAATTAATAGGGTCTAATACAAGCATCCATTTGTGTATAAATCAAACTTTGTACCCTATATTTGTTTAGCTGAATAAATCATTGCTCATGCTTAATAGGAAAAACTCCAACTGAGTGAGGCAATTGCATCCCCTTTCCACTAATATATTTAGAAAATGTACAAGATACTGCCAAAACTTGGCCTTCATGAACAAAGCTTCATTACTCCTTATCCAAATCTTACACAAAATATTGTTTTGCACATTTCCGACACTTCTCAAAATATACCGACACTGAAACAACCAGTAAACAACTAATAACTGAAGACAACCTAAACCAAGACCCAACCTTGCTAACTTGCAATGTGAATCCAATTCCAAGACTCTTTTGTTGTCTTTTGCCTTGCACAAAACTTGTGTTTATCATCTCTCATCTTTGGAGTCCACTGACAAGTTTAAATGAACCGACAATGAGAAGAAGAAACGCTTGCAACCATTCAACTTTGGGCTTTCTGTATGGTGACGAAACCACTAGTGTATGCAGACCGGCAATTTCGAAACTGCTAAGGCGGTTGCAATTGCCACATGCAATCACCAACAGTTATGTAACCACCCCCTTCAAATAGCAGTGGTTTTGCTATCTTTAGCAAACCCCTTGTTTTTTAGAACTGAAACAGCTTAGCTTCATGACCATGGAGATGTCCAAATCGCCACCAATTTGACTCTGCAACTGTAACATATCGATGTTTTGAATATGAAATATCTTACAATGATGTATTATAAGCATGAATTACATATAATTGGGCATAGCGGAAATATCTAGTATACATGAATAGGACATTAGGATCCAAATTAAAATCAATGTAAAATGCATCTTTAGTACACTTCATTTATGCTAAGGGAATGAGTTCAGTTCTGTAATAACAACTTGTAGGTTTGATTCACCTTGTTAGGTGGTTGTTTGAGCTATTTGTCATAAAGTTACAATAACAGCTGAACACATAGGGTGTTGTAGTCTAAATTAACCAATGGCTAGACCTGTAGTACCACAGATGTACATTCACCCAGTTAAGGGTAATGGATCTACCTCAGTATGGTGACTCATGCTTGGTTTGAAGTTAATGTGGCCCCACGTTATAACTAAACCTTAGCAAGTAACTTTAGTTTAAATGGGTTGTTTTGGCAAAAAGAAAATAGTGGTGTTTTTTTAGGTTTATGACAATACATTAATTATTCTGCAACAAACATAAAGAACAAGACAAGCGCTGGAAAATAAGAATGTGATCATATTGATATATGTTACGTACAGTATAGTAACCCAAGGAAAGTAGAGAGTGGAAATCTTGCATCTATATAAAGCACTAGATGAAGACAAAAAATGAAGATGATACAGTATGTACCAAACAAAGGAACCATTTTCCCACCATATATAACTATCTAAAAAGAGCAATTACACCCCTATAATATTGTTTATTAAGGTGAATCCCACTAAAATGTGTTAATAGTTGGGCCAGCCACATCCACAATCCAAAGTACAGTACAAATTTTAAATGTGTATAGAGATCCCTACAATATCCTAGCTCATATAAAATAAAATTTAAAAATAGATACTTTAGCTTGGAAAGTAAGTTTAATATCATTGACGTCATTACCGGGAAATTTATATTTTCCATTTCAAGAAACTCTTAGTTAAATACTTTCATCATGAATAGCAGTTTAACTCAATAGGTAACCCAATGACATTGTTTGCATCATTAAGGGAAAAAGCAGCCTCAACTTTCTATGACAAAGCATATTGTAAGTAAGATAAACCAAGCTAACCACATTAGGGAACACTCTATCCATGGCACAATTATTAGTAGCATATATTATTACCATTTTTTTTGGTGTGTGAACCATAAGCACAAGCGGCAAAAACATGTCTCAATCAACCCTAAATCATGGGTCAAAGCATCATGATGAACATCAATTGGAAAACATGTTACTTCCAAATAGGTATCAATGACTGCCGGGCATGGAATCAAGCCAAAGAGGATTTCCCCACTTTTTTTGTATTCCAAGTTAGCTTTAATGGTATGATGATCCCAGCAGCCAAATCAAAGCCAATAAAGATATGAATGAACTTTCGAAATCAAATAGTAGAGCCTCTTATCAATCATCTCAGCAATCACATGAAGTGATCTTACAATGAGTTAGAGAAGATTCAAAACAGATATATCTGGTCCGGCTATTTTACTTCCGTCAGGTGTAAATGTTATCACTCTGGAGTGCACCCTACTTAAAGATGTGCTAAGCACACCCTCACTCCCGCTGATACAATTGAAACTTTTCAGAGTGTGGGTGACTCTTTGATGAGAAGAACCTCCAGAGAGGGCTGGTTCCCTTTAGATTTTTCAATAAATTTGACTACTGTGATTTTTGGGGTGAAAAGGGGAAGGAAAACTGAAAGAAAATCCTAATTAAAAGGGGGTGATACACCTGAATTGTCCAAATCCTCTGAAGTTACTGAAATCAATGCACACATATAATCAAAAGAAATCTATAATTCTGTCTTTAAGCATAAATATTTCAGATGAAGGGTTGAAAACCTCTTCAAATGACCTATAAAAGGGTGAGAAAGGGAGAGATGGAAAGGGACCTGCAAAATGAGATAAATCTCACTTATACGCTGATGCACAATCAAATTACACACTATCTTCTGTCAAAACTCGGATTCAGAACAGAAATTCCTTTATTGATCACTGATCCAACTTACAATTTCCTTCTTCAAACTTCAGGGATCCTTGTAAATGGCTTGATTAAGCCAATAAATAAGCTTTTTCAAAACCTGAAATAGCCTTAAGTGCAGTTCTAAAAGAGGAAAGGGTTGGTCTTGGTTAATTAACTCAAGACTTAACACCTTTTTACAATATCTAGAATATTGAATAAAATATTTTCTTTTACAAAATTGCATGCCTTTTCAAACATTGGCGTAGAAGTATCATGGTGAGGCCAAGTTTGAAAGGTTAACTCTTAAAATAAACAAGACACTCTCCGAGAAAACTTCAAACATGCATGAATCCAAGGTTGGCGTAGAAGAATGGACGGTGGGCCCATTGAAAGTCAAACTTCACCTTTGCATGGAAAACCATGCCAAAATCTCTAAATAAGGAACTCCATTTGATTCGTTTGAAAACTGAGCTGAAGGAAGAGATATTCCCGTTTGCATGGAAAACAAGGAAGATGTGCAACAAGCTTGTCCAGTCAACTCCAATTCAAGACCAATCAACCTCCAATGGTTTCCACTTGCATGCAAAGCTATGCCACATCTTGGATGGAGAACTCTGTTGGAACTGCCTGAAACGTTGAAAGCTTTGGATTGCATAAAAACCAAAGAGAAACATGATTTCGGTCAAACAGTCAACAGAAGCTTTGACATGTCCACTATAAATAGCCTCTTCCCTGCATGGACAAGGATCATGATAAGTGGGAGATATATTTAGACTGAATCGTTTGCTATTTCCTGGCATTTTGCTCTCGATTCCCTTGTTTTTGTGCATGCATTTCCCTCGGCCTTATCTATTTATGGCTTTTTGGCTCTATTTGCTCCTTGATTTACTTGGACAAATTGTCCATAACTTTCCTGTGTTAATTTTCCCTTGGTTCATCCTTTCTTTGTGGACTTTTCTCGGGACTTTTCCTTGGCAGTTTTCCCTTTCCTATGTTGAAACGGGCATTTATTCGGGCATTAGTTCAGTCAATTTCCCGCAGACAAAATGTCCGTGGAAATTGTTTATAGCTTTTCCTTTCGACTTTATTGCCTCTCGGACTTTTGTTCTTTCCACTTTCCCGTGGACAAAATGTCCATGGGAATTGTCTAAGGCTTGTCCTTTGGTTGTTTGCTTTTGAGCTTTCCCAATCTTTTCCGAAGGAATTCCTTCGGACTTTTTGTCCGAGTCTTCATCTTGTGCCTCTTGTCTTAAGGACTTTCCGAAAGAAAGAACCCTTCAGCCCTTCAGAAGTGACCCTTCAGAAATTTGGAAAGTGTCTCTCCCGAAGGGCACATACCCTTCGGGATTCTTGCAAACGTCCCTTAAATCTTGAAATGAACCTTCCCGAAGGGCAAGTACCTTTCGAGATTCTTGCCAATGACCTTTTCGAAGGGTACATACCCTTCGGGTTTTCTGAAAATGTACTTTCCCGAAGGGTAGGTACCCTTCGAGTTTTTTGGAAACGTCCCGACTCAAAAATGCCCTTCAGCAACATGGAGATGCCCTACAGGCTTTCTGCAAATATACTTTCCTAAAGGATACATACCCTTCGGGTTTTCTGTGATGGACCATTCCTTTAGAAAGAAGCCTCTCGGAATTTGGAATTAGCCTTTCGGAAAAGTTGGAGAATCCTTCGGACTTTTTGTATTTGTCCTTTGAGACTTATGTTTTGAGCCTTTCTCGAAGGGTACATACCCTTCGAGATTTTTGTAATGATGCTTCCCGAAGGGCACATACCCTTCGGGATTCTTGAAAAGCACCCTTTCTGAAAATGCCGAACTGTCTGTCCCTTGGAAAGAAAAAACAAATAAGCCTTAATCTTTCGGATTTCTTACAACGTACTTTTAAATTTGTGTTTTCCTCGGACTTTTTCCCTTAGACAAAAAGACCAAGGAAATTGTTCCCACACTTAGCCATTTGAAATTGTTCCCTGTATAGAATCACTTCACCACCATACTATTTAACCATTTGATTAAACTCTTTCAAATTAGAATTCGATACGGAAAAAGATTGATATAGCCCAAAAAGTGACCTGCAGAGTTATCTTTTTGGTGACTGACTGTAGATGCATATCTTCCGTAGGCGTAATGGCTGTAGCTTGATTAATTCTTCATTGGCTCTTATCCACCTTACAAAGTCATTCCTCCTACAGACCTGTAGCTTTATAACTGTATGTGACATTTTGAATAGGAGATATGCTTTTTGAACTTGTTGTAGGTGTCTTGCCCTTGCACGGACTGTAGCTTGTCTTTCACTCCAAAGAAGGCTCAAAGGCAGATTTGATCGTCGTTCCTCCTCATGGTTGTAAGTACTTGTCAATAAATCTTGATAAAGACCTTTCTTATTTCAACATATCATCCTTGTGAACACACTTGCCTGTGTAACATTGCTGTAAGTGTCTTCATCATCACTGTACTTGATACTTTGACTGCCTACATATCGCTTTGCTCATGCTTTTAGACTATAAATCACCAGTTTGACCAACTGTATAGGGAAATTGACTGTTCTGAGGAAAGTTTCGAATAGTAGGGGTAGTAATTTGGCCTTGATAGGCCAAATTACTAACAGTAAACATGTAAAATAAGGTCAACATATAGAGTTAGACGATTAAAATTAATTCTTGAAATAGGTCATTCAGATCTTCTATTCACATAACTTTTGGAAAACATGTCAAACCCTTTTGTAGGATCTGAATTAACTAAACAGTCCAGACTTCTGTTTAGATTATTGACAGCTTTGCAATTTCAATAATTCTATGAAGAGGAAAGCAGTAGAAGATTCCGTGGAAAAAGTATCAAAAGTGTAACAAAAACTTCAATCAGTGCCCAAAAAACATTAAGACGGCATTACAAACATTTACATGATAACTAGAATTGCTTACAGGGAAAATACTTACCACCATATTCAGAATCAGCATACAAGTTCCATCTTCTTAGATCATCCTTTGATCGGAAACTAAATATTTCTCTCTCGGTAGGTGGTGTTAGATCTTCTAACTTCCAGGAAAGTGCTGCACGGCAACAAACCCAGTTACTGCCAAATTGGACAAAGTAACCAATAGGTAATATGTCAATGCAAATAGAGGCTACGCGTAGATATTTCTTCAAATAGAGAACATTTGCATATTTTAGTTTAATTCAGATTCCCGCTTTAATATTCGATATAGAGATTTCTAAGATAATAGCGTAAAAATTTGAATAAGGTCATTAGTAGTATAATTTTAGCAGTTAAGGCTGGGGACTTGCACAGCAAAGCTAAACAGCTAATTCGAGTCAATTTAGGCACCCAAAGAGCCCACGCAGAAAGAAACTCTAAGATAAAGCTACAAAATAACCTCTTAGCAGTTTGCTGCAGTAAAACATCAATATCTACTAATAGAGAGCCCCCGGACACTCGTTTAAGCAATCAAAAAAAATTAAAATTTTTTTGCTATTAGCACCATGGATTCAATTCAAGGATTTATTACTTTTCTTTTTAAGATAATTAGACTTCACTACATAAAGTTTTTCTTATTAATCTTTCAAAAGACTCAACGCTTTGTCAATTCTTATGAATTTTAAAAATCAGTTTTATTTTCCCAGTTTTTGTGATGTCATCAAGAGGCTCCTGCTTGCTTTCTCATGCCTGAATCTTGGTGAAAAATAACACTCTTCAATTTAAAAATCAAGTTTCTTTTTCCCATATCCAAAAGATATTTTCATTTGAGCGGTTTTGCCCTGGTTGTCTTCACTATCCACATTTCATACTAGAGGTGCGGATGTGCATTACGAATTTTCTCATTGTGTCTAGATGATCATCCGTCATGGATGTTAGGAGAAGTACTATTATTCATACTAGGATTGCTTGGTCAAGCCATTTTAGCCCATCCCATTCTCCCAAGGACATCAGCAGACTTTGTATTGGTCCTTTCCTAGCAATCGATGAGGATGTTGGTCCCTCTTTGGCTCCTAACTCTGTTGCAGATTAGAGCAAAGTTTTCCACCGGCTCTCTTCTCTCCTCCAAGCCTTTCAATGGCTCTCTTCCAAGCATTAGATTGTTTTGCATTACATGCCTTTGTATTAATTGATTTGTCTAGGGTTCACCCATTTAAGTGACCCTTCACTTTCAAGATGGAATTTTAGATATAGAATTTCATTTTATTGGTTGGAGCCCACTTAGCTATACCAAATGGACTCTTATGATAGCTCCTTGTTGCCACAACACTTTATTTAGAGAATATCTTTAGGATTACGTTTCTTCTCAACAAACTAAAATCTCTAAGTGACCTAGCCTCTGGCCACGAGAGATACCCCTATTTGGCACTTTGTTTTTCAAAGAGAGCTCCCTCCTTCGGTCTGACTATATATCGACAATGTTGGTATTCTAAGGCTAGTTTGATCTTTGTAGTTGATTAGCATCTGTATTGATTGGTTTTCTCTGTCCAAAATTTCACTGGACAACCCTCCTTGCCTTATGCACTTGAGGGAAGTTATCAATATAATTGTCACAGAGGACATTACTATCAATATATTCATGTCACAAGGACCTCTACCCCACAGCCTCTCAGCTCAAGAAGAGTTTCTACTTGGGAATTCTTACAAACTATTGATGGCATCATTGTCGAGTCTATCTTTAGCACCATTGGTCGTATAGCTAGAGGATTCCTCTTGATCCTTATATGTTCTAACTCTAATTTTTCAGACTGATTACTATTGGGAACACCCATTCACTTGTCTCTAAATTTGAATACAAATCTTGCTTCTAACATCTTTGCAATCTCTTCTTGGAATTTGGCAACATAGTTTCTAGTCATTCTATATGCTCTTCTCCAAACTCACAAAGCCCCTGCCACCAATGGAATATTATGTACACACATCTCTAGTGGTACCCCCTTAAATTATTTGTAGGTCCAAGCAAACACATCCTTGTAATCTATGAAGACCCAGAATGAGGCAGCCTTCAACACAGGGTCCAAGTCATCTCCCATCATAATCATTTGAGGTTCATTACGGGAACCAGTATTTACCTTGACTATGCTCAGTGCTTTGTTTTTCAAGTCGTGTACCCTCAAAACTGGGGAGCAAGGTTTTCATCTATCTTTGCATCACCTACTCGGTATTCAGTGAACTTAGACAAGGAGGTTGGGCCCAATGATGCAAGAGCATCCAAGAGTTTGTGCAATCTTGCATCAACCAAAAACAGAGTGCCATGTGTTTGTGTAGTCTTCTCTATTTGTTTGTCGTTTCTAGCATGGTGAACATGATCCAAAGGAATATCAATGATCCTACACTTCAGTAGCATCAAGCACATTAGAGAAGGATCAATTTCAGATAGCTACATGGTTCCAAGCAAGTTGGTTGAGTCTCTCAATCATCGGTACAACACAGGAAGTCACTGCATGCGTTCAACGGCTAAAACAGATAGATTTTGGGGCAAAATAAAAGGGCATCAAGAAATTTACTAAACCTAAATCTGATTGCACATTTATTTTCATCTCAAGAAGTTGTGCAATTTCAAAAAAAACATCTCAACCTGAATCCATATAAAAAAGTTATGGCCTCCAAAAGTTGGCGGTTTTTAATAGTGGCCCAGTGCCCGTTCATGCCCAATGCTCGACGGTGAAAGCCACCTAGATGGGCGATTAAGCAGTAACTGTCAAGTATCAGACCCCGCCCAAAAGGACAAATCCAATTATATTCACAGAACCAACAGCTAATAAGACAAGAACATGGTCGAGAAAAGAATCTCAATGTAGATCTCACCCACCCTCTGATACGAGCATTCAATTCCATTAGTGTGTGACCATGGGGACCTGCAACAAATGGCAAGACATGACGTCCAACAAATCCAAAGGAATTCCTCCAACTACCTTCACGTCAAGATTGCAATCGAAATTAAATAAGCATGGACTCTGACCAGTACAGTCCGGATTACTTCAGCACTTCAAGACGCCCAGATAGACCCAGATAAATCATCATCATGCCACGAGAACGCAATCGAGAACCATGCGTCGCAAGCTCCGACTTCTATTTAATCTTCTCGTCTATATTTCTCCATTGTAATTAATGACCCATGGGTTTCCCGTATCTATAAAAAATGGATCTTTCATTGTATAAGGATGGACATTTTTTTAGGCACAAAAATACTGCTAAGATTTGTCCTCCATGAG
The DNA here is from genome assembly GCA_037957365.1 of Torreya grandis. Lineage (NCBI taxonomy): Eukaryota > Viridiplantae > Streptophyta > Pinopsida > Cupressales > Taxaceae > Torreya > Torreya grandis. The sequence continues at coordinate 722,222 of JARHVA010006139.1, read as the reverse complement.
CCCTTTATTGCCTGAACCCAGTGACTAATGAAAAGAATGAGTTTACCTCTCTCCATGATTCTTGAATTTGTGTGTATTTTAATGGTTGTTGATCTTTGTTTGTGGTCGCATTTTCTCTCACATTGTTGTCCATCCATTCGCACCCATGTAGAACTTGGCTCTCTCTTGCAAGTCGTATTTTGTGTGCACCCGGGTCTATGCACGCCCTATTTGTGGACCGTTTGTCATCCCCATAGTGTTGCATTGTGTTCTGATGCCTCCATGCAAAATACTTATGCAAGTAGTGTCCATTTTGGGGACTGTAAAAGTTTCTCGTTTTCTACAATGGCTCTGTGTTCTTTAAAGCCGTCAGGGTGCTCGCAATATTCTTGGTGCATCACCACTTTTCGTTTCAACAAACCTCTCACCCTCTCCCTTTTTCCTTTGTCAAGATTAGGTTTAGCATTAGCAGTAAAATTCCTTTCTGCTCTTTGTAGGTTTGCGTGTTGGTCCTAAACCACATGCACTTAGATTAGAAGGAAGTCAGCCTTCTCCGGGGGTTCGTCCAAAGGAGCGCAAGAGTCCCACACCTTGGGGGATGATCCCATTGTTGCACCGAAGCCTCAAACTATTTGTGCATGGGGGAGGTCTCAAACATGCCCGCACAACATGCCCAATACTCTTGTGCCCCATGCCAAGCACTCACCCCGAGCCCCAAGCATTTTCGTGCCACGAATTATTGAAGGGTGCAAGCTTCGAGTGATAACAGTTTCTGGCACGTCTGGTGGGAGACAGTTCAATGATTCAGCGACGTGTTTGGTGCGGCCCGTAGCAAATTTGCAGCCTTGAAGACACCCCTCACGCACCTGGTGACTCCAAGTATTCCTAGTTTGCAAGAGATCAGTTCTCCATCCTATGCCAAGAGAAACAAGATCATCTTCAGGAGGTACTAACTTCTAGTTTATTGAATTGCCTTCCGCGCCCAGAAAAAGAAGGGTTAAAGCATCCTTATCTCCTGTTAAGAGAACTAGAAATTCAAGACAATCATCTCCAAGAGCTTGGTCTACTCCGCCTTTTGGTAGATTTCCCTAGCCAAGAGCAAGGTTGTTTCCCATTCAATTCATTATCTGTCCCACCAGCTTTTGTGACCTTTAATAAGGGCACTCCTTTGGCTCTAGCTCAGTACGATGATATCCCAGTTGCAGCTCTTAAGACCTTATCAGATGTCATTGGTGAGAATGAAACTACCCCCATAGAGCACATCCAAGATATCGCTAACATATGTTCGGTGCACCATATCATTGAAGACAATGTAGCAGTTAGGCTCCTTGCCACTTCTTTGAAAGGAAAGGCTCTCCAACGGTACAAGAGTATGATGCCTAATTCCATTCACAACTAGGACAAGCTGGGAGAGCAGTATACAATCAGTTTGAAGACAAAAGTGATCACTTATCCTTGATAGAGCAGCTCACCACCATTAGGAGAGCCCCGCATGAGCTGATGGGTGGTTTTAATTTCACATTCCAAAAAGTCTGGGACAGAATAGCACCTTTGTTGAAACCATATCCAAATATTGCAGTCTTATATTACTTAAGGGCTCTAAATAGTGATATAGTTGTAATGGTCCAATCCATGGGAGGCATACTTTCTGATGCTTACAACATTGTTGTAAGGGCTGAGAATTGTTTAATACAAGCCGAAAAGATTGCTCCCAGACTCCCAATGCCTCTCTTTCCAGAATTACCGAATAGCCATCCTACCCTAATGCCCATCCCTATATCAATCAACCCACCAACCCAAACTGTTGACCCTTGTGAGTTACATGAAGTCAAGGCATTGTTGCAACATTTTGGAAATTGGCTAGTGACTCTGAAGAGGCAGCAAGCCCAACATTCTAGGCCTTATCAGTCTTTTAATCAGCCTTATCAGCGTGTTAGGCAACCCTATCAAGGCAACATGCAACCCCAAGGCCAGCTCATTTATGCTAGACCATCTAATACAAAAGGGCCAACGCCATCAACGCTTCTAAAGCTCTCGTGCCCATGCAAAATAAGTTGGTGCAAGACCACGAATATGCTTTCCTTGCAATCAGCCACATAATCAAACTACTTGCGCAAATGGAGTGTTGAACCAAGCCTTGATGGTACAAAGCATATCATATCCCCATGAGCCAGCAAAGGAGTCAACCTCACAAGGAGAGGGGGTACATGTATAGGCACAAATACATGGTGAAACCACTTTGATGAATTGGCACGAGAATGAATTTTGCACCATAAATCAAAACTAAGTACCGACAGTCAGTAATCCAATGGCATATTACACAAGATTCAAAGGAAGGCGACAGAAGCGGAACCATCTCCTTCAGTTGGTTGGCCTTCTACTTCCCAAGCTCCAAGTGAAGCTACTAGAGGAAAGATAAACACCGAGACATCCCAAGCACAAGCAAGTCTAGCTGCTCAAAAGGGGAGTCGGCCTCAAACCAACGAAATCCCAACGAAAGATGCTATCGCCTCAAAGTCTCAACCAAAAAGAGCGTAGATCCCTTTTAACATTGTAAATCAAATGAAGAAAACGAACCTCAATGTAACTATGTGGGAGACGCTTTCCATCCCTTTTCAAGGGATTTGTTGCAAGAAGCATTGAAGGCCTTCCACCCGCACGAGCCAGCAAAGGGCGTTTCAGCTATTTCCACAAGTTTGTGCCAATTGAGAGGAGAATCTAGAAAAAGATGCAAGCCACCACCATTTTATATCTCCTTGATCATCAACCAGGTCCTTATCCATAACTGTATCATTGATTCAGGTGCAAGTAGCTCAGTAATGCCTAAGAAGATTGTTGACATGTTATAGAATATGCCCCAATCACAAAAGGTGTTGTCCAGTTAGATGGCACAGTTGTTAAAACAGTCGAGATCATTAAGGACTTGAGTCTTACTCTACATGCATGTCCTAACCTCTCCATCACCTAGGACATCTTTGTTATAGACCTCCCTCCTAATTTTGCCATTTGTCTCTCAAGGGACTTCACTGCAAAAATGGGTGGGTACTTGTCATCTAACTGGTCACACGTGCTCTAAGGACCAGATATGGGACCAAGGTAACCATCAAAGTTGAGCCTATTTGTAGGGATCTTATAGAGCCATACCTAATCTCATCGACATGAATTGTACAATACATAACCCAGAGGATAGTGCAATCCTACACGAAACTACCATGCCTTTAGAGGAGGTTCCCGATGTAGCACTGGACAAGTGGACTAATAAGCATTACAGGTTTGATCCATATAATTGTACAAAAGAAACGGAGTTGGGCACTTACTGCATCCATGAGGAGAGCCCTGTTTTGCCAAACCTCATGAAGGGTCAGGAGGACCTTGAAGGAATGTGGCAAATATATATTGATGGCTCTAGAAGCAAGAATGGCACTAGAGCAGGCATTGCACTGATCTCCCCTCAAAAGCAAAAGTACTTTCACACATACAGGCTGCAATTCAGCTACACCAACAAGATGGCCGAATACGAGGCACTGACCCAAGGCCTCCAATTGGTGCAAAAGAAGGGGATTAAGGCGCTGCAAGTGTTTGGGGACAGCGAATTGATTGTGAACCAAGTTAGAACCCAAGATGTCTCCAATAATCCCTTGTTAAAAGATAGAAACACAGGGTCTGGGATCTAATTGAAGACTTCAGCGCTTTCAATATCCAAGCCACCCCAAGGGCACAAAATGTTGATGCTGACAAACTTGCAATGGTGGGCTCCCAGTACAATTTGCCTCAGGAGGTTATGAAAGGATCAGGACAACTTGTCAAGCTCGTAGTAAGACCAGCAGTCCCAAACAATGCATGCAATTGGCAAGTGTTTGACAGTGATGAGCAAATCGTCAATTCCTTGCAAGATGAGGCAGAGTTCTCCATGAGGAACCAGTCACAGTTACAAGCCCAATATGAAGATCAAATCATTCAGCTGAAAAGCAACAAGCTGCCCAAGGGCTGGTCACCTTGGAGAACATCTTCAACGGCAAGAAGAGGAACATAACGGTCAAAAAGGATAATTGTGAGCAGGTGGTCATCTCTAATGGCAAGCTCTTAAAGACTGGAAAGGTATGTACTCAGCCTGAAAAAGAAGATTTTACCCACTTTTGTAGAAACTATGATTGTTAAGCAAGAAATATACTGAGAGGGGGGGTGAATCAATATATTATATATCTTTTACTTAATCTGATTTTCTTTTTTTTTAACCACTTAATCACACATTCAAGATATGCAATAAAACTGAAACAATAATATGCACCACACAAAAGAGAAAGAGACACCAAATTTTTATGTGGAAACCCAAAGTGGAAAAAACCATGGAAAACAATCTCAAGTATATAAATGAGCACCAACTCAAGTTACAAAGTTCGCAAGCACCAACTTGCAGGAGCACCAACCCCTTTGCCAAGCACCAACACAACAACTATTTGTAAGCACCAACCCACAGAGCACCAACCCATCTTGTGTATAAAACACAACTATCTCTCAATGTTGCTTACTCAACAAATGATAGAACTCTACAATATCTCCTGCTCTTCTCTCTTCGAAAACAAATACAAACCATGCGCTCTCTTGCATTTTACAAATGGCATCTCAAGCCTTTATTTATAGCTTTCCAAATGACATTTGGCATTCACCCTTTGTGACCCTTCAATCATCATGGAAAATGGCGCCAAACTTGCATGACCCTTCGTATCCTTGCATTTGAAAAGTCACATGGTGACTCTTCATAAGCAAATGCGTCCTTTCCTCTTTTGTCTTTATCTTGGTGACTTTTCGTATTCCCTAAAGTGTGCCTTCATAGAAAAATGCGCCATACCCTCTTTTGTCTTCACATGGTGACTCTTGGAATTCCTCAAGATGACTCTTCATGAGAAAATGCGTCCCTTTCCTCTTGTCGTTACCCCACGACTCTTTGACTTCTCCATGGGCCCTCTTTTGACTTATATGCAACCAAAAATATATTCGTTAATATTAAATAAATATTAACACATATTAGCCAAGATATGAATATTAAAAACATCATTAAATGCAATGGGGCCTTTATCACCAATGCTAGACCTTTGACATCAATGACAATATTTCTAACAATAATGACATATTCGCATGGAGTTATCGAGACCTCAAAAGTTTCAACCCGGCCTTGGCCCAGCACATAATTGAGCTACACCCCAACACCAAACCAATTAGGCAAAAGCAAAGGCCTATAAACCCCAAGCTTGAGCCCTTGATGAGGAAGGAGCTAGCCAAACTCATAGAGGCCACTATCATATTTCCAATCAAGCACTCCTCTTGGGTAGCTAACTTGGTTCCAATTAGAAAGAAAAGCAGGGAAATTAGGCTATGTGTGGACTTTAAGGACTAAATAAAGCATCCCTCAAAGATCACTATCCTCTTCCACCCATGGAGCAGATCCTTCAAATAGTAGCAAGCACTGAGAGGTTTTTACTTCTTGATGGCTATTCAGGCTACAAGTAGATACTTGTACAAGAGTCGAATCATTTCAAGACAGCATTCACTACCAAGTGGGGCACCTATGCATATAGGAAGATGCCTTTTGGGTTGACAAACACTAGCGCGACCTTCCAAAGAGATATGGATATAGCCTTCAGAGACCTCATCAATAACATGACCCTGGTTTACCTTGACGATATCATTGTCTTCTCCAAGCATGCGGCCGATCATTTGAGCCATTTGAATATGGTCTTCGACAGGTGCAGGGAGTTTGGGATGTCCTTAAACCCAAGCAAGTGTGTGTTTGTTGTCCATGAGGGCCACTTATTAGGGCACATTGTTTCCAACAAAGGGTTCGCCATTGATTCGAAACGGGTGGAAGCCATCTTGTCGCTTTCCCTTCTGCACCACAAGAACCTACAGATCTTCTTAGGGAGGAGAAATTTCATAAGAAGGTTATACCGGACTTCGCCACCCTAGTCAAGCCACTTACCTCTATGCTCAAGAAGAACGCCAATTTCAATTGGTCAAAAGAAGGCAGGGATAGCTTTGAAGCAATTAAGAGAGCCATCTCTCAAGCTCCTACACTTGTAAATCCGTGCTATGATAGGGACTTCATCCTCTATACTTTTGGCAAAGATGAAGGCATCTCAGTTGTCCTAGTACAACAAAATGATGATCAAATGGAACAGCCCATTGCCTTTTTCATCCAAGCGCTCAAGGATTATGAACTGAGGTATACTTTTGTGGAAAATCAAGTCCTTGTGGTCATAAGATCCCTTAAGAAGTTTAGACACATGCTCTCTAACAACAAAATCAGTAAGCTCGGTCGGCAAGGACATGGGCGAGAAAAGAGCTTGTTCGATCACTAAAGTGATGGAGTATGGCATTGACATTAAAATCATTAAGCTCATAAGGGGTAAAGGTCTATGTGAGCAAATGGCAACGGACCTAAGCACTGACAGCAGCGCAGTCCTTGTGCTTCGAGAAGACCGACCAACTCACTTTGCCTATCCTAATCATGATTCCCCTAGTTGGACCCAAAGCATGAAGGCTTTCCTCCAAAAAAAGGCATATCCACAGGGGCTTGACAAGACACAAAGGAGGCACTTTAGGTTGCAAGCCATCCCCTGTGTGCTTGTTAATGATGTGCTATTCAGAAAGAACATCAATGGAGTTCTCTTGAGATGTATAGAGCAAGATCTGTTTGACAAGATCCTTCAAGAGTTTCATGATGGACTATCAAGAGGCCACTACTCGCCAAATACTATTGCTATCAAGATTATGAGAGCTAGCTATTATTGGCCAAACTTGTTTCGAGATGCCCATAAGTGGGTAAGGAACTACAAGTGCGCCTTCTAAGCAGGCAAGCAGAGGCTAGCCACCTTTCCCCTACACCCGATAAAAGTTGGTCATCCCTTCGCCCAATGGGGCCTAGACTTCATTGGCATGATCAAGCCTCCCTCATGCGCCGGACACAAATGGATCCTTCCAGCCATAGACTATTTCACAAGATGGATAGAGGCAGTGGCGCTCAGGGAGGCAAATGAAACATCTATATTAGACTTCTATGAAAGTATCGTCACTAGATTTAGTGTTCCAACCACCATTATCTCAAATAATGCTATGGCCTTCGTTGGGACCAGAATTAGTGAATGGGCCGTCAAGTATGGCATCTATTTGAGCACCTCCTCGAACTATTAACCTCAAGGTAAGGGTTTGGCCGAGTCCACCAACAAGAACCTACTCTGTATCATCAAGCGAACCTTGGAGGAGAATCAAAGGACTTGGCACACCAAGCTCAAAATAGCCTTATGGGTAGATAGGATAACGCCAAATAGAGCAATAGGCAACTCCCTTTTCATGTTAATTTATGGGAGAGAAGCAAGGTTGCCTATGTCCCTTGAGTTGCCATCATTGGAGCTCGCCCACCAACTACAGCTAATTGAAAATGATCCTATGACAATCAGGCTAGCAAAATTAATGGAATTGGAGGACACTAGAAATCAAGTGATGCACACTTTAGAGTTTTAGCAGGGGCAGACAAAATAGACCTTTGATAAAAGTGTTGCTAATAGAAGTTTCAAAGAAGGGGATGTAGTGCTCAAATGGGATGAAGACAGGGCGAAAGTTGGAAGGCATCCCAAGTTTGATGCCATATGGAGTGGTCCTTATGTCATTACTAGTTGCAAACAAGCCAATGCCTTTTAGCTCTAAAGGCTAAACAAAGAGGAGCTGCATATCTCAAGCACTGCCCCTGAATGATCCCCCAGAGCTTTGCATAAAGTAGATTAGTTTTTTTTCTTTCCTCTAGGTGCTTCTACAGTAGTTAGTTGTTTTTCATTCCCTAAGTGCTTTCGCACATTGTTGTTGTTCCCTGCTTTCTTGCTTTGTTTTGGGAAGGCTTCAATTATTCAGATTATTCAATGATGGACCAGATGTTTATCAGACTCTAGTGCATACGAGAATTACACTTTCAGAGTAGGTAGATCTCTTAGGCATCAATGACTTCGTGCCCAATGGATTGCTTCACAGACTACTGGTCCCCGCTTAGTAGGCAAGCGGCCCACAGAAGTCCCCAGAATGTTGACCCTTCAAGTCACCATAACCATGAACTCCTTTAACACGATGGGCACGCACACAAGGTGCTTGCGCAAGGAGAAACACCACCCCCGGACTCAGCTCAGTGCTTCATGAAGCACGGTTCCTCAAGGTTTACAGGGAGTTTACGAGGCAACATTAAAAAGAATCAAGATTTTGCACTTTGCTAAGGTTTTGGCCTTCGCAAGGATCTGTGTCCAAGGACGAGTACGCAAAGACAAGGGCACGAGAGAACGCATGCATCCAAAAAGGAGTTGGGACCGCCATGCAAGTACTCAGTAAATGCAGCCCAGTGCCCGTTCGCGCCCAATGCTTGGCGGTGAAAGCCACCTGGATGGGCAATTAAGCAAAGACTGTCAGGTGTCAAACCCTACCCAAAAAGACAAATCCAATCTGATTCATAGAATCAGAAGCGATCAGCTCCAACTGACATAATGATTGAACTAGAGGTTAATAAGACAAAAGAGCATGGCCAAGAAATGAATCCCAATGTAGATCTCAGCGACCCTCTAATACGAGCATTCAATTCCATTAGTCACGTGACAATGGGAACCTACAGCAAATGGCAAGACATGACTTCCAACAGATCCAAAGGAATTCCTCCAACTACCTTCACATCTAGATTGCAATCAGAATTCAATAAGCATGGGCTCTGACCAGTACGGTCCGGATCACCTCAATACTTTGAGCTGCCCAAATAGACACAAAGAAATCATGATTGTGCCATGGGAACGCAATCGGGAACCATGCGCCATAAGTTCTGACTTCTATTTAATCTTCTCATCTATTTTCTCTAATGTAATTAATGACCCATGGACTTCCTGTATCTATAAAAGCCAAGTCTTTCATTGTATAAGGGTGTATTTTTTTTGGGGCACAGAAATGCTGCTAAGATTTGTCCTCCATGAGCCCTTTGTTGCATGAACACAGTGACTAATGAAAAGACTATGTTTACCTCTGTCCATGATTCTTGCATTCTGTGTGTATTTTAATGGTTGTTGATCTTTGTTTGTGGGCGTATTTTCTCTCACATTGTTGTCCATCCATTCGCACCCGTGTAGAACTTGGCTCTCTTGCAGGTCGTATTTTATGTGTACCCGAGTCTATGCGCACCCTATTTGTGGACCGTTTGTCATCCCCATAGTGTTGCATTATGTTCCCGTGCCAACTTGCGAAATAATTATGCAAGTAGTGTCCATTTTGGGGACTATGTAATAGTTTCTCGTTTTCTACAGTTGCTCTGTGTTCTTTAAGGCCATAGGGGTGCTCGCTATATTCTTAGTGCATCACCACTTTTCCTTTTAACAAAACCCTCACCCTCTCTCTCCCTTTTCCTTTGTCAATATTATGTTTAGCATTAGCAGTAGATTTCGTTTCTGCTCTTTGTAAATCTGTGTGTTGATCCCAAACCAAATGCATTTAGAGTAGAAGGAAGCCGTCTCTTTCCGGAGGTTCATCCCAATGAATGCAAGAGTCCCACACCTTGGGAGACAATCCCATTGCTGCACCGAAGCCTCAAACTATTCGCGTGTGTAGGAGGTCTCAAACACACCCATGCAATGCACCCAGTACTGCCGTGCCCCACACCAAGCACTCATGTCGAGATCCAAGCACTTCCATGCCATGAATTACTCAAGGGTGCAAGCTTCAGGTAATAACAGTAAGCAAACCACTTCCTTTAGAATCTCCCCTAGCATCTAATGCCAAGGTACTTCCCATGGTACAAAAGAAACTGGTAATGTGAGTTTGTCCCCATAGGGAGAGATTCTTCTTGTTAGCGTGTTGTCATAGTTTTTGACAATTTAAAAAATTAGCCAAAAAAAGAAACTGGTAATGTGGATTTGTCCCCATAGGGAGAGATTCTTCTTGTTAGCGTGTTGTCATGGTTTTTAACAATTTAAAAAATTAGCGAAAAATTATTTTTTTTTGCTAATTTTTAAGTTTAGGCTTAAAAATTTCAAATTTTGAAAAATTTGAAAGTTAATTAATTAATTGATTAATCGAAATCACAAGCAAAACATTTTATTTCCCCGAATCATGCAAATACTTCTCGTTTTCCCTTGTAAAAAGCCGTTGATTTTCCTGCAACTGTGCAAAAACTCATTAACTCTTTTAAGTTGTGTAGGTGTTTTTTGCTTTTCCCGCAGTTGTGTTAAAGTACCTTGACACTTTTTCAAGTCGTGCAATTTGTATTTTCGATTTTCAATGTGGTGCAATTGCAACTTTAAAAAATAATAATTAATTGAAATAATTTTTAATTATTTTAATTTGCAATTTGTTTTTTAAAATCCCGTTGCTGTGCAATTTCCTCGAATGCTTCCTCGAGTCATGCAAATTTGTTTTGACACTTCCCCAAATCATGCAAATGCTATTATTACTTCCCCGAGTCATGTGAAAGTAAAATTTCTTCTCTTTTAAAAATTTTGACGTTGTTACACACCGTTCAAGTGGTGCAATTTTATAATTTCATTTTTACACGCAATGCAATTGCACCAACACACTTCCACATTACTTAAGTGGTGCATTTTTTGTAAATTCACTTTTACACCATCTAAAATGCAAAAAAGGTGGTTACACACCGTAACCACCTACCCGCATTATAAATATGATTGTTAGGCTCATTATGAGGGGGGTGGGGGATTTTTGAAAAATAAAACTCTTAAGACATATTTTTGGAAGGCGAGATGGTATTACAACTCAACAAAGATCAATACAAAAGAGGGGATTTGTAAACTGTGTTCAAATTCTCTTCACGAATTATGACTGTGTACGATTCATTTGTATTCAAATCTTTGCTTTTGAAACTGTCATAATTGTTATCAATTAGTCTTAATGTGGAAATTACACAGTAAAATTTCTTTTTGAATCTATATGTTATTTCCACAAATGTGAAAAATCTCGATGGGTTTTAAGCAATATTTTAATTGTCTTTTACGAGTAAATATGGGGTGGTTATATTTGGTTTGCTATCAATATCAAAGAATCATCTCAGTGTATGTTTTGCACTCCTAAGAGTGTAATTATGTCTTTACCACCCATTGAATGAGGAGATTTCCATGAACACGGTGTCTCTCCTTCTTAGGCTATTCTAGTGAATATTTGTGTTTAGTCACCTAGAGTCGTCCTTCATTTTTTCCAGGATTATCATGGTAGCTTCTGTGTTTAACTAGCTATAATAATCTCATTCTCCTTTTATTCCTTTCCTTTCTCTATTTCCCATCATTCCCTTCATTCACCTCGTTTCCTTTCTATATATTTTCTGTGATTTCTAATTAAAAGTACAAAACCCCCAATAGAAAACATTTTTGCTGTAAATAGCTATGAAAGTTTTTCCCTTGTTTTTCTTTTGTTGGCTTTCAATAAAGGTAACTCCGCCTGCTAATAGAAAAAGGTCTTTGTCCCTGCGTTGTTGACTAACATAAGGACTCAGTTCCCACACTGTTAACTCAAAGTCACAAATTTGTCTCCCTGACAAATTTTTGAGCCAACATAGCGTCGTGCTCAAATAATGTAACTATTTTTTTTTGTTTGTTAGCTTTATGCTCAAATGATGTAACTATCTGATCCTTGGAGTAATATAAGATGCATTTTTTATTTTTTAAACAAAACAATCGAGTTTCCTTTATTCTAACGAAATACTCCACTTTTGCATCTAAAATATCCTTTTTCTCTCTACAATGCGCATCTCGTTGTAGCAAAAATGCTTGTGCATATTGATATAAAAAATAACCGCCAAAGGGATTATTATAAACAAAAACTAATGTTGGAGTAATATAAGATGCATTTTTTATTTTTTAAACAAAAACTAACATAAAAATTGAGTTTCCTTTATTCTAACGAAATACTCCACTTTTGCATCTAAAGTATCCTTTTGCTCTCTACAATGCGCATCTCGTTATAGCAAAAATGCTTGTGCGTATTGATATAAAAAATAACCGCCAAGGGGATCATTATATAACCTTCAAGCTATTTTAAATATACAATATAGCCTCCACCCCAAGGGAGTATCATATAGCCTTCAATCTATTTTAATTATACAATATAGCCTAAAATCTATCTTAAAGAAAGTCATATGGTTAGACAAGTAAGTATATATGGCATCATTCATATGAATTCATCTAGATGAGATTTCCTTCAAAGTCATTATTGAATGCTTTGGAGCAGGGAGATGGCTTTTGTCAAAAATACCATCCCTTCAGTTAGGATCCATCCAATCAATTAAAAGCACAAAAACCACAAATTGTTGTACACTTGTAACCAATTAAATGTGGTTAGTTGCTTGCATATGAGCAAACATTTGGGATCAAGGTTGCAGGGAGACATGCCTCCCCCCGCTCAAGATGCACCTCGGAGATGCAAATGCATTTCCAGTACTCGAGTGTGTATGGAATCATCTCTCGTATTTGGGACAATTGTCCAAGACTATCAACGTCCCGTGACCCATCTCCATTCACTCCTCTTCCATCTTCCAAAAAACAACTAAAACAAAATTAAAAACCATAAAAAATATTTTGTTCTTATAAAAACGAGATAAACTACATTTCATTACAACAAAAACAGCATATGTCCATTGATGATTGTAAAGAGATTTGTGGGATTGTTTCTATAGAGGCAAAGGGCATTTTTATGGAGGCAAAAGGGCCAAGGTGTACTTGCAAACAAGGAAAGCACATCGAACAACATAATTGCGCTAGGTATTTCATTCATTTGAATCTTCTATGCATTTTTTAGCATTAACTTGATTCGATTCTGCATCCGTCATTTTAATTTTGCCTTCATCGTTCTTAAGTTTTAAATTTTTCTATTGTGCACCTTTTTGGGTCATTCTCCATTTTTCTTTGGCATCATAGGTCATAAACTATATAAATTAAATTTGTTCTAGCAATGAAATGTTAATGCCAATGCAGATTGTTACAAATTATTGTGGCATTGACACTCCATTGCCATGACATAGACTAAAGTCTAGTAAAGTCTATAGAATATAGTTTATGACTATAGCTTGTATAATTTTATTTTTAATTTTTTCTTAATAATATTTGAATTGTTGATTTTATTGTTTTTTTTTTAATATAGGTAATCGCTTTTGATTGGAGTTGGGTTACGAGAGCATGAATAGCGACTAATAAGAGACAATAGCTGATCGCGCGTATGATCCTTGGTCGTTTTCATCTGTTTTCTCTTCAAGTCGAAATCGTTTCTTCTTTCTCTGTGCTTTCTTGTTAATTTCGTCCATTCTTGTCCTTGCGTCAGTCATGTTTGCCCTTCGAGGCAAACGTGAAGGCTCCTTATCTTAGCGTTTAGGTGGGCACGATTTTCTTCTCCTCCGCCTTTAGGTTTTCGTTTGCCATAGGAGATCGTGGAATTAAGTTGGCCCTAGTCGACGCGATTTCATATTTTTGTTTGCTTCTAAGTCTTTTCACTCTCTCTTTGCAAACTTGTGGTTTACCCTTCGAACCAATCAATATTGATCTCTGTTTGATGGATCCTTCCTCCATTCGAAATTTGGAAAAAGGAGACTCTTCTCATCTGTCTTTTCGAGATGTCCTACAAGGCCCTCGGGACCAGCATTTTTCCTTCACGTCAGGGGTGCGACGTCCATTCCAACCAATAAAAGAAGACCCCAGGAAAACTTCAGCTGGATGTATGAAAGCTACAGATGGTACTCCGGTGCTTAAAATTGCTATGTCAGATGTTCAAGCCAGTATGCAAAAGATTGAAGATCATGCCCTTATTGCTCAATTTTTGGGTTTTAAGCCATCTTTGTATGCTTTTAAGGATTGAGCCCGAAAAATGTGGAAAATTCAAGGTGAGCATACAATTTATGTCTATCCCAACAGCTATTTCTCAGTTTTTTTTGCTAATTATGCAGATAAAGAACAAATCTTTCAAGGAGGGCCATGGTTTTTTGGGTGAGAGGGTTTGTTTATAAACCATGGCAACCTCTTTTTAAAGTTGAAGAGGAACTTCCATCTGTTGTTCCTATCTCGATTCGTCTTTTTCGATTGCCAGCTGAATTTCGGAATCTAGTGATTTTTCAGGGTATTGGAAATTCTATAGGAAAATTCGTTAGGGTAGTTGATTCTTCTATTAAAATGAAGCAAATGGTTTATGCCCGGATATGTGTGTACATGGATATGAATCAACCTTTATCCAATAAAATTATCTTGGAAATTGGAGAAGATCACTGGGAACAACTTGATTATGAGAATATTCTATTTAGATGCCGACTTTGTCATGAATATGGTCATTTGGTGAAAGATTGTCCTCAGAAGATGAAGGATCAAAATTTGGAACAACCTCGCTCGAACGACTTTATTGTCCCATCAAAAAGAAAGACAGCTAAGGAAAAATCCACTGTCAAAATCCAGCAGAATAACACAAATGGATTCACAGTTCTTCAATCAGATAAAGCAAAGACAGATATGGAAGAGACGCAGGAAACCCAAGTCCCTAAAACTCAAAATGCTAAGGCCCCACAGTATGTTCAGAATGATCCTCTTCCTCAATCTTCATGTCATGCCTTGGTGGTACACTCAGAACATGTGGGAGATCTGAAAAGCTATCAAAGGAAACACATGCTCACAAAGGAACACTGGCAGGAAACAGTGGGAATGAAAATTGGAAATAGTCATACTCCTATTTTACCTTTATTGCCCTCATCTGTAGATATGACCCTTGTTGTGGATCCCCAATTGATGAGAGCCCCCACCGGAGTTCAACAAGAAAAACAGAAAAAATTACATATGCACTCAACTTTGAAAGCAAGAAGACATTCCAACCAAACCCGTATGCAAACAACAGGGCAGCAATTAGCTATTGCTGGTAAAGTAGGGGATTTGGACTCAATCTTTGAACAATATCCTCAATGAAGTTGATTACTTGGAATGTTCGAGGGCTAAAAGGTAGCCCTTCTAAAATTAATGAGATTAGATGTATATTGAATCGGCATCATCCTCAACTGTTACTCCTCCAAGAAACTAAAGCATCATTAGATTTTATGGCAGCAGTGGTTCCTAATATTAAGAAAAATCTTTAAGTAGTTTCTATAAGTTCACAAGGAGCTTCTGGCAGCATGGCATGCATCTTGAATCCTCAACATATACAATATCAAGATAGTGGGGGACATCATGGTGTTCTCTATATGGTAGTTAGACATGTAGCTGCTAATCAAATTGTTTTAATATTGAATATCTATGCTCCACTTCAGGGTGAAGCAAAAAAATCCCAATGGAATGTAATCTTTGATATTGTTGCAACTCATTCTGGATTACCTGTGATTATTGGGGGTGATTTTAATACTGTCTTATTCTCCCATGAAAAGCAAGGAGGGAACTCAGGGCTTGACGCTTCTTCAGGGAATATGTCAGATTTTATCCAAAAGATGCATTTGATTGATATCCAAACCTACAATGGACTTATGACATGGTCCAACAAGAGAGTGGGAGAAAATTGTATCTTGGAAAGATTGGATAGAGTTTTAGTCTCAGAAGAATGGTTAGAAAGGAGCATTATCCTTGTTGCTAATGTTTTGGATAATTCAGGGTCAGACCATTGACCAGTTTTGCTGGAACTAGGCATGTCAAAACCTTTTATCGCTCCTTTTAAATTCCAATTGATGTGGTTAAGAGATGAAAAACTACCCACGCTAATTCAAAAATGGTGGGGGGAAGGTCAACCCAGGTACAGTACCAAAATGTTTTGTTTTATCAAATGACTGCAACATGTTACTAATCAATTGAAACAATGGAATAAATCTGACTTTGGGAATGTTCATGGGAAAAAAAGGGAAATTTTAGCATCTCTGCAGGAAGTGAACCATCAAGTCCGAATGGAAGGGTACTCTATCGAATTACAATCAAAGGAAATTTCCTTAAGTAGGAATTAGCAAAATGGGACTTAAGAGAAGAAATTTTCTAGAAACAGAAGCCCAGAATTCAATAGCTAAAAGAGGATAAAAACACTTATTTTTTCCACAAGTCTCTTTTGGCTCATCGCTCTCATAATCATATTGCTTACTTGGATAGAGGCGATGGTACCCTGGTTAATAAGCAGGGAGACATACAACACTTAGTAATTCAGTATTTCTCTGGACTTTTCACAGTGATTAATTTAGATGGAAATGCTCAGCAATAGTTGCTTGATAC
Source organism: Torreya grandis (assembly GCA_037957365.1). NCBI lineage: Eukaryota > Viridiplantae > Streptophyta > Pinopsida > Cupressales > Taxaceae > Torreya > Torreya grandis. The sequence goes on along the minus strand of JARHVA010006139.1, from coordinate 706,014 downwards.
TATTCCAAACAGAATTAATGACGAGGACAATAATTTTCTAATGCAGCTAGTTTCAGAGGAGGAAGTCCGAAAAGTTGTTTGGGCTATGAAAAAGGGAAAAACACCTGGACCTGATGGCATCCCTATAAAGCTTTATCAAGAGTTGTGGGGTATTATTAAAAAAGATCTACTGGAAGTGGTGGAAGAATGTAGACAAGCCAAGACTGTTCTCATTATTATAAATCGGACTTATATTGCATTGATTCCTAAGAAAGAAGATGCTTTTAATATAGCTCATTATCGTCCTATTGCTTTGTGCAATGTTCTCTATAAAATCATTACTAAAATTATAGCTGAAAGGCTAAAGACTATTATCCATAAAGTAATATCTCTGGAACAAGGGGGGTTTGTCCCTCATCGACAGATTTACGATGATATTGTTTTAGCTCAGGAATCTCTTCATTATATGGGATTTCAAAAAAAACCAGCGATGTTTGTGAGACTGGGTTTATCCAAAGCCTATGATAGAGTGGATTGGTCTTTCTTGTTTGGCATCTTGTTGAAGTTTGGATTCTCCCCCCAATGGGTTCAATGGATATATGCTTGTATTTCTACAATTTCTTATTCCATATTAGTTAATGGGTCTCCCACTTCCAGCATTTTTGCTTCTCGTGCCATAAGACAAGGGGATCCTTTATAGCCTTTTCTTTCCATTATTATTGCTAAATCTTTGGGCAAATTGTTTTCTCAGAAAAGAACTCAGAAGAAATTAAAAGGTATTAAATTGGCCACTCGGGTTCATCCTTTGTCTCATTCCCAGTTTGTAGATGATTATTCCATTATGGGAGAAGCATCTTTAAAGGAAGCTAAAGATGAAGCTACCCAAATTCATAATAATTTGCAGCTCTTCTCAGCGGCTACGAGTCAGGGTATAAACAAGGAAAAGTCAAAAATTATTTTTTTCCATTGCTCACCTAGGCTGGAACATGATATTCTGTTTAAATTAGGATTTCAAAAGGGAGAGTTCCCCTAAAATATTTGGGTGTTCCTTTGGATTCTACAAGACAACCAGATTGAAATTGGCTGCCTATGAGGATTCTTCATAAATTTAGCAAATAGACTCATAGATGGTTATCTTCAAGAGGACGTATCACTTTGATTAAAGCTGTCCTACAAGGTATTCCTATTTATTTTTCTGCCCTTTTAAATATTCCTGCCAAAATTTTACATCAGCTGGATTCTATTAGCCAGAAATTTTTATGGGCAGGGGTTCAACAATTTAGGAAATGGCATCTGGTGAAATGGAAAACACTATGTATGCCAAAAAATGAAGAGGGTTTGGGTTTTATATCAAGTGTGCTAAATAATAAGGCTTTGGCTGCAAAATTATATTGGAGATTGTTGCAATCTCCCCATCAATTATGGGCCATCAACATTAGAGCGAAATATGCGGAAGGAGTGATGCCGCATGAGTTGATTCATCATTCCTTACCTTCTCAGGGATCCCCGATTTTATCAGTTCTTAAAATTGGTGAAGGTATTATCAAAAAACAGATTTTTTGGAAAATTGGGAATGGAGATCAAGGTAACTTCTGGACTGATTCGTGGGATGGAAACCCACCTTTGATTGAGCAGTACCCGGATTTTAGAGGTATCATGAATATTCTTCATAGTAGAGGAAAGAAAAAGGTTGCCCATTACTTGTAGAGATCATCTCAAGGGGTTGAGTGGATTTCTCCTTCTTCTTGGCAGGGCAATTTGTCTATGGCCCAAATCATTTTTTTCAAACTCTTCTTCACAATTGAATCCTTCCTCTTTCTTCCTCTTCTGATACTCTTGCTTGGGGAAAATCTTCGGAAGGGAGTTATTTAGTAGCCGAAGGATATAGTAGTTTGGCAGAAGAGCAGCCTCATCCTTGGAAGGATATTTTTGTTGACCTTTGGCAATCGGCTTTGTGGCCTAAGGTTAGATTCTTTATTTGGCTTCTTTTATATAAGAGGATTCTTACTGGGGACAATTTGATGAAGCGGGGTATGGTGGGACCTTTCTAGTGTCCTTTATACAAAGAAGCGGAACAAACTTTGACCCACCTTTTTTTCCAATGCCCTTTTGTTATATCCCTGTGGACTTCTTTGGCTGATTGGTTATATGTCAGTTGGTATCCTTCTTCGAACCTGGTGGAAATTCTTAGAGTTTGGAAGCGTTCGGTCTCCAATACTCAGGATCTTTATAAAGGAGTTTGGATTGCTATCTCTCTTACATTGTGGAATATATGGAAGGAGCGAAACAGGGGTATTTTCAAATCTGAAAACAGACACATATACCATGTCAAGGATCTAACTTGAAGCAATGTAGCGAAAACTATTGAACATAATGTGAAACTTCCTTCTCTTTTACCTGGCAAATGGAAAAGCATGATACACAAGTTAAATTTACAGGTAGACAAATTGATTTCTATTTCTAATATTAAATTATCGATGCCCACTGCTCTAAGAAAATGGCAGCCTCCTCCCTTTGATTTTGTTAAGCTTAATACAGATGGAGCAGCCAGAGGCAATCCGGGCCCAGCCAATCTTGGAGGGATAGTTCATGATTCTCTAGGAACTCCCATTTTTTTCTTTACTCATCAATTGGGTTTTTTTACTAATAATGTGGCTGAAATCTGGGCAATCCAGAGAGCTCTCCAGGAAGCAATTAAATTGGTTGTCTTAGAATTATAGTGGAATCTGATTCTAAGGTAATTATCCATCTTCTTTCAGCCAACAAGCAACATACTTCAAAAAATTGGTGAATTATCAGGATTCAGGGTAATATTCGAGTTCTTGCTAGACAATTTCACACTATTTTATTTCAACATGTTCCTAGAGATCAGAATAAGGTGGCAGATGCACTGGCTAATTGGGCTTTGGATCATCATAATTTGATCAATTTTTGTCCTCTATGTCTGACATGGTCTTCGAAGAAGCGAAATCAGCTTGAAAAGATCCTTCAATTAAATTCTATGGATGTATAATCTAATGATATGTTCTCTCTCTTCTTTCTTATGTTGTTGGAAGTCTAAGGATAAATCGAGTATTAGTATTATGGCTTGGCATTGTATTGATAATATTTTATTTCTATTAATATAATTTTTGGTTTTTTTTTGTTTGTTTTTTTTAAATCACTTTTGATTGGAACTATGAACCGGTCTGGGACACAACGGAGCCCATATCCCCAAGTGATTAACCACCACCTTGAATCCCAGATTTACAACCAACAGAGTTTGAGAATACCACCAAAAACCACAATCGGCCTTACATGCCCAGCAAGATTCGAACCTTGGTTGGGCTTGAAACAACCGAGCCACTTTACCAACTCACCCACATCTCATCGGCAATTTTATTATAATTTTTTTAATAACATAAATATTTAAAATTTAAATTAAATTGTTTTTTAAATTAATGATAAATTAATTAGATTTAAATTTTATTTTTTAATTTGAAAGATTTTAAATTATTGATTCTTGATTTTATTTTTTTCTATTGTTAATTTTAAATGTATTTTTTTTTTATAGTTTAATTTTATGTATATTTAATTTTTAAAGCTTTTTTTATTATATTTTTTATTTTATTGTTTTTTTTTTGTTTTATTAATATAAAAATTTAAAACTTATATTAAATTGTTTTTTAAATTATTGATAAATTAATTTTATTTTAATTTTAAATTTTATTCTTTTATTTTTTTTATTTGAGAGATGTTAAATTATTAAGTTTAGTTTTTTATAATTGTTAATTTTTTAATTATTATTTTCTTATAATTTAATTTTTAGTTTATTTAATTTTTAATCATTGTAATTCATTAATTTTAATTTAGTTTAATTTTTTTATTTTGTATTTCTAACTTTTTCCCCCTTTTTTGGTTAGAATGTTAATAAGGAAAGATGCCCTATTCTTGTTATTGCTATGGAAGACATTGCAATCGTATTTCAACAAGAAAAGGAAGTCACAAAACAACAGTTATCACCTACAATCTTTGTCAAAAAAACTTTCAAGGAACTTACACAAGGCTAAGGGCTCAATTTTTCCGCACAATGGGAAAAGGCGTTGAAGCTTTCCCAAATGTGGATCAATGGTATGACACTATGAGGGAACAAAAAAGCGTCGATGGCATAGGGCCTAATTTAAGCGCACGCACTTCAACAACAATTCTAACTCAATGTTAGCATAGAAGAAATCAAGGAAACAAAAACAAAGCTAGATGTGTCCTCTAGACATGTGACAGATGCAACATAAGGTGCGTGGTCTTCTCATAAGAGACCAAACATTGGTAGTTCAAACCCACGGGAAGTATGCAAAACATGTATGGTCGAGAGACAGTTGATGCAATGATTGTGTGCTTCTTATATACGAATGATATACCAATCAATGTTGCTCGCTCACCTTATTATGATGAAATAGTTTGTGCCATTAACAAATCAGTCGGCAAGGTATAAACCCCCTAGATATAAGAAGCTTTGCATGACTCTTATTAGCAAAGAGAAAACGAGCATATAAAAAACAAACTACACCAATTAAAAGCGTGTGGTCTACAGAAAGTTGTAGCATTGTCATGGACGGCTGGACTACTACTAAAAATCATTCAATACTAAATATTATGGTAACTTGTACCAAACGCCCTTATTTTTTTTAAGGCAATAAACTGTTCAACGCCAAAGAAAAATACAAAGTTATTGAAGAACAAGCTATGTGATGCAATTGAGGTGTGGGTATCACATGTTGTCAAGGATGTTACAAATGTTACCTCGGTTTGTAAAACAATTGGCTTGTTAATACAAAAAAAATACAACCATGTATTTTGGATGCCATATTGTGTGCATGCATTGATTAATGCACTCAAAACACTGGCAGGTTTTAGTGGATTTCCGAACTCATTGAAAAGGGCAGCAAAATACTGAAATTCATATGAAATCATCACCACACACAGGCTATTTATCGGAGATTTGCTAGGATGGAGCTCCTCAAACCTACAAATACACGGTCTGCTTCTTTTTCCAAACTTCTTGAACGTCTTTAGGAGGTTAAAGGGGCCTTCTGTTCCATTGTAGTCAGTAATACATGGGCAGCTTGGAGGCAATCTACATCAGAGACTGCAGTTGAAATCAGACAAATGCTCATTGATGATTGTTTTTGCATTGATGTTAAATATGTTGTTGACTTCATCTAACCCATTCATGTAGTAATCCATTTTGTAGATTCAGACAAGCCATGTTTGGGGAGGTTTATGAATAAATTGATTCTATATGTAAAAGAACAAAAAAGTCAGACTTACGGGATCCTTCTCTATATCCTTTGATTAAGGAAAAAGTACATGGAAGATGGAACAAACTTAACCACACCTCTACATTGTGTTGCAGATTCAGACAAGCCGTGTTTCGAGAAGGTTTATGAATAAATCAATTCCATGTGTTAACGAATAAGAAAAGTCACAAACTTAAGGGATCCTTATCTATATCCTTTAAGGAAAAAGTACATGGAAGATGGAACAAACTTAGCACACAAATACTTTGTGCTACCTAGGCTTTAAAACCCATGTGGTATGGTACAAATGTCACCAAGAAGAGGGCTCCGTATGAGGACAAAGAGGTAATGAAGGGATTTGACGGCCGACAAGATGAGCCTTCTATAGTGGAGGCCTTGTATGATATATGTGCAAAGAACCCAATAGAGTGGTGGTGAAACCTTGGCAGTGAATCAGCTGAATTGCAATCATTTGCAATACGATTACTCTCACAAGTAGCCAGTTCTTCATCTTATGAGAGGAATTAGAGTGCTTATAGTTCCATTCATTCATTGAAGAGGAACCAATTAGGGCAAAGACAGTAGAGAGCCTGGTCTTCATTGCACATTTTGTCTTTTTTTTCTTGTAGACCTTGGGTATCAAGAGGGTCCTTATTCAATATGGAACTAAATTCCCCTAATGGAGCAAGAAACATAGTCTTGGAGGATAAGGAGCTTGAATCAAATAGGCTTAATGATTTATCTCCTATTCGATTTCCAACACCGAAGCCAAAACTTGATAGTGATGAGTTACTAGATAACATGTTGAATCGTTGATAGAGCCCTAGAAGCTAATGATATAGTTGATGCAATAGTTGACCCTATTCCATCAAATGAGATATGATTCACATTCACATTTGTGATTTTTTGTTTTCTGCATGCCCATTTATCAGCATTTCAGTGTGTTAAAATGTACCTTGACACTAAATATGATGAGATGAGATGAAATATCAATATAATTTACAATCACTCTTGTGACCTTGTCTTTTGTTGACATCTAATCTATTTACTTAAAAGTTTTAAGTTTAAAAAAATACTTTTTAATGCATTTTATATTTTTTGTAGTGCCACGGCCATTGTGTATTTTTTTTCTAAATTTTATATATTATTATATAATTATTATTCTTTTTCCATCTCTGAGTACTCATCTCCTATTTTTTTGAAAAATGGTGTACAAGTACCCATACTCACCTCCTAGTAGCTATGCTTGGGATGTAACATGCATCACCAAACACTTCTAACCGCACTTCATTAATGAATGGCTATCATTTTTAAACCTTCAACTCAATGTTGGTTATAATCTCAGCTGACTATTCACCTCTTATCGCAATCATAGGATATTATGACCCCACTACCCATAAAGAAGAGGACAAATGCTTGCAAAATTTCCCCCTTGTGAGTTTCCAGTCTCTCTTCTAACGACAACTATAGAAATATATGAGTAGATCTGCTTGAAAAAGATAGTTTTTTTTTTTTAAACCAAAATTATATTATAGAAAAATCAAAGTGTACATATTCGAATAGCCAACCCTGAAAGCTAATAGTCCAAGCTTGGGCAGTAAACATAAAAGAAGCCATATGAGTAATCATTGGTACAAATCAAAATTAAGGATCTTCCTCAAATCCGCTTGCAGCTTGGACGACCACCGGAAAGGAGGCAAACCATAACAAGTAAGGTTGTGGTTATCAAGAGACTAGTTGGCCAATCGATCCGCTACTTCATTACTTTCTCTAGCAACATGACTGAATTGGACTACCTCAAACTTTTCCTGCAACTTACGAATTTTCTCCATCTCTCTATCTATTTATCAATTTTCGCTAGGATCTCCCTTTGGATCAGATAATAAGCTTACAATTACCTTGGAGTCGAGTTCGATTTGGAGTTTTTACCACCCAACTTTCAAAGCTTCTTGCATCCCTTTGTAAACAGCTACGATTTCCACTAAGTTATTAGTTATATATCCCACCTTTACAGCAAAAAAGAAGGCAATTGACCCATCAAAAGATCTACCAATACCTCCAATACTAGCTTGCCTCGAGTTACCTCTTGAAGCACCATCCGTGTTCAGCTTCCCGTACCCAATTAGAGGGGCCGTCCAATGTCTATTCACCTGAGCCTTCTTCCTTGGTCGATAGGCAGGCATTGTTGAAGTCCTAGGTTGCAAAGAGAGTTGGTGGCATAAGTGGTCCCATTCCAGCATTAGAATTTGAGGCAAGCAAATGTTACGCTTGATAGATTCTGCAATATTGATTTTGATCTTCTCCCAAACATAAATGATATCTCTTCTGTCTTACCGGAAAATTCTCCAGTTCTGTTCCTTCCAAATGTTCCAAAGCAAAAGAGAGATGCCAGACCACAAAGTCGGAAGGAAGTTTTGACCCTTGGGCAGGAGGCTTTGCAATTCTCTAATCAGTTGTTATAATGACTGAAAACTCACCCAGGGAAGATTACACATTTTGGATAAAGGCTGCCATAAGTTGACCACCAATGGACATTGGAGGAAAAGATGAGTTATGGTTTCCTCATTATCAAAGCACAAAACGCATCGAAAGAGACCATAAAAGCCATGTCTAATGAGATTCACTCCAGTTAAGACTCTCCTCTTGAAGACCAACCACACAAAGAAGCTCACCTTAGGCCATAAAGCAAGCTGCCAAATATGGTTGAAGATATCCTTAAGAGGATGAGAATTACGCCTAGTTAGAGAAGCATAGCTTGAAGAAACCATATAGACACCTATAGAATTTTTCCCCCAAGCCAAGGCATCAGGCAATGGAGATATTGAAAGAGGGTGAGCCAAAAGAATATTATTTATCCATGATTGTTGCTCCTGTCCAATTTGAATTGGCCATTGAAGAATAGGAATCCAACATTTTCCAATCTCCCAGGGGTGATTGGTTACCTTACAATAATGAGCAATCTTAATCCATCCCTTTTCATGCATCGCCTCCATCACTGTCTTTAACTCTGGGTACTAAGTAATGATTGACGTAAACCCATCCCACGAATCAGTCCAGAAGTTGGCATTTTGACCATCATTAACAATCCAAAACAAATGTTTTTTTATAAGATATTCCCCCACCTTGAAATGCAAGAATAGGTGACCCTTTAGGAGGAAGGGATAACCTAATAATTCTCTTAGGTGGATTATTTTCAGCATATTTGGCTCTACTATTGGCAGCCCACAAATCAATAGGAATTGTTGGCCAAATTTGGCCCACATACCAAGTTGTGCCTAGATGGATTAAATTGCTAATGGATGAGCGGATGAACAAATGTTCTGGATGGAATGAGTGGACCAGAGAGATCTTATAGTGCTCATAAAGCTTTTGAAACACTTTAAGTTTGCTTAAAGTGTATTTTGTCAAATTCTAAGGGACAGGTCTGCAGAGCAAAGAAGAGGTTTTTGAACAGGTTTCATGGTGAAACCAAGCAGTTAGGGGTCATAAATGCAACAACATTAGGCCTACATAGTGCTACGAACTCCATCAAAACATCTACAGACTCTATCAGCATATACAGATTTGAAGATCGGTTTTGGAGCAAGACTTTGGTGGCATTTTAGAGCATGTTGCATTAGGGTTTTACCCTACTTTGAACGCCACACTTGGGCAGACTTGGAGCACCCATCTTTGCGGGCAATTTCACTTGTTTGGAGGGTGATTTGAAGCAGCAATCCCTAGGCACACTTCATGGAGGATTCGCCCAGCTAGGGTTCATCATTTGCCTTTTATTTTGCAAGTATTTGGTATGTACAAACATATTTTATAGGTTCGATTTGTAGTGCAGAAATCTAGGCATTGTTTGTCATGTTTATGCCCTAGGATTCATTGTAAAAATCAGATCAGAACTTTTAAATTTGTAGTAGCAGGGTTTCTCTAGAAAATCAGAATTGGTTGTTGCATTTGGATGCCCTATGTTGTACTTTTCATGGTGGATTTCATGTTTGTTATGAATGTCAACTTGTAGCATCATTTTGCCATGTTTATTTATCATGTTTGGGCATATATATGTTCATTGTGATTACATGTTTAAAATCAAAAAATAAAATCATAAATTAGGGTTTTGAGCATAAAACTAACGAGCAGAAATTTAGGGCAGAATTCATAAATTTATTTTCAGAATTTTAGGGCAAATCCCATTGGGGATATTTTAGTGGTATCAGAGCTTGGATCTTGCTAGCCTATTGGGTAAAATCAGTTGATTGCATTTCAATTTGGGTCGATTTTAAGTTGTGGACAGCAAGTTAATTAATTATGAGAAAGATGCCTAGCATCGAAAAGATCATGAAGGACCTTGCTCAAACACAGAGAAGGTTAGTTCATTATGAAGATTCTCTTTCAAGACAATCTAGGCACTCTAGTGACTCATCCACATCTACAAGTAAAGGTTCAACACAGCAGAACAGAATGGAAGAAATACTTAGCATGTTTGAGGAATATGATACTCTACCTCAATATGTTAAGAAAAAATTACCTTTCATTGATTTCATAGACTTGCATCCAAGGCAACACTACAAGACTAATTTGGCAAAGAAACAATACCATATGATAGCTCTTGATCTACTTGCACAAGAAGAGGATAGAAAAAATACAAGTGAGGTTTGCAAAGTTCTACATGAAGAATTTGTTAGGGATGCTGATTTGACTCAAGAGGACTTGGGGACAGCCTTGGGTAATGATTTGTCTACATCATCCTTGCAAGAGGTTTCACAAGAGGCTTCTACATTAGAGGCTAGCATAGAGCATGTTAGTGATATGGATAGCAATAGTATGGATTCTTTGGGTGATCTCAACGCATCTTCTAGTGTGATAGTTGATTCCAATAATGTCACATCACCTACACATGATGAAAAATCAGATTATGGCAGCCAAGGATATTTGGAACAAAAGCCTTTAGTTTGGGAAGATTTGCAAGATCATTTGGTGGTGAAGGAAGATAAAATAACTCAAGCATTAATAAGGATGGATATTACTCATAAGCACATTGAAAACCTCATTTGGACAGCCCAAAGAGAGGAAAGACAAAAAGGAATGGGACATGGTATCTCTCATTCACATTTGCACTCTTTCAAGGAAGCATTGGAGCTGATGAAAAATGACTACTTGCAATTGCTTAGAGATAGAGACATGACTGTCAAGTTGGTGAAAGATAAAGATAGGGAGATTTTTGATCATTGTCTTCTTTTGAGTATGTCTAATCATTCCTTACATAATTCAGAAAATCGGTCCTTTATAGCAGCTACTCCTATGGTGCAAGATGACAAGGCAAATGGTGTAGGAGTTGAACAAGTTGAAGAAAAGATTGAAGAGCCTCACAAGGACATACCTTGCAGCTTTGTGACATCTATTGATGAAGACTTCTTTGAGCCACTTCCTCCTCTAATCACTTGGGAAGAACATGAGATAAATCAAGAATTGGTGGTATTTGATGACTCCAAAGAAAGCATAGAAGAGGATCCCAAAAGTCTGATTTGGGACAGTGATAATTTACTTTCTCATTCTCATGAGATTGCAGCCCTTACACATGGAGAAACTCGAATGAAGAAGAGTCTACAAGTGTGGGCACTCAAAGTGCAAGTGATAGGCATTAAATTTTCAATGAAGATGCACTTCTAAAGGTGGAAGACATGACTCAAATATATCACAACTATTCTGATTTTTATGACAGCAGTCATACTTCTTTTCATCAACATGAGATAACAACCTTGTTACATGAGGTTGATGGTATTATGGAATCTTCCTATGATAGCACTCAAGTTGTGGGTGATAAACATGAGGAATATAATACGGATTCAAGCCACAAAGGTCATGCATTTGTTCATCATTCCAAGGAAGATTTCAAAGGCAAGGACAAAAAGGTTGAAATCAGTCCCTATTTTCTGTGCATGGATAGCAGTGGTATATCTTCTCTTTCTCATGATATGGCAGCCTTTAATCATGAGAAAAGGAGTGACATAAGTGCTACTTTCGTTGGTACACAAGATGCAAGTAGAGGACATGGAAATTTTGATGTTGCATCTCATTTCAGGGCAGGTTTTAGACACTTTGGAGCAGCTGATATAGAGCAGTCCCGAAAGCTGAATGAAGGTTGGCTAGAAAGGGCAAAGCAAGCCAAGTTGACGGCTCAACAAGCCAAGCTCCATCTTCAACACATTCATGACATTCATCACTCCCTAGAAAATGATAAGCAAAGTTTGTCTAATTCTGAAATTTTTGTTGACGATCATTTTTTTGAGGATGATGATGATTTTTGTAATAACACTTATAGTGGACCAGCCACTCAAGAGTTGTCCTTGGTCGGTAATGAAGGCATCCACAATCCATCTTTGGATTTGCTACCCATTTCATATGATATGGCAGCTATCTAATTGTTGGTTGGTGATTTAATCCTCTTGGATTCTTCATTGGTTGATAGCTGTCCTACTTGGGTTTCCATTGCACATTCAAATTTGGCACGGTTTACATCAGCTATTGAGTTGTTTGGGAGTGTGTGGAGACATGTCTTTTTGGCGGACATTGCGTGTGAGATGGATTTCCTTGTTTTGCACGAGTACATTGACACATATGACATCATTTTTATTGCTGGTCAAAGTTACAACAGCAGTATGGGGTGGCCTGGTATGTTGATTTTTGGACATGTGAGAGTTGCTTTTCACATCCTTTTGTTGGTCTACCTTCTTGGATGGATGATTCATAAGGATTTGGTGAGAGATTTCCACTTCATCTCATACCACAGGTTTGATATATTGGTTTGGGATCTAGGTATTGACATGGATGATGCATTGGTACTCAATGATCGTGGTGAATTGCTTCAGGTGTTATGGTTATATGGCATGTATATCAGAGTGGAGCAGCGGATTGGCATACGATTGCTTGAGGGCAAGCAATCCCAGGAAGGGAGGACTGTAATGTCCCCGTTTTCGGCATGATCACTGAGATATGGTGGACTAGATTATTCGTCATCTTCGTAAGCTATTCCAGTTGGTAAGGAGATGAAATTGCAAAGGAAAATATCAAGTTGGGAAAAACTTTCTATTTTTGGAAAGTTATTATAAAATGAATTTTTATAAGTCAAATGAATATTTGACCTGGGGAAATATTATTATAATATTCTAATAATTAAATAATAATTTATGGAGCCATCCCCAAAAGGAGTGACCCACTTGAGAGGGAGTCATAAGGTGAAAATTGAGAAAAAACAAAGAAAATTAATATTAATAAAATATTATTATGTTATTAATTATTTTATTATTTCTTATGGGGACACCTAGACTTGAAAAGGAAATAACATAAAGTGAATTTGGAGCCTAGGTTGGAAAAAGAATAAAAATGAAGTTTTAATTAATTTAATTAAAAGTGACTTAAGTGGAAATAAATAAATATTATAACGTCACTTTATTTAATTTTGGAGACTTCTAGAGGAAATGTTGTGTTGGAGTTGGAATCATCTAGAAGCTCCAGCTGAACTTATAAAAAGAAGGTTGAGCAAGTCTTTTGGCATCCATTCACATCATATTTTCTCGAGTTTTATACTCTTTGGCTGCAATTTTACTAAGCCTTCATTCCAAGGACGAAAACCCTTGCGAATGTGGTGAGTTGGACGAAACCCTCGCTCATCATTGTGGAGGATTCATCACGGAGTCCTAATTGTGCTTCATTGGCAACATTTGGAGGAGGAGAACTTCATTGCATATTCAGATTTGAAGATCAGTTTTGGAGCAGCACTTTGGTGGCATTTTGGAGCATGTTGCATTAGGGTTTTACCCTACTTTGAGCGCCAGCGCCCATCTTTGAGAGCAATTTCACTTGTTTGGAGGGTGATTTGGAGCAGCAATCCCTAGGCGCACTTCATGGAGGATTTGCCCAGCTAGGGTTCATCATTTGCCTTCTATTTTGCAAGTATTTGGTATGTACAAACATATTTTATAGTAAGAACTTTCAGATTTGTAGCAGCAGGGTTTCTACAGAAAATCAGAATTGGTTGTTGCATTTGGATGCCCTATGTTGTACTTTTCATGGTGGATTTCATGCTTGTTATGAATGTCAACTTGTAGCATCATTTTGCCATGTTTATTTATCATGTTTGGGCATATATATGTTCGCTGTGATTACATGTTTGAAATCAGAAATTAGGATTTTGAGCAGAAAACTAAAGAGCAGAAATTTAGGGCGGAATTCAGAAATTTATTTTCAGAATTTTAGGGCAGATCCCACTGGGGATATTTCAAACTCCCGCATTCACCAGAAGATCAGCTGTTTTTCTCTGCTATTGAAAGCATTGAGTCAAGGAAGATTTGGCAAAGCTTGTAACAGAACTTCAGCTTCTTCTTAAAGAGCTTTAGCTTCCACTCATTGCAATGCCCAAAGTTCATTGAGTTTATCACCAAAAGTGAGTCGACCTTGAATCAAACACGGTCATGGTTTAAATATTTTTCCAGCTTTAAACTTTGAATTAGTGCTAAACACTCAGCCTGATTATTGCTTTGGTCTGCAGTAAGGTAGTGAAGCAAAAAAAGAAACTTCCACGAGAATCTCTGCAAATGTCACCATTTCCCGCCTTACCAGGGTTCCCTCTCAAGGCGCCATCAAAATTAATTAATCTTCACACCACCTTCACAAGGAGGATGCTACTTGAGAAAGCTGCAATCTGATATATCTGAACATGAACTGTCAGAATTCTAAGCTTTAAACCTGTTGCTAGATTGTTGTAATTATTTGATACATTAAGTACTTAAAAGTGCATTTCAACCAATAAAAACAAAACAGCTAACAAATAGCTGTATCAGCCTGAGGGCTGTAGTGCAGCAGTGGGCAAAAGGGTTCACTAAAGCTGTGTCGTAGATTCAAGCCGCAAAATTGGCTCACCAAAATATGGTTGTAACCATTCATTGATTGGAAAAAAAAAGAAAAAACGTATGCCTGTATCAGTAGAGACAATTTTTTGTCTCTTCTAATTTTGAAATCCTATGCGGACTTAGAAAAGGAAGACAAATCTTTATTTGTGGTTTATGGGTCACTAACAGAAATTTATGTTCAGATTTTTAATCTTTAAAATCTTTTGAGATGCTGTTATCAATCTGCCATTGAAACTATGCCGTACAGTCCTAATAGATTGAAATATTGCATATTTATGGATATTAAATCATGGGTATTGCATATTTATATGATCATTCCAGGCCAAGACTTCAAATCTTTAGCAGCTTCATCAAATGCAGAATAATCCAATACCCAAAAACGAAACAGAAACTATTATAAATAGAATTGCTTTACGGGATGGGAAAACAAGGAATGTAGAAAGTGGTAAAAATGTATTGTACCTTTCCGTGTGGCCTTAAGCGAAGATTGCAACAGGGCTCGAAACCTGGACATATCGGAGAACACTCCTCAAATGTAATCCTCGAAATCAGTGTGTTGTGAAGCTTTCTATCGCAACACACTGATTAGTCTAATACCGTCCAGAGCAGCAAATGATTCGGTCATTAGTGATTTTCAAATATATGAAATCGGAGGGCCTCCGATTTGCTCGGCTATGTAGGCAGCGGTCAGACTCAGCCGCTACATGTTAAGGAATATGGTTTTAAGCTCGGCTTGAAAGCAAAGCAACAAAGCAAAGGAAATGAAAATTTTCTAAGGTCAAATTCCTGAGGATGATGGTTGTTTGTTTATATTCATCCATGAGGGTATAAGTCTTTGTAAGTATTGGACGCGGAGAATCAAATGGTTGAGCCAAGGATCATGTCATGGATGATTTTGATGGCATGAATGTCCTTTATTTGTAGGTTCTTATTATTTCTGAGATATGCGTTAAGATGTCAACATTCTATGTAATTCAGTGATTCTATGTGAATGCTACATATTATAGCACGCACAAAAAAATAAAAAGTAAGTGAAGCTTCTTATCAAACACCCTCGATTAATATTTTGGTGTGGGTTTAGATTTATAAGTCAATTGTTCTGAGTTCAAATCTTAAATATGAAAAAATGATATGTTCTATGTTAAACAAGGTTAAAAATCTTCATTTAAGAGAAACTACAATAAATCAAAAAAAATGTCTTACCAAGCACCCGGTTTTATGAGTTCACATTATGATTAATAAATATAAGATCGAACTTGTGATGTTTTGGCTTTACTAAGGTTTTTTATGTATCACTTTAGGTTTCTTGTCTTGCCCTTTGGGGAAATCACATTGCCTTTTGAAGGATATTCAAGGCTTGAGACTAAATTAATTTATCTATTTAATTTCGCCCTTAGGGTAGTTTAAGCTTATTTGTATGGTTCTAAACCAAACAATTATGGTTTTGAATTAATGACTATCATTATTGTTATTGTAAACACTTAATTTTGGTACAAGATTTTTTATTGCAATATTTTTAGTATTATTTTGTACATGTAAATTATTGTTTCAGATTAAGGGCTTATTAATATTGGGTTGTGTGTTTTTGTCTTTCTCATTCCTCTCTATGTGAAAATGTGGTCCATTTTTTTATTAGATAAGGTAAAATGCTTTTGACTAAAACTATGAATTGGTGCTAGGATTCAATTGGGGGCCTGGTCCCCCAAATAAGTGAAAAATATAAGCTCGCCATGAAGCAAATAACAACCGCTAAGATAAAAAACTTCAACCAAGAGACAATGTAAAAACCAAACAGGGACAAAGACCCTTTAGCGAACCTTCAACTAATCCACCACAAAAAGCCCAAAAAAATAGGAGTAGAATCCATTCAAAAAGATTCTAAAATGTACATATCTGGGCTACAAAAGGGTCAATAGCCTCAACCACAAGCTAGACCCAGTTTTCTCTCACACCTTGAGAGAAGGTCTTTCATCGTCTATTGAGAGTTGTTGCGCACCAAGTCTACAACATCCAACCTTAGTAATTATGTCTTGGATCATTTTCTTTTCTTCTTTGTAGTGGAACTAACATCAGATTTGGGTTTACTAGGCTACAAAAAGGGGGATACAACAAGCACAACAAGGTTAGATGGGGGGAGAGGTGAAGGGACAACGAAGGAGGGGTAAGTTGTGAAGGGGAAGTAAGTGAAACAAGCCCCATCTATAGGAGCGGGGAAGGGGGGTAGAGAGGGGGAAGGTAGAGCCTAGTAAGAAAGCTCTAGAGAGCGCTGCCCAAAAACTAGGTTGTGGGAGCCAACTTTCTTCTTTTGTACTTGATGTGTAAGGGGGAAGGGAGGTAAATGAAGAACTGAAGAACACCTTGCCATCTTGTGGCCTAAAAGATTACACTAAAATTAGTGAAAATAAGGCATTCATAATTGAGGTATTGAGTCCACTTACCCCTGGAAAGACAACACCACCGAATGGAAGAGGGGTTTGGAAAAGTCCATGAGAGCACATACTCTCACAAATCTGCTATTCAGCAAACTCTAATCTATTTTAACAAAATACCCCACTTTGTTGACCAACTTCCTGAGAAGCTCCTCCTTTCGCATGAGAGGAGGTAGGTGGTAAAATTTGATCTAGAGGGGTGTTAAAGAGATCTTCACTTTTGTCAAGTCAAAGAAAGGAGACCATGGAAATAAAGAAAATCTAGAGTTCTAGAAGAACCGCAACCCTGAGGACTAGACAAAATCTTGATCCGAAGATCTTTGAAAGGTAATTAGAAAGAAACCAAGCCCGATCAGTGAGAAGAAAGGCGCAACTAGACCTTTCCAAGAAGACTGAGCCCACAAGGAAAGATCCTCAGTAGAGGGGTGGGAACCCACACATTTAAGAAAAAACACTTTGCTGCCAACATCAGCTTCTAGGTCTGCCATGGAGGAGTATGAGATGAACAACTCAAGGGCAAAGTTGAAAAAAAGGATTGGGATGAACCCCAAAATGTGGTGTGTTATTCCTTTTCTATCTATGTTTTATACGTTTTGTCCCTATAGACATGGATTCTCTGGCTACATGTGTTTCTTTTTTGGGATAGATTTGTCGATCCCATCGATTCTCCCTTGGATGGACCATGTGGGCCTGCCAATATTGTTTTCTTTGGTTTTATGGTCCTTTCTACCAATTGTCACATCTTTTCAATGTTTGGATCTGTGTGTTGGTATTTTTTATTTTATTGGTCATCTTTTATATGCCAATAACTATTTAATTCAAACATGAGAAGCCTATATATACAAATCATTTAGCATTAAAAAAAGGTTTTCCAAAGAGAGTTTTCATCAAGTGTTCTCAGGCAAGGATGCATGCGAGGGATAGTTATAGGCCAATAAAGGATATTCGACAAGTGAGTGGTGATGATAAATGGATTTGATATAATGATCGTAGCTCAATAGGACTTAATAGATTCGAGTGATCCGAAGGGGATGGGATGGGAATTTGATGTTAGTAGTGGCCAAGCTATCCTTGAGCACTTAAAAAGTGGTCGAGTGTTGTCTACATAGTCTGAAGAGACCTCAAGCTGATGTAGTTCTGACTTAGGATGTTGAATGAGGAATGGGGAATGGAAGGCTAGGCCCTGAAAAATGATTAAAAATAACTTGGGAATAGAGACTAGTGACTAGAAATGTGATTAGTGTCAGGATCTTGCTCCAACAATAGAGCACATATGATTACTTCTTGTATTGGCAACTAAACACGGAATTTAACCAGAATCAATAAGTAACTAGAAATATGAAACAACACAGGAATATGAGAGACAATACACAATTGTATTAATAATCACTCAAAAGAATATACAATAAAGAAGATGCCACTTCTTCTTCCACCTCAAAGGTTCGCCACACCTCAAGACCTTCTTCCCTCTCTCTCTCGGTCCCAACAATCAACTCCAATATAGAATTGATGTTCACCTCTCCAACCAGTCAGTAACACACTGCCAGTACACCAAGTACACAATCGTACTCCAAGTAGATCTCCTGCTCTCTGCTGCTACATGCTAATCTGCTGACTAAGATCATACAAATACGAAGAACCCTTCTGATTCTCCAAACCAGTACCCACCTTGGTACTGTGGCACTAGGAGGAACACACCATTGCTCTCCTCTCTCAGAAGGAGCTTATTTGCTCTCTTACTCTCTAGTTACAATTTTACAATACATCCCATGAGTCCATATATAGATCTCATGCTTACAATAATTAGACTACCCTAATTACAATAATTAGACACGCAACTCAAGACTATAATTAGCCTTTACATACAAACTCTCGATTCAACGAACTAACTGTCCGTGTAACGAACAGTTATGGAACCGCCACAGGTGATCGACGTCAGTCCCTGTCTGCCTGGAGGTGATTGATGTCGGCTGACCTCCTGTCGATGTCGGTTGTCTTTAGCTCATGCCTGTCGATGTCGGTTTCCTTCTGCACTGCAATCCGCCGACGTCGGTCTCCCTGGAACTCAGCAACCTCCTCCATGTTTGCACCAGTTGAAGCTTTTAGCTCCACATCCTAACAATTAGATGTGATAACAAACCTCATAAAGGGATGTGGGGGTCAAAATTAGTTATTTGATAAGAAGGTATGGTTATCGGGGGTCAAATGAGGTGAAGGGGTTAAAATAATAGGGTTAATTAGGGGTAAAATAGAAAAGTGGGTGGGGGGAAGGGTGAGGGGGGCGAAGGGGTAAAAAGAATCATTTTCACTCTTGGTTGTTTTTTATTAGATTTTTAGAGAGAAAATGATGGACCGCATCTCACAATCATCTCATCGTAAAGAGAGAATTCAAGAGCATTAGAGAGCAGCCAATGCAAGACCATTGGTGAGTAATCCAATCAAGCTTAGGCATTTTTGTCTTTATCACATTTATTTCATATATTTAATAGATATACGAATAAGTAATGTAAAACGACCTCTAGGGGTATTGCCCCTAGTTACAGTTTTACAACCAAAAAGTATGGTATCGCACTCATAAGCAGTGATCTTGAAAAACTACATATAATGAACTATGGTTTTACAATACCGCAACAAGTGATATCCAATATCATAATACCATGTGGGTAGATATGCAATCTTATAAAATTGCAAGTAGTGACTTACGATCTTCCAAAATTATAATTTATGATATGCAATTTTGTCATAACTATGGGGTAGGGCTAAGAGGGAGATGCAATTTTGAAAAAAAATAGATTTAGGGATAGTTAAGGGGATAGGAAGGGGATGGGAGATGGGTGAGTGAGATAGGTGGATGGGTGGATAGGAGGGGTAAATGGGTAATTATGTTTGGTAGGGATGTTAAATGGGATTAATTAGTTAGATAGGATTGGGGTGTTTTAATAGTTGGATAGATAAGATGAATGGGTTAAATAAGGATGGTAGGTTTGACTGGGTAGATAGAATAGGTAGGATGGGCGAGTTGGATAGATTGGAGTGATGGGATAGGCAAGGATAAATAACTATTGACGTATCAAGGATTAATGGGTTGTTTGTGATGCAGGAGGACTTAGGAGTATTGGTTTCTAGACTATGATGTCCGTTAGTGCTTCACGAGATACAAAGATTGACTCTAATGGATTATGGAGTCTTAGAGATGAATGACCTTTATTACATTATGATGATGCTAGTGATTCAGATAGACAAATATTTGATCACAACATTAGCGGAGTAGTGGCACTCTGAGACTAGTACATTTCATTTCATGACAGGGGAGATGACTGTGACCTTAGAGGATGTGTTACACATTTATTGGATGTCGATAAGAGGTGATCCAATCTACTGATGATCACATGCATTGGATATTATTGTGTAAAGATTATACATGCACCTATAGGTTGGGATGTGAGATGTGAATATAGACTTTGATAGAGAGCATTTAGAGATAAGTCGATTGACAGGTTGACTCTGGTGGTGATGTCTCTTGTTACTAGCATATGATTGCCAAACAAGAGTGGATAGTGGTTTCATCTTGGGTTGTGAGATGTAGTTGTTGCCATATTTTAAGACTTCTATGTATTTGTTTTGGGTCCTATAATTATGTGTCATTTGTATAGAGAGTTGTGCATGGGTGTGTATAGAGTGGCAACCAACTTTGCTCCATCATTGTTACTTCAAATTTGGAGCCGAGAGCACATAGTGATTGAGAGACCATTGGGTACATGCAGAGATAGAGATCCTAATTAGCCCCTATTTTTGGTTGGTACATCATTTTGGGAATACAAAGAGCTCATGTGATTCCAAAGACATGCTTTTGATATTTCAAGGGCCGAGGATGTGGATGTTACAAGTTTTGTGCTTACAGAGTGCTACCTGATTAGATGGAAGGATTATAATATTGAGAGATATAGGTCAGATCAGGTTTAGAGACAGTTCAAACATCAACATGATGCCCTTGGAGAAGAGCAATTATTTTCACATAGTAACAAGGAGAGGCCCTAGTGGGGGCAGATAGTGGATCAAGTATTGGTGAGGGTGTACTATGAGAGCATTGTTCCTATTTTATGGGATTATCGAACTTTTATGGTAGATCTAGGAGTCACAATGGCATACATAGAGTGGTGGCTGTAGAGATGACCCATATATTACTGAGATGACCACCAGGAGTAAGGAGGAGAGGAGTGATATGGAGGCTTATGGCAGCATATGTCTATTTAAGGAGGAGATAGGTTCAAAGACCATAGCCCTAGGCTTAGGATGGACAGGATAGATATGATGGGAAGGATGGGGTGATTTGACATTGATGGTCATTGATGGTGGAGAACAGGGGTTGGGAGAGGAGATCAAGCTGCAAGTGGAGACCAGACTATGAGGGGAGTGGGCCCAGATGTTGTAGGGTCTTTCAAGCCACTTATTAATGTAGATGATCAAGCACAACTAGATAGACCAAGGCAGGAGGTACAGGCTAGGGCTATGGAGGTATCAGGGATTATTGTACAGTGAGATAGGTACAAGGTACAGGTTATAGACTTATAACACTCGATCATACAGAGGGATGGTCATATGGGGTCTATATTGGGGCAACTAATAGGGTTATTGGGATAGGTTGGGGTGATGGATGTAAAGATAACATCCTTACAGTGGTGGTTGAGCTAGACCCAGACTTGATATGGTTATATTGGGACCTATAGAGGCAAATCCACACATGAGATGTGCAAATAGTGGCTTTGTAGGGACATATTAATCATATTCAATCAAGATTGAGCTAGAGAGAGGCAAAATTGCAAGTGACTAAGAGGGCCAAGGAGGAGGATGGTGTCTTACTACAGAGGTAGGGTCTAGGGGATGTTAATAGAGAGATATCCCATTTGACATGTGAGGCATAATATTGTAGAGATTTATATGAGGGTGTAGTGCTAACAAATCAATGTTCCCCATCTTACAAGGATAGTACTTCCTCTTAGTCTGTGCATCATCTAGTGAGGAGACCTTCGGGATGATAGTGACCTAGATTTTATGAGACATGATGTAGATTTTGGATATGTATAATTATTTTTAGCACATGGATACCCATGGGGCCCACCTTGTATTTATATATTTTGATAGGACGTTTGATGTAAGATCATCACCATGTCCACTACCATGTTCATTTTATTTGTCATTGAATCCTAGGTGATATAGGGGTGTGGAACATGAGTTTCCCTCCAAAAAACATGTATTTCAAATATTTGAAAGTTGTATAGATGTCATATAAGCATGGATAAAGCCTATTGAGTATGTAAAGGCCTAAATAGGTGTTTAGTTGTCAAATAAGGACTTGAAACCTATCTCTAAGAGATATTGGGATGATCCAAGTCAAGAATGGTGTAAAATAAGAGATTTTGATGAGTTTCTATTGCAAAAAAGCTGTTGAGGTTGAATAGGAGTTTGTTAAACAAGTCTAGGAGATAGACTAGGTGAGCTTAAACATGGAATAATCATTCCATTTGATGTAGTTTCAAATGGTTCAGATGTGTTGTGGTGTGTAATGAGTGAATAAATGAATTTCTGGCTTTTGCAGACAATTTTGTGAGTTTTGTTGATGTTTTTCTATTCACTATGTGGAAGAACCAGATAGGGCAGAAAGGTGAATTCTGACAATCAATATTTATGGGATTGTTGTATTCTCTATGATAACTCAGACACCTGGAAGGGACCAAAACAAGAACACGACAATTTATTTGGGCTCTTGAAACCCCTGGGTGAGTTTTATAGATTTAATTTAATGTTGACTCGGCCCGAACTCAGGTTTCATGGATCTTGAAATTCGTATGGTGGAAAATCCTTGAAATTTGTAATCCTTGTGCACTAAGGGTCATCACAAACTATCTAAAGTTTCAAAGTCAAACTCCGTAGGTAAGGGTGCCTTCTAACCTAACTTTGCTTTTAGCCCTTGTATACACAAGCAGTCTGAGACAGAGAGGTATAATGAGATTTTAGGGTTAACATGTGAATATTTTATTATTTAGATAGTTGAAAATTGTCATTTCATACCTTTTATGTGAATTATAAGGTCCAAATTATCCCCATATTCTCTGCACCTTTGAAACAGGGTATTTAGGAGACCTAATTAGGTATGTCCCCTATATTAGAATTGGTATTATGTACAAAACAAAGGTACCTGAGTTTGACATATGTTATACAACTCCCAAATGGGTATATAGAATAAGTATGAGTTTTGTGATATCTAGAGTGATGAGAGATTTATGATGGAAAAACAAGAAAAGTAGGAAAAACAAAGCTATAAGCCTCTAGCCCAAGCAAAGAGTGAGGTAAGCTTAGCCTTGTGGTCTAGTGTGCTCTTTCTGATCATTCAAAGGTCTATAGATAGGTGTAAAGAGGCTAGATTAAGTGTGTTAGGGTGTCTTATGTATTCTATTTTGTCTAAAATGTCTTTCATGTAGTGATTCAAGTGTGACATAGGTGTTAGCCCTATAGTAGTTGTTCAAGAACATCTTGTATCAAGTTGGTCAAGTGGGGCCACCACAAGAAAAATTATGGATGTGTTACTAGACACACCACTTGAAGTATTAGAATCACACCATTATGGTATCAGAGCTAAAGATCTGAGATTTACAATCTAAGAGATCCAAGCACAAAAAAGGAAAAGGATGTGATTGGTGAAGACAAGATCTTCAAGGTGTAGAAGAATTTGTCAATAAAAGCTTGCATGAATAAGAAAAGAGGAAGCCTAAAGAAAGTGTCATTAGATCCAAGAAAACCAAGAATTCTAGCTAGCAAAAAGGAGATCAAGTCAACAAAGTTGGCCTAGATGCCACTGAAATCTTGCAAAGTAAAGAAGCCATTAAAATAAGAAGACATCAACAGAGTAGCTTGAGGTATCCAAGGAGAAGCTTGGATAAATGAGTCAATAGAACAATCAAGGAGAAAGAAGATTGGGTGAGATAAGAGAAAGGAGGAAAAAAAGGAGAAGTTTTAGATCCAAGGTGGAACAGACTTGGAAAGGAAAGATATGAAACATGGAGGAGTGTACAATACCATGGACACAAGTACTAACTTTGATGCAAGCAATGAGAGAGATGATAATGGCAGAGAAAAAGAAGAAAAAGGAAAGAGAGAGAGAAAGAGGCATTGTTGATATCAGGAGGTATATTAGACTCCTTGAGAAAAAGATGGCAGCAGTAGGAGAAGAGTATGAGGATAGTGAAGAAGAGGTAGCTGATGGAGAAGAAGTTAATTGTAAACAAGAGATGATAAGATTGTAGGAGGAGATAAGTTACATGAGTGAAGCCTTTGAAGGGCTTTGGAAAGAAGAGATAGAGGATGATTGTCAAGACCTCATGGATGGTGATGATGAGTGGTCTAATGGACATGAAGAAGAATGGATTGAAGAAGAGGATGAGATGATAGTTGAAGTTGGTATGGATGCAAATCATGCCAAATTGATGATGAAGCAAGAAGAGATGGTGAGCACACAAGAATAACTATGCCTCTTGGATGCAAAAAATGAAGACATTTGGAGCGAGGAAAAGATAGAAGGTACAAGTACACTTGGAAAACCCAACTTGATATTTGGAAGCAGCCATAAGGACCATCTACATGCAAAAACAACACTTTTAGAGCAAATCCAAAGAGGAGTAGAATAAAATGAACCATGGTATTATGAATATCTCTTTGATAATGTGGATATGAAGGATGAAAACAGAGTTCTTGAAATGAAGATTCAAGAAGGCAAAGTGCCTATCTATGATGGGGCTCAAGATGAAGAAGATGAGTCTATGTTGGAGGTAGAAATCATAATGGTGGATGCATTTCTTAATTCTCCTAGTGATAGTATGGGAGATCACAGCAAGGAAGCTATCAAAGGAGACTAAGTACAAGTGCAAGAGACAAAGAACATCATGGAGCAAAGAGAGGTACAAGTTTTTGTTTTTGTCAATGATTCAACAATTGAGATCAATAGAGAATATGTAGAAGAAACTAAAGTACATGAATAATGCATTTAAGCCCATGTGGATGGTAGAGAAATGAGTGAACATGCAAGTCAAGATCAAATTGTTTTTGCAGAACCATAAGTACTTTAAGACAGCTATGCAAGATGAGATTGAAGGTAAAGGAGTATATCATGTGGAGAGCTTAGAGAATAGTGGAGGAGACATGCACATGAAGATGCATGAAAGAGAGGTGAAAAATAGTTTTGGTGAGTCATATCAGTCTATGAGAATACTAGAAGAGAGTGAAATAGTACAACCAAATGCACAAGAAGATCTAGTGTAGCAAGACAAGGAGTTTACACCTAACGCGGTAGATGAAGCACATATTCCGTTGGGGCATAAAGATGAAGATGGGAAATTGAGTGAAGGAGTAGTCCAACTACAAAAGCATCCATGGAAGATCAAATCAAAGTAGAAATGCCATTGTGGCTTGAGGAATAGGACAAGTTGCAGCAAAATGGTATATTTTTACATGTAATATGGTTCATTTTCTCTATGTTTAATCATGTTTTTAGATGGTTTTATGATGAGGCATGGAGTAATAGGTTGAGAACCATGAAAAAGGTTTCAAAACCAAGAATAGATGATTGTTTTGGTCAAAAGACAGCTAGACAAGAGTCTAATTGGACTCACAAGGAGGCTAATGGAGTAGTGGAGTTTTATTGGAGGTCCTTAAAGGGAATAAGATACAAGAATAAAAAGAGACATAAGGAGAAAAGAAGAAGAGAATAAAAAGTTTTAGACAATAACAAGAAGAATCAAGAGAAGAATGAGTTACAGGTAAAGGAAAAAATTAAGAAACAACTGCAAATGATAGGTCAACAAATAAGTAAGTAAGAAGTCAAGGTTGTGGCTAAGGAAAAAACAAAGAATGTCTTCAACATGTTGAAAGCATCATTGTATTTGATTGTAATATTGAATATTGAAAGCATAAAAGATGATACAATAACCACTAGTGTGTTTAAAGAAGCTGTAGTTGCTACTAATAAGTTGGGTCTTGAAAGAAGAGAAGATCAGATGTATAACCATAAAGAAGGTGAAAACTTCAAAGCAAGGCAAATAAAAGAGAAATATGAGCAAGTGGTTGATATAAGTGAAAAGAAAGAAGTTGTTGAAGTCTATGAAAGTAATGGAGACATGAACAACTATGTGGTATAAACAGTGAAAGCAAGCAAAGTACTTCAAGGGAAGGAGAAGGGATGGTTTGAAAAGGACAATGTTTATGCGAATGAGTTTGTGTCATGTGCAAGTGTGTTAGATGAAAGCAAGTTGATGGAACAAAAGGATAAGAACACCAAAGAAAGACATCAACTGAGAAAGAGAGATATATTGATGGAAGAGAGCCAAGTGATAGAGGGAGGCAATAACTTAGATATTATGGTTTACCAAATGCTTAAATAGTAAGGTAAATCAAATGCAAAAATGAATTTGAAGTTTCAAACTAATATTTCTCATAGTATGCAGAATTAACATCATCCATTTGAGGAAAAATGTTATGAAGGAAAAAGATTATCAACTAAGCTGCCTAAACAAGGCTTTAGGAAACATGATAAAGATGTGTTTTCATCCAAAATATTGTGAGGAGGTAATCATGACAATAAAAACCTTGAGAAACAGCTAGCAGGGGTAATAAAGATGCCATAAATCCATGAACAAGTAGAGGTAGCAGATTAAATGGTCAAGAACCATCATGTTGCAGCTGAAAGGTCTAATGTTGCAAGAGAAGAATGTAAGAATCTTAGAAGAGGAACCCTTGGAAAATAACAAAGTGATCTAGATGAAGAGAGAGTGACTGATGAAGTCCATCTAATTACTGACAACCATGAAGACTTTGCAGTGCAAAAATGGAAGGAGTACTTCCAAAGGAGGTTGAGTGAATGGATTGAGGGAGCCAAAAATCTTGTTGGTGCATTTACACAAGTTTTAGGCATAAAAATAGAGGTAAAGGAAGATGGAGAAGGGGATAATGAAGTTGAAGAACAATTTTAGGTTCAAGAATTGATGAAAGAAACCAATCAAGCAAACAAACACCTAAACAAGCAACATGTACTTAAGTTGAAGATAGTAGTAAAAAAGCAAGAGAGTATTCAAGCCATGAAGACAAGGAAAAGAGTAAAAATATTCATAACAATAGGTCCAAAGTAGCACAAAAACCCAAGATGGTCCGTAATCTAGAAGTTCATTATGACAATTTGCAGGATAACCAAATGAAGGTATTGGGACTTGCATGCTACAAGTGTGAAGAAGTCATGCAAAACAAAGAAAATAAAGGTTGTTTGTAGAGAATGATGAAGTTGTTCATAATGAATCATAGTTATACTACCAAAAAAATACATAGGTCTAAGTTTGAAGTGCAAGATGAAGAGAAGGAAAGACTAGACAAAAAAATGAATAAGAAAGACAAAGAATAAAGGAAACCTTCAGTGTTTAACCAAGTGAAGGGATGAACCAACTAAAGATTTAGCATTATTAACAACAAAGGACATACTAAAGCTAAGCACAACTATAGAAGGGCTAATGAAGAGTGACAACATGTGGAGAATGTTTCTTTTTTCTCCTTGGCAGTATGATGTAGGAGCATCACCATGTCCACCACCATGTTCATTTTGTTTGTCATTGAGTCCTAGGTGATATAGGGGTGTGGAACATGAGTTTTCCTCCAAAAATCATGTATTTCAAATATTTGAAAGTTATATAGGTGTCATATAAGCATGGATAAGGCCTATTGATTATGTAAAGGCCTAAATAGGTGTTTAGTTGTCAAATAAGTACTTGAAACCTATCTCCAAGAGAGATAGGGATGATCCAAGTCAAGAATGGTGTAGAATAGGAGATTTTGATAAGTTTCTATTGCAAGAAAGTTGTTGAGGTTGACTATGAGTTTGTTGAGCAAGTCTAGGAGATAGACTAAGTGAGCCTAAACATGGAATAAGCATTCCATTTGATGTAGTTTCGAATGGTTCATATGTGTTGTGGTGTGTAATGAGTGAATAAATGAATTTTGGGCCTCTGTAGACAATTTTGTGAGTTTTGTTGATGTTTTTCTATTGACTGCGTGGAAGAACCAGATAAGGCAATAAGGTGAATTCTGACAATCAATGTTTATGGGATTATTTTATTCTATGTGATAATTCAGACACCTGGAGGGGACCAAAACAAGCTCATGATAATTTATTTGGGCTCTTGAAACCCCAGGGTGAGTTTTGTAGCTTTAATTTTATTTTGACTGGGCCCTAACTAGGGTTTCATGGATCTTGAAATATGTATGGTGGAAAATCCTTGAAATTGGTAATCCTTGTGCACTAAGGGTCATCACCAACTGTATAAAGTTTCAGAGTCAAACTCCATAGGTAAGGGTGCCTTCTGACCTAACTTTGCTTTTAGCCCTTGTATACACAGGCAGACTGAGACAAAGAGGTATAATGGGATTTTTGGGTTAACATGTGAAGGGTTTATGATTTAGATAGTTAAAAAATGTCATTTCACACCTTTTATGTGAATTGTAAGGTCCAGATCCTCCCCATATTCTCTACACCTTTGAAACTAGGTATTTAGGAGACCTAATTAGGTTTGTCCCCTATACCAAAACTGATATTTCATACAAAACAAAGGTACCTGAGTTTGACATATATTACACAACTCCCAAATGGGTATCTAGAACAGGTATGAGTTTTATGATAGTTGGAGTGATGAGCGAGTTATGATGGAAAAATAGGGATACAAGCCTCTAACCTGAGTAAAGAGTGAGGTAAGGCCTTGTGGTCTAGTGTGCTCTTTTTGATCATTCAAAGGTCTGTAGATAGGTGTAAAGAGGCTATATTAGGTGTGTTAGGGTATCTTGTGTAGTCTAGTTTGTCTAAAATGTCTTGCATGTAGTGATTCAAGTGTGGCATATGTGTTAGCCCTAGAGTAGTTGTTCAAGAACATCTCGTATCAAGTTGGTCAAGTGGGGCCACCACAAGAAAAATTATGGATGTGTTTCTAGACACACCACTTGAAGTATTAGAATCACACCAACGTTGTATATATTTGATGTGATTATGGGACTAGATATATGACATATGACATTGTGATTATGTTTTGATCATGTGTTTGATGATGTATGGACTAGATTAGACTATAGTTATTTGTGATTATATGAGATGTTTAGACATTGGATGTATGATTAGAGTGTTTTAATTATATGATGATGATGTATGGATTTAGATTAGATGGTTTATTGTTTATTGTTAATGATATGATGTGATTATGGATGTTCTTTATTTATAATGATTTGGATGATCTTCTTTATTATGTGATGTGTATGACATGGTTTAGAGATAAATGATGTATTATTTTTATTTCTCATGGGTTAATCTATTTTTATAATAAAATGTAAAATGTTGTAACTAATGATATGTGCTAGGAGATAGATAAGTAGTCCTTTGATTCTAATCACATGTCTCACAAATTGATATTGGGTAAAATCCTCCTGCACCAAAGAGGGGGTGGGGGTTTAGTTAAGAGGCTAGGATGATAGTTGAATGTTATAGGGTGGGGATGGATATGGATTGTGGGGACTTGAAGCCATTAGAAATGTAGGCAATCCAATTTTACTATTGCACACTAATTATAAGTATACCTACGACATTAAGCTGGTCGAGGTCACATTGATTAAGTGCGTAGGACTTGGCGAGGGAACTCTATTAATGACGTGCCTAATTTTGTATAATTGGTAGTCATTTAGGGCCATCTTCATTCCCATTATAAAAAATACAAGATAGGATATTTACAAAAACTAACACTTAACAAGACAATGATAAAAAGGATTAAGACAAAGTAACAAAACATACTACAATAAAATATTTACACGACACAATGTCATTAACAAGATGACTTAATGATAAAATTTACATATGTGGATTAAAAAGTCTAAATATACACATTGACTATGAATAAAATAACTCAATAAAAAGTGTATGATTTCTAAACATAATTTAAAGACAACTAAATAGTGTAAATAAGAAAGATAATGATGATACCATTTACAAGATGGTCTAAAACCCTATAATGGCATAAGTAAAGATTAAAAAATGACCTGAGTTGACTATATAGTGTGATGATGTATTTATAAGAGAAATGATTATAACTAAGTGGTTATTCACAATGTTTGTTGGCCAAGTGGGTTATTAACAAAACACACAAGAATGGTAAATAGTGCCCAATAATCTTTATTATCACCGAGACATGGATCGATCTAGCTATAACGACAATCCTAGGATCTAGAGTGAACTTTTAAGATTTGTACCATATATCTTGGAGGAGAAATATTTTATGACCCTTCTTTAGTAATGAGGTTAGTGGGTACACGTGGATTTATATTTAGGCAATGAATGAGGATGAACAAAGTTTGGTACTATTGATGTTGATAAGAAGAAGAGTCATCTGATAGGATTCGATTGGGATTTGGATTAGGATATAAAAATGGAATTATTAGTTTTAAGAGTGGATTAGATGTTTCAAATAAATCTTCAACATGTATCCCCTTTTGCTCTTTCAGTAATGATCTACCCCATTTCTAAAACTCATATCTCCTAATTTTCCAAAAGCATATATTATATACCCAGTGTTAAGATCAGGGTCATACGAGAAGTGAGCAGATAGGATGGGAAGATTGGATAAGTGGAGTGATGATAAATGAATATGCCCCCAAGTGTGGGGTCTTATAGATTAAGGATATTTTAGGGCCCTTTAGGCATAAAACCGCTTCAAGTGCATAATGTTTATGGGCTCATCAGGCTCATCACCATCTAAAGTGGCCAATTTGTAGGCTCCTACTCCATATTTTAAAATAATATAGGGCCCAAGCCAATTCACTTCAAATTTTCCTTTCTTCTCATGCTCTGCATTGGTGTTTTTCTGATCTTCTTTTAGGACTAGGTCACCAACTTTAAATTCTATAGACTGGATCTTTTTGCAATATTGGTCCTTAAGCTTATTTTGATAAACCTTAAGGTGATCAAGGGAATTTTGATGTTTTTCATCTAATAAATTGAGCTCTTATAGGCACTCTTGTCTGTAGTTATTATCTACTATCATGCCCTGTAAAGATATTTGTAATGAGGGGAGCTCAACTTCAATAGGCAAGATTGCTTTGACTACATGTACTAGAGAATATGGAGTAGCCCCAGTAGGTGTTCCAATGTTGGTTCTATAAGACCAAAGTGCAGGATATAGCTGAAGAAGCCAGTTTCTACTAGCATCATTGACAATTTTCTTAAGAATCTTGATAAGTGTTTTATTTATCGCTTTTGCTTGTCCATTACCCGGGGGATAGTAGGGCGAAGAGAAATAGTGCTCAATATGATAGCGATTGCACAAGTCTTCTACTACCTGATTCTTAAAATATTTACCATTGTCTGATATGATTTTAGCTAGGATTCCAAAGTGGTAAATAATTTGATTCAGAATGAATTTTAATATTTGTAGACCCGTGGAGTAGATTATCGGCATTGCTTCCACCCATTTAGTGAAATACTCTGTGGCTGTGATTATGAACTTATGCCCATATGAGGATGTAGGATTAATCTTGTCAATAAGATATAGTCCCCATATTGAAAGTGACCACTGGCTCATTATAGGTTATAACTCTTGTATGGGGGCATGGATTAGATTGTCATGCTTCTAACAGGCTACACACTTTTATACATATTGGCAGGCATCATGATCCATTATGGGATAATAGTATATAGTCTAGAGTAACTTCTTAGCCAGGGCCATCCCACTGACATGGCCTCCATAAATACCATCATGGACCTCCTTGATTGTTAGAATAGCCTCCTTTGATATCAAGCATCTTAACAAGGTCTCGTCATATCCTTATCAATAGAGCATGTTGCCAAGGATGGTGTAATGAGATGTGTGATGGATGAAGGCTTTACGTTGGTGGTGATTGAGGTCTAGTGCTATGATATTGTCATGGAGGTAGGTGTAAATTTCATGGACTAGGGCTGAATAGGATCAGGTATGGTACAAATTTGATAATGAGCCATTAATTGGTGAGTAGGAAATAATAATTATTTGAATAAAAATTTGCCCTCAAGTACATCCTCTGGAAGATCTATTAAAGAACTAATAGTGTCCATTGAGTTGGAAACTTTTTTACTTCATCTAGGAACTTGTTCAAAAGTTATAGACTAAAAATTTTGCTTTAATTGATCAACCATTCACTTATAAGGAAGTAATTTCTCATCCTTTCTTTGGAATTTTTTATCCACCTGTTTAATAATCAATTGAGAATCGCCAAAGACTTGAATGTGTTGGATATTCCACTGGGGGTAATTTGTAATCTGATAGCTAATGCCTCATGTTCAACAGTGTTATTTATGCATGGGAAAGAGATTTGAAAGTTTTTAGGGATTAGGTCACCTTGTGGGTTTATTTTTGACCAATTTTTGGTCCTGTAGGCCAAAATTGGGTACCCCCTCCTTTGTCTTGGCAAGAGTCATTCAATCCATGATTTGGCTAAGTCATCCCTCAACTGCCTTGTGCAAAGTGCCCTTTGTCAGACCTATTCCATGAAAAACCAAGTGTTTACCTCATTTCATTTAACCAAGTGTATTTTGGGTTTATCGAGAGGCCTTACTTAAGGAACTTTATGAGTAAGTTCTTTCCAAGGACCCGATTTAGTCTTAGTGGCTCACAAAGGCAAGAAATTTCCTCGAAGGGCACTTTGACTACGTGTAGGGTAATTATAAAAGTTTTAAAGGATAAGTGTCTTTGCAAAGGGCACCTGGTTGAGAAAGTGGACCATTTCCTTTTTTTGAAGGGTACTTCCGAGCTCAAATGGCCCTTGCAGAGGGAACTTTAAGAAATCAAGGGATGAAGATAAAACCCTGAAGGGCACTTTCCCTTTGGGAAAAGTCAGTACCAAAGAAAGAATTCCTTTAGACATTTTATCTAAAGGAAAGTTTGAGAAAAAGGGCCGAAACAAAAGAGAGATCACTAGCGAATTCCTTTGGACAAAATGTTTGAAAGAATTCCTTCAGACATTTTGTCTGAAGGAATTTGGAAACAAAAGCTTGAAAGCTTGAAGAACAAATGAATGAGCAAGCAAGAAAAGGAATCTGCAAAAAAGAAGATGGCAAAGACCCTGAAACCTGAGTAAATATAAGAGGAAGAAGACGACAAATACCAAGGATCGATAAGGATTAGAAGATTGCTGAGAGCTCGAAGCCCTGATAAGTAAAGAGAAAAGGAACTAAAGCAAATGAGAAATCAAAAGAAAGAGACAAAACATAGGCAAAGATAAAGTGGAAAAGATAAAGCTCAAAATAGTTCCAACAACTTTACAAAGTCAAAAGGCAAAATCAATGACCATTCAAAACAAGACAAGTGGCATAGGCACACTTAGCAAAAGGAATTAATATATTTTGGTGCAATAGTATCTACTAAAAACCAATAAATAGATTGGTTTTCAAACTATAGAGATCAACATCCCATATTTTTCATGCTTCACCATTAATGCACAACTAGTTGCGTCTAAGCATTAAAGAGAACTTAGTCAATCACAACAATTTGGAATGGCTTTGTCAGTTGCTGGGAATGAGTTTCCCATGCTTTTGCAACCTAATGACAGTAGACGTGGTGGTTTGGACAATCTAAAACATGGTCTCCACACATAATTTGAAGATATGATAGCAGTAATGGTCTCTTGTTTTAGCATATGTTTAACTCAACATGGGTCTCCATTCCTAGTGATGTCAGCCATCTTATTTCCAACATTCTATATATTTGTAACCTCTCATTTGAGAAAGGGGATATCTAAGCTTGTATGGCGAAGCCTTGAAGGAATTTACCTTGAATCAAAAAAAGCATTTTTACCTCCATTTGAGCTTGTACTTTTGCATATGTCTATGGTTTTATCTCGTGTTAGGTTATTTTCTTTTCATGCTTTCATAAGTTTATTCCAGCATATCTAGTGCATAGTGATTTTCCTTTTTTGTAGGTCATAGGAAGTGTCCAAAGTGAGTATAGGCAAGTGAATGGGCTGCCTAACAATGTGTTTAAAACACCTCTTGTGCTAGTTTCTTCCTCCCTGTATCTTCATAAGACCCCCTATTGAAATAATCATGTAGGGAAGTTTTTATCACCTGGATGAAGTGTATGTTTGCTGTTAATAGTTCAAAGTGTATGCCAAAGCTAAGTAGACCAATTGTTTTGGTGCATCACCTCTTAGCTTAGGTCCCATTTTCAATATTTTATCTCCCTTTTCACCCCCCACATAATTATTAGTAGCAGATCTAGGGCCTCAAGGTGCATCAAGGGGAGCTAGCCCCTAATCTAAAGATTCATCCCTCACATTTGCCACCCACAGCAAGAGGGATGTCTCCATTGTGTCATGTGGATGAAGAGAGCTAAGCCTCCCTTCAGAGGGTGCAATCCACCATGTTAATAGTTACCAAAAGGATTATCATTCCTAACCAATGCATAATAAATGATCCATAAAAATATAATTTCCATCCCATGGATTCCTCAGTTATCAATATAAATTCATCAGGGAAGGCTATGATTAATTATTTTCTGTCTGTGATGGGTGTTGCTTCTAGTTGATCTATGACAACTTGCCCCTTAATGGCCTTTTGATTTACATAATTAATATCAAATTATCCTAGTAACATGATCCATTTAGCCATCCTTCTAGTTAGGGCTGATTTATATAATAGATATTTGAGCTGACAACTTTTTCTATTAGCTTGACTTGGTTATTTAACATGTAATGCCTGAGTTTTTGTGAGGCAAAGACCACAACCAAGCAAAATTTCTCTATAGGGGTGTAATTGATCTCATACAGATAATAAATAACTCTTTCTTTTCCTTCATCATTATGCTGAGCTAGGAGATCCCCTATAACACATGGTGTAGTAGAGATATATAAGAGCAACAATCTTCCTGAGATAGGTGGTGATAGGACTAGAGGCTTTACTAGGTATTGCTTCAGATTATCAAATGTGTTTTGACATTCCATGTTTCAGTCAAACTAAGCTCTTTTCTTTAACAGATGAGTGAAGGGGTGGAACTTATTAGTCAACTGAGATATAAATTGACAGATGCCCTGTAATTTCCCTTGAAGGATTTTTAATTACTTCAAGTTCCTAGGGGGAGGCATTTCAATAATAACTTCACTTTAACATGACCTACTTTAATGCCTCACCTAGAGACAATGAACCTCAAGAGCTTTCCTAAAGTGACTTTGAATACACATTTATTAGGGTTTAGCTTGACTTTGTATTCCCTAATCCTCTCAAAAATTTGCCTGAGGACCATTTGATGCTCTGATTTGAGCTTAGTCTTTCTTAGGATGTCATCCACATAATCTTCCACAATATTGTGCATCATATCATGGAATATGATTGTCATGGCCCTTTGGTAAGTGGATCCCACATTTTTTAGGTCAAAGGGCATTACTTGATAGTGTAAGGTCCCCCATGGAGTAATAAATGCAATTTTATGTTGATCTTCAGGAGCAATTTTGATTTGATTATAACCAAAAAAATCTTCCATGAGGGAAAGCATTTCATACCCTACAATAGGCTCCACGATCATGTCAATATTGGGTAAGGGAAAGTCATCTTTAGTATATGCCTTGTTTTTGTCTTAGAATTTAGTACAAATCTGTATGCCTCCTCATGGTTTGACAATGGGGACAATATTAAAGATCTGTTTGGAGTAATCAATTGGTCAAATAAACTTAGCTTCTAAAAATTTATGTAGTTTTTATTTGACCAATAATTCTACCTTGGGGTGCATTTGTGGGGTTTTTATTCAAATAGTTTACCATTTGGATGGACCACTAAGTGATGTACCACCAAGGTAGGATCTAACACTGACATGTCTGAATAGCTCCATGCAAATACATCTATAAACTCCTTAAGAAGCTTAATGAGAATTTGTTGCTCCTCAGATGTGAGAATTGCCTCCAGTTTGACAATTCTAGGATTTTAATTTATTCTAATATTTACTTATGTGACCTCTTTAATGAGAGAAGGTAACTAATCTTGAAGATAGGTTAAGGGATATGGTAATTATTCTCTTGAAGCAAATTCATTTGGAAGCTCTGCATATAATTCTGGATAAGACTCTTGTTCATCATGAGTTCACTGGATTTCTTTAATATTTGGAGAGGGATAATTTTCATCATATTCTTCTTCTTATATTTGATTTAGTAACTCTTGTTTCTCTCCAAAATAAGCAAAATTATTTAAATGGATAGTAAATCCTTTTTTGTCATCTTCTAATGGCATAAAATCTCAAGCTCCCAAATATTCAATGATGGCCTCATCATTTTGGAGTACGTCAAATGATGGCTCATTCTTCTAATCCTAGTCCATGAGTGTGGGCTAGCTGAGGGAAATGTTGATGGTGGAAATGGCAGTGTCAATGAATAGGTTTGTGGTAGCCAAGTATTTATAGAGACTATAGACGAAACTTGTCTCGACTTCTTCATCAGAAGTAGACTCTTCAATAACTGAAGAAGTATCCATGATGATAGTGCTTAGGTCAATGCCTAGTTGTTTATACCTTAGGCTAAGATGTTTTTGATTTTCTTGAACCCCAAAAGGTTCTAGCCTACCTTGTTCTCCCAACCTAGTCCTTTACCCTTGTACTTCATAATCTGAAGCATTTTTTGAAGTTGGGGATATTTCTCCCTATGAAATTATAGGGCCTCATCTATGGGAATGAGCCAAGAATCATTAGTTTCTTCAAAATATTCATCTAATAACATGCCTACACTTGTGAAGTTTATTGGCTTGAACTGAAAGATAACAAGTTTGTCTTGCCTCATAATCAGGGACCCATAACTATGTGGGAATAGTGTAAGGTTCCCTACACAAAGAGTTTTGTATTCATATTCCCCACAACTCTTGGAAATGATTTTAAGATGAGTGATAGTGGGGGATTCAGAGGAGGTGGGTGATAGATTATCAGGGTGGATATATATCATAACTTTATGATTATAATAAGAACTTTGGGTGCTTGGACAATAGAAATTAGGATTTGATTGGTCCATTTTGCAACTACAAAAATGTTTTATTCCCCCAAGATAGTAACCTCCATTCCTGAATACAGGAACTTGAGACATTAGTGGAGGGTATAGGGTACCGCTCTCATCTCATGGATCCAAGGGCATCCCAAAAGTAGATTATATGGGAGGTTTACCTCCATTACATGAATTAGCGTTTTGTGAACTATATGCCCCACAACTATAGGAAGATATATTATACTAGTGGATGGTCTTTCATTATCATCACATGCTTTAATAATTATTAAAGTGGGCCCTAATGAAGATTCAAAATACCCCAACTTTTTGAGAAAGTCAAGATTACACAAATTCAAGGATGGTCTTCCATCTATAAGTACCTGTGGGATTTTATGATTGGCAATGGAGATCTTAATGAATAATGGATAATTGTGGTGAGGGCTTATGTGTGGCATATCCTGGGCACTAAAGGTAATTTGTTGTGAAGGGGATAAATAACTCACCAAGGCTTGAAATTGAATGGTATCAATATCCCTAGGATTTTTTAGTTCATTCAAGACTTGATTTAACATCTCTCGATGCACAAATGATGTCTTAAGAAGATTCATAAGAGAGATTTGGTCTAGGGTCTTCTTAATTTGTTGAATGATATCATATGGTTTATCTAAAGAACTTAAGACTTTTCTAGGGATAGTGAATTTATGAGATGAGGAGGTAGATGGGTTCTTTGGAAGTGCTCTAGGAACTATGATCTTGTCATGTCGTGTAGTGACTACACAATCAACTATTACCCTATTGATTTTGAAGATGGTGGATGACAGATGTGGAGGCTCTTTGGGGCCTTAATTTTTTATGGTATTAATGCAGTGGTATGGAATGGAGTGATAATCAGTTCTATTGGAAGTGTAAGTTTGACCCTGATCCTTTGGTGGTTTCTTTTGCCTCTAATCATGCTAAGGTAATGGGTCTTGATATATACCCAATTGTTGATTTTGAATTGACTTATTGGACTCTCCCTTTTAAATTTTATTTACCCTTTTTCTATTAAATCTTGGATGAAGTACCTTAATTGCATACATTTTTTAGTGTCATGCCCTTTGACTCAGTTGTATTGGCAAAATTTGTCTTCTCGATACCATTTAAGATGTGGCTTGTTATCATCCAATGGTCAAATTTTTGGGAGAGTGATCATATTAACAACTAGTAATTATTGTAGGACCATTTATGTAAGTATACCGAGACTAGTTATATGTCTCTTTCCCATTCTATGCTTAGGTTTCCCTCTAGGTACAATTATATTGGAGTCATTTTTCTTTTTGGTAGTAGGGAGAATATCTACACCCCTTTAATGTGAGCATGGGGAGAATATACATGTTCAAGAACTGGTGCAAACAGAATCATATGCCAATGAAAACTTTTAGGTCTACATACTATTATTTGAATCTTACTGCCTAGATATTGTTTCACATGACCCTTAGTATTCGAAGGAATGCATCCCATATTTACTCCATGTGATCGTAATGGATGTGTCACTAGCTGATCATGTCCATAAATAAGTAAGGAAGTCAGAGGATCACTACAATCAGAGGATTTATACAATTAGTTTCCCTCCTATACAACTATCATGACATTCTATTATATCTACACTCTCCCTTTTCTCCAAATATTAGATGTCTAAACAAGTAGGGGAATGAAAAACACACATAACACATAAAATGAAAATATCATGAGGAACCAATCTTCATTGTCATCTTATGCAGTCTTTTTTAATGTCTATTGTCACTCAAATAAAAATAATATAAATGGTCTCCACTGCCACTAAGAAGTATCCTTGGCATTAGCCGATTTGGTGCAAAACACATAACACTAAAAAAATGAAAAAACCACACCACACATGTGAACAAGAATGCTCTTTTATTCTTATTAAAACACATGCAAGTCACCAAATCATTATGGGCCTCATTGTTGGTTACTAGCAAGAGGTTCTGGAACCTTTAGCCTCCATTTACTCCTTCTCCAGTTGATGAAGCTACTTACTCTACAAGGATGTCGATGAAGCTCAACATGTGCTCCAATGGTTATGTATCAGTTGTTTCCATAGAAATTGGAACCCCCTTCATAACTTGGACATTGTGTATAAGCAAAAATGCATCCATAAGGCAATTTTTTTATTTTTACAATTTTTGATAATGGACCCAACTATACAAAATGACTTTTTTAAAAATGATTTGACAACTTTTAACTGAATCAACACTTTTGAATTTTTATGACTTAACTCTTTTGATGACATAATCTAAAAAATACTAAATCTTACTTATAACTTGACTCAATACTCTTACAATGACATTAAAAATAATTAATGGCACAAAAATAAATAACTAAGCCCAAAAGTATTAAAAAATATGGCATTGACCCATTAATCAATAACAAAATCCTATTGAATGAATGAAAATAATTACTTGAATTTTTTTTACCTATCTATATTATGTTTTAACCTACAACATGAACAAATGGCAAAACAAAAACTTATAAAAGATCCTAAACCTTAAAATAAAAAGTGACTCGTGACTTTTTTAAAAATAAAATTGACTAGATCTTATTTGAAGAAAATGCAATGTACGCAAGTCAAGAGGCGATCTGGGAGATAATTTGTTTGCCACATAAACTCTTGGGAAACACATGTTGTAATTGGTGGAGAGGTATGATGTGACTGAACTAATTTAGCAATGCATTAACAATGTATGAACCAGATAATGTTGTATTTGGAGATGTCTTGACTAAAAGCACAAAATAGAGTGTAGTTGGCATTAGACCAATCAATAATTACTACAAAATTCAAATGACAAAGGAGAGGAGTCTTAATGCTAATGTTAATGTTGAGTGAGTGAGTTGTGCCACTTGTCTTCACACACTGAAACATAACATTGCCAGGTCCACCACTGATTTGATTTACACTTCATAGATATTGAGTCTCCAATCAACAACTTTTACATATTCTTTGAATCAGATTAGCTGTGTAAATCTGATATAGAGAGACATCGAGACACTTAAGAGTCTTTGATAGTGGGTTATGAATATATGAATGGACAATGATTTTTATTGCATGTCTCAAACTGGTAGAACTACTGCACCTTTTATTAACATAAAAATCTAGAATGTTTGTCTCCTTGGACAAACAATTTCTATACTTGCAAAGAACTCAAAAAAGAAAAAAATCATCAGACAAGGTGATGATAAATAATAAAGATACCCCTACCAATAAATCACCGATCCATAAGAGGAACCTTCTACTATAATACTAGATAATAAAGCTGGTTCAGATCTGCATGAATAAAATACAGATAATGAAGATGAACACAAAGAAATATTTTAACACAATAATAATATTCTTACACTACTATTTATACTATTGCTTTATATCATTTCATATGAAGACTATTACAAATATATAAGATAGCATATCCTATTATATAGGAATCCCACTAACTATGAAATTGCCTAGAATCTCCTATAATATCTCAATCTAACTATATTTACTATGAGATATAATGTTAACTATTAACAATATATACATGTAACAAACTAACCTATTGCAAACATATGAATGTATTATTATAACTAACAATAATAACATTATAGATTAATAATGTTTACACACCATACCTCAATAATTTCTGCACTATTTGTACATGATTTGAGTTAGTGACACCATCCCCTACTACATTTGAATTCTTATTAAAGACTTTAGGTTTCCCTAAAAAAGTATTGTCTTGGCTTTGACTATGTTCATTTCGGGTATATAATTTAATTGTCCCCCTTTCAATGAGTGCTTTTTCAACCTGAATATCCTTCTCTATAACTTCATCAAAGGATTTGGCACACTGTAGTTTCAATTGATATTTCAATTTAACATTGAGATTATTAATAAATATCTTAGCTAGCTCTTTTTTAAGGACCATGCAATTAAATCGGTTGGTGAGGCTTCTCCACCATTGTATAAATAATGCTAATCTCTCACCATTTCTTTTTTTAGTGTTGTAAAGATAAATAATGGAAATATCACATTCAACATTAAAGGATAAATGTCTCACAAATTTTTTATTAGCTCTTCAAAATTGGTAATGTACCCTTTTGGTAGATAAGCATGAACCCTTCTAGTATAGGTCCTATGAGACTTTTGGAGAAGAGTCTAAGTTGATAAGCACCATTATACATGACTTCATGATATGCCACATATAATTATTGAACATGGTCACGTGGGTCCCCTCTTTCCTTATATTTATCAAATTTTGGAATCCCGAAGTGTGTCAGGAAGGGTATTTGAAAAATGCTCATATCCAATGGAGATGTCCATAAGTCTTTATATCTATACCTCATTTCTTGAGTGCAAGGGTTAATCTATTGAAGAGTTTATTTCATCATCTTCCATTCATGGGCAAATGAGGGATCCATTAAAGGATTAGAGGTTTGTGCTTGGCTTGTTCTTGGTCTTAATGGATTAGGATTAGTATTTCTAGTGGTTCATCTTAGGGAAGCAGGCCTTTGGTTTTCAACACATAATTGGGATGTAAGGGAGTTAATTTGTTTGGTTAATTGATCTAGGTGATCCTCCAAGGTAGATCTCCTCATTTTAGCCTCAATGTAGTTGTTCTAAAGGGGTTCTTCTTCTTCCAATTCTTGTTCATGGTCTATAAGGTTGGGTTCCCCTATTCTTGGTTAGTGTTATTTGGAGGTGGTGGAGTGTTGGGTCTAGACAATGGATAGATGAGGTGTTCTAAGAGATTGAGATTAAATGTAGGGGGTAGTTTGCCCACCATTCCAATGACTTGGGCAAGAGTTTGGTCATGATTCTCATATATATATAATTAATTATGCTCTAAACTCATCATTATTAAAGAAGTCATTAGTGAATCGTTCCTATTCTCCCAGAGTGTGCATATCATTTTGTGTTTCTTCATTATCCTGACTTTGCTCACCTAAAGTCCTGAGGACATTATAATCTTGGTTTTATCCTTGTCCCATTCTTAGGATTTGGGCACGAGTTATGATAGGCATGATGGATATTGTAGGGTGATATGAGGGTGATTAAATATTATTTTGATGTAAAGGATTATGAATTTGAGCACTAGATTTGTCTTAAATCCTAGACTAGAGTGGTCAAGAGATGTGATATGGATGTGGCAGGATTTAAATTTGAAGATTGAAAACTAAAATGATCAAATATTACTAAGGTAATAACCCTATAAAGGTTCAATCTAGCAAGGAGACTTAAGGGATGAGATGATTAAATGCCTTTTCACACTAGCAAGACAACGGTTGGATGGGTGTTAGGTATGAATAGGCAAGATGATAAGACAATGGGTTACTAGACAAGATCTAATAAGGTTGTAGACTATTATAATATTTAATCAAGATATAATGGATGAAGTGATGACTAGGATTAAAAGTGATAGGTAACCATTATAGTTTAATTTCAAGACAAAACATAATATTAAATAGTGTAGATGATGATATGAAGATAAAATGGTCTAGTTATAGTCCTAAGATGGAGTGTGTCCTAAAAGGTCCTCTAGGTTTTTGGGTAATAAAAAGATAAGGCTGACTTGGCTCACAAATAACATGGGTCTAGCATAATACTCACACAAGCACTCTAGTCATGAGCCATAATATTAGTTAACAAAAAGGGTGTGTAACCCGATGACTACAATGTTTATCGGCTTTGTGGGTGAGGTTGTAGGCTAGTGACCCATTATA
Organism: Torreya grandis; assembly: GCA_037957365.1. Taxonomy (NCBI): domain Eukaryota; kingdom Viridiplantae; phylum Streptophyta; class Pinopsida; order Cupressales; family Taxaceae; genus Torreya; species Torreya grandis. The sequence goes on along the minus strand of JARHVA010006139.1, from coordinate 663,630 downwards.
GAATCTATCAAACTCATTTGCACTTGACGTTCCCTTGGGAGATGATCCTGACTCTAGTAGTAAGTCACCTATTATGACCAATAGGTCCTAAGCTAGGTTTACATTATGTGTCTAGGGGCATTGACAAGTGTCGTTCAACTCCTCATTTAATCAATATTCAATTGATGTCTTATCAACTAGGGCTGGTGTCCAAAGCTATCTGCAGTAAGGTGTAGGATGGTAGATCTAGAAGTTTGCTTGTGGGGGTGTTTGATGGTCCTATTCTAACTTTGACTAATGAAAAAAATGTGTCTTAAACTACTTGATTCATATTTTTTCTGAAAAGGAAAAGATGTAACTATTTAATCAAATCAATCCACTCTTTTGCTTGAAAGTAAAATCACACTCCTATTTACGCTTGCGTGGAAATGGAGATGTTTAACTTGAAAAGGAAATTTGCTTCACATGTTTGTTGTAAAAGAAAACACACTTTGCTTAAAAAGGAAATGACTTTGGAATAAGGAAATGCCTTTTGAACTGTGAATTTATTTTGATATTTTATGAATGAATGCAAATATTAACAAGATTTTAATTAGTTATAACAAAGAGTTAATATAACATAACATAAGTACCGTATACAATTCCTTGTTCCAAGGAGAGTGGGCCCTTGCTCCTCTCAGACTCAGGAACAAAGATTAATCAATGCTAGAAACTAAAGTGATAATTCATAAAATTGAAATGATTACAATCTATCTAAAACTTGTAATATGCTTGTATGTATCTTTCATCTATTATCTTTTAATAACAAAAGTCTTACATTTTGTGCTAATATAATTAACTCAAAATAAGATGCAAATAGATAGGATTCCTTGGTCGATCCTCTCATCCAAAGATAGGAGATTGGATTTCCAAGAGATCTAATTATTCTGATGAAATATATATACTATCCTAAAATAGTCCTAAGATCCAAATATATACAACTTTATCAAAAGCAAATCCTAAAAAATAGTAGGTATGTATTTTCCTCATTTTACTCCAGCTCGAATGATTCTCTCTTATCTTATCTAGTCACTAGCTTCCCCATTTGTAGCTTTGTCTTTACATAATCCATAGAATTGACCCTACAAAGTCGGTAAGAACGAGCCTACAGATTTCATAGAAACAAGCCTGTGGAGTTCGTAGAGATAAGCCTGCAGAGTCTATAGAAACAACCCTGTGGAATCTGTATAAACATTTTGTGTGAGTTCGTAGTTCTGCTAGATGGAGATCAAAATTGAACTTTCACTATACATCGCTTGTGTCTTCTTCTTGAGCATTCTCCACAACAAAAATCACTAAAACGTGCTATGTATTAGACATTAATGACAAACTAAAGGTTTAGTCTTTGGTTCAATATAAACAAGACAAGTATCTACTTTCCATGTAGTAGCTATCTAACAATCTATGATTTGCATAAGATAATATCCTTAGAGAGATGAATTGAGGGAAATAACATGTCAATAATGAGCCATATTCTGAGCTCATCATCTCCCCCAGGCTTTACCTTTTGCAAGTCCCATTGCAAACATTCATTTGCATTCATAACTCTTGCATCTACTTTTCAAACTCTGACTCAAATCATAGTCATCAAATTCATCTATTATATGCTTGTCTAAATTGCTTGTAAACCTTTGATGTTCTCGAATCATATGTTTCCATTTATTGAATTGCTCCTCTAATTGTGGAGCCTAACTCTACCATCTTATAATAGGTATGATCAACAAAGGGGGTCTATATCTCATGCCAATCCATTTCTTTTCTCCCCCAGAGTTTATTACCTCTATCAAGATTTCCAAAATTAAGGTAGTTCTCCTCATACTCCATCTTAAGTTATTTGGAGATATGACCTCTCATCTTCTAAGAGGAACTGAAAGTTGGTCCCACCTTTTCACACTTGCAGTCACCACTGAATAAAAAATCTGACTTGAAAACAAGTCAAAAGAAATAACACAATCATATAAAGCTTATAAATAATGAATTTTAACTTTATTCCTTAAATAAGTACAGTTCAAATTCTTTCAGATCAATCTGAGGATAGGAAAGGCTGGTCTAATACATAATCCTATAGTCTTAACATGATTTATATACTCCTCAAATATGCTTTTCCATGCTAGTTGATTTTTGAATGTAGAATGTAATGCCCTCAGTTGAACTTATCCTTCATGAAGGTTTATCAAGAACTTGTTGTGCTCATGGTCTCTTATAATCAAATCATGCAAATAAAACTCACAAAGCAAATCCTGCTGATCAGGTTCAACACTATAGAAAATTTCTAGAAATGTTGTTGGCTGTAAAATGTTATAAGGAAGATGACAAGAGATCCTTAGAAGTTGCCATATGTAAAATTGTTTAAATAAAAACAAACTATATGTAGGAGAAGGATTCCTATATGCTAAAAGAGATTCCCCTAATTTGCATGCATCCTAAAAATTTTTTTCTAAATCTTGGACCTTAGCTTATAATTTTTTTTTTCATTTTCTAATATTTTGTTTGAAAAAGTTGCAACTTTGTTTTTTTGTTTATGGAATATTCTTCTTCAATTTGATTTAACATTTGCAAGGTAGGAATACCTGACAACTTGTTTAACAACTTCGTTCAACAAATACCTTAGGAGGAGAAGGTGCAACATTAGAAGGTGCTTTGGAAGAGTTTACCAAACTCTGCAATCTCTTATTGTCCTTTAGATTTTCTACATATATCTAGAGGTCTATTTTTTTACTTTCATTTTTTCTTTAATTATTTCTTCTAATCTGTGAACTGCTGCATGATTGGCAGATGTTGTGTCCAATTTTTTCACTAACAATGAGTTGAGATGATCCTTATTCTACAATTGATTGATCAAGTCAGCAATGTCAGTTGTTTATTGTTGCTCTAGAGCTTAAGCTTGAGAAAGCTTCAAGGTTAACTGCATAATATGATCATTTAGATTAGATGACTCTCCTTTCTCATTTGTGCATACAGTTTTTCCTTTATTCATTGTAGGTTCAACTAAAACATGTGGTTGTCCTGCCATACTTGATTCCTCTATTGTGATTGGCTTTTCTCTTGGAATTAGCTTCTTTGTTATGATTGGAGAGTTTCTTTCGAAAGGAGTTTCTTCAACATTTACAATTTCAAGGATAATTTGATGTATGGAGAAATGAGATACCTTTTTAAAACTATCTAGAATGTCTGCAACCTCTTATTCATCTTCATCTATCATAATTAACCTTCTCCTTCTTTTGGTTACTCTCTGAGCTACACTCGGTTCTCTTTCCTTTTTAACCATCAAACCCTAGGTCTTCTCAAGTTTTGTAGCAACCTTTCATTTCAATGTTCTTCTTCCTGACAAGGGAATTGGTTGTACTACAGATTCCTAAAGTTCTAGTGGGGACCTTGAAACTACAGGGATTTGAGACCTTATGATTTTTCTTGAAGAAGAAGAAGGGATTTCTTTTGAGACTACAGTCTGTGATTTCTTCTTTGGAGTTGTTTTCTCAACTGATACAGTAGGTGGAGATGAATGTTCCTATGGTAAATTTGAGGTTTTTTGTGCAGGCAAATTTGAAATTTGTTGTGTTACACTGTTCTTAAATTCCTCCCAGACCTCTTGCCCTTCTTAAAGGAAGTGATGTTGGATAATTAGGTTAATAAGGCCATGGTGCCTAAGAGCAACATTAGGAGTTGTAGTCATATTTTGAAGGGCACCATATAAGAAGAATGGGAGGTTAATCTTGTAATGAGGGTTTTGCCTCCCATACTTAAGGTGTATTAATATTTTCATGGCGTTTCCTCCTAAAATATTGTTTTGCCCCTCATAGATGATATACTTGAGTACCCACTTGGCTAAAAATTTCCAAGGTTTAGGAAGTGAATTTCTATGAATCCCTTTTGATTTTCCCTTGGAATCTATTAGACACGAAGTCTCAGTCTACTCATTACCATTAAATTGAATAATTAAATCACTAAATGGAATTCTACCTGTCACTCTCATTCCCTCTTCTAAAAATTGTATGATTTAAGTTATAATTTGAGTCAAAATAGGAATAACAATGGCTTTAACAACTGAAAACTCAGGGGTGAGATTAGCGATGAATTCTCTTACCATTATTTCATGGAAACCCTAGAACTTTTCAATGAAAGGTAGCCAACTATTTTCTCTAAACACTACGATAGAAGCTTTGTCTTTGTGAAACTTTTCTACATTTTTCATCTCTAATCTCATTTTTTGTCCCATTTCTACTCAAATTTACAAACAACTCTATTTCTTTAACTCAAATTTGGGTTTAGACCAGTTTTATTGAAATATATAGGCAATAATCACTAAAGATATATAGAAATAAAATGTTTTGTGTGAAACTCCATATCTTCATGAGTCCGTAGTTTGATATGATTACTTTATATAGTTCAACACCACACATTTCTATGAAGTGTGCTAGTGATTTTGTCAAATTATTACAAATTGGATGAAATGATGACATGGAACTTTGGTGGTGATAGCTATTTATCATTTCATTTAGAACCCCTTTATGATGTCCCATCATTATAATTATTGATGATGCAATTGATTGTACCAAATTTGCATAGGTCATCATGACATAGACATACACCTTTGCCATCTTGTTTGCATGCTTATCCATTATGGTATGTGTCATGTCATTTTATTTTGGAAGGCTCAAGTTTGGGTCATCTTCATAGAATAAATCTTAATTAAATCAAATATAATTAGTTAACTAACATAAATAAATAGAATATATGTCTCACTTACTTTTGACCTTAGATTTATTCTTTGCTCACCTTTTGTCCTGCATAAATAAGTTTGCATGGATTAGTCAATAGGTGTTGAAAGAACAACTTCTATTGCATGGAGAAGACCAATCATAGTGACATGATGAGATTCTCTTGTTTTTTTTTTTTTTTTTTTGACATATTTTCTTTTTTTCTTTTGGCCAACCATTGTTGGTTTTCTAGCCAAAGCCCTTTTTGCAATGTATAGCCAGCCAACAAGCTAGTTTTTTGTGCATGCATTGTCAATAGTATCTCTAGAAGGATTTTCACTATTGATTTTTATTTTTTTATTTTTTATTTTTTTACATAGGATCATCAAGGAACAGGTTATTTGGAAGAAGCAGAGTCCTCCAGAACAACTACTTGATTTGAATTAGTTTCCCTATAAGAAGTAGAGTCCTCTAGAAAGGCTACTTGATCTTTTAAATTTTGAACAAATTCTTCTTTATTGAGAGGTTTCTGATAAAGCTTCAATCTATGTCCATTGACTAACAGAGCTCTTCTGCTGTCATCAATAGGTATTAACTTAACAGAACCATTTTCAAAGACCTTCTCAATCTTATAAGGTCCCAACCACCTCATTTGTAGTTTTCCTTTAAAATATTGAAATTTATAATCAAATAACAGTGCCCAATCTCCTTTCTAAAACTTTGATTGCTTGATCTATGAATCATGCAAAATTTTATTTGATGTTGTACCTATTCAGTTCTTTGTAATGCTTCCATTCTCATCTCATGAAGTTGATTAAGCTGTAAGAGTCTTTATTTCTATATTTCTTCCAATTCAATCCATACTTCTATAGTTATTTTCAAAGTTTGTAATTCAAATTCAATAGAGAATAAGGGCTTCTTACCATAAACTAATTCATAAGGTAAAAATCCAATTATTATTTTCCAAGTAGTATTATAGGCTCAAATAGCTTTTGGTACCTTATCTGCCCAATCCTTTATACTAGAATTAACAACCTTGGTTAAAATAGATTCCAATTCTCTGTTGCTGACTTCAACTTGCCCATTAGCCTGTGGATGGTATGGAGATGTTTTTCTATGTTGAGTTTGATATACTTTCATGAAGTACTTTATCATGTTTGACATAAACTATGGTCCTTAATCTGAGACTATCTCCCTTGGAGCACCAAATCTTTGCATGATTTTGAAATATAAGAAATCAACTACCATCTCTTCTCTTACATGAGTTAATACTTCCACTTCTGCCCATTTGGTCACATAGTCTGTACACACTAGGAGATATTCTTTTCCTCTAGAAAGAGGATTCACAGGACCTATAAAATCAATTCCCCATTTCTCAAATAGTTCTAAAACTAATTGAGGATGAGGGTGCAAAAGCATCTCTATTGAAAGAGTAGGTTGTCTAATTATCTGACAAGCATCACAGTGTCTGACATATCTTTTGACTTGCTGATAAAGGTGAGGCCAATAATATCATGCTCCTAGGATTTTGTGTATGGTTCTTTGAGCTAAGTATTGACCTCCTCTTGGTTCATCATGACAAGCTCTGATGATATCATAAGCTTCAAAATTTGTCCCACACCTATGAAACACATGGTCAGGTTCAAGTTTTTAATAGTATTTCGTTAATCTATTTAAAAGAACTTTCTTTGATTAAACGTTTCTTTTTTTTTTGTGAAAATTACAGAGGAAACTTCCCTATGGTGAGGTAATTGTATATATTAGCAAACCACGAAGATTTTGATGAAATAGAAAATAGTTGTTCATCTGAAAAGTCATCTTACACCAGTTCTTCCTCACCTGTAGTGTTCATTCTTGATAAAAAATTAGCAACCACATTAGACTTCTTTGGTTTATCTATAATAGTAACATGAAATTCTTGTAAGAGCAACAACCATCTAATAATCCTAACTCCCACAATTGGTTTGTTGGTAAGATATCTAATAGCTAAATGGTTTGTATAGACAAATACCTTGTAGCCTTTTATGTAGTGTCTAAATTTGTTAATTGTATAGACTACAGCTAGGAATTTCCTCTTAGTTATGGTGCAGTTTCTTTCAAAAGGTGTCATGTTTTTGCTAATATAATATATAGCATACATGTTATCCCCTTCATCCTTTTGTCTAAGGACTGCTCCTATTGTTGTATTTGAAGCATTTGTGTATATATGGAATGGCTGAGTCTAATCTGGTCCTCTCAGTACTGGAACAGTAATGAGTTTAGCTTTGATGGTCTCAAAGTCCTATTGACAACTATCACTCCATTCAAATGTACTATCTTTTGTAAGGAAGGCAAACATAGGGGTAGCTATTTGGATAAAATTATCTATGAAGTGTCTGTAGTAACCAACATGTCCTAAAAAACTCTTAATTTCAATTTGTGTTTATGGGATGGGTAAGTTGGAGATTATTTCGGCCTTCTTTGGATCTACTTGAATACCTTTTACAGAAATATGGTGTCCCAACACTATTATTTCATCCATCATCAACAAACATTTCTCATGGCTCAAAGATAATTGATGTTCTTCAGATCTGATCAATACTCTTTCCAAGTTGGTAAGAGCCTCTTCATAAGTTCCACCATGAACGGTGAAATCATCCATATATACTTCAACATAATCATTTGTAAGGTCAGAGAATATTGTTAGAACTACTCTTTAGAAGGTTGATGGAGCATTACAGAGTCAAAATAGAAGTACTCGATAAGCAAAAGTTCTCTAAGGGGTAATTAAATGTGGTTTTATCTTGATCTTCAGTTGCCACCGTTATCTGGTTATACCCACTAAACCCATTTAGGAAAAAAAGATTTATTTTTCCTATCAAGTTGTCAAGAACATGAAAGGTAGAGGAAAATAATCTCTTAGTGTTGCTTTGTTCAGTTCTCTATAATCTACACATAACCTTAATTTTCCATTTTTCTTGGGCATAATTACCAGGGGTGAAACTCACTAGCTATCTAAGATGGGGTAAATAAACCCAACTTCCAGCAATTTTTGGATCTCTATTTTGACTATCTCCTTTAATGATGGGTTTATTCTTCTTTGTGGTTGTCTGATCAATTCGAAAGATTCCATGTAAATGTGATGAGTGCATATGCTGAGGTGAATTCCCTTCATGTCAGTATAATCCAAAGCAAAAGCCTTGGTATGTCTTTCTAGTACTTCAAAGATTTGATCTTCCTCTTCATTTAACCAACTATTGATGTTTAAAATCTTTCCAAGTAATACCATGATTGGTTTTATGCCTGGATAGTTGGATTCTATTTGCTTGAATTCACTAATCAATGAGTTCAAAGGACATGGATGAGGAAGTAGATTATGAAACATGGTTACATTATCAACAAACTCTTCTCCGAGAGGAATCAGTCTTGCTAAAGAATAATGGAATGCATTTAAGAAATGAGTTTTTTGTTATTCTACCAATTTTCACACACTTTTCTGAATCAACCCATGATCATATGGTGAGGAAACAATAGAAGAAGTAGAAGTGGAGGTTTCATAATATTTTGTCTAACCCAAGAATCCTAAACTGAGGCAGTCCGTAGTTTTTGGACTGGCAGAGTCTGTAGATTCTAGACTGATAGAGTCCTTAGCTTTTAGACTAGTAGAGTCCATAGATTCTGGGTATTTGTCTGCATTTAATTCTTTCAAGTGTTTTTTAACTATGATCATAGCTAAGGAGGAAATGTTTTTTGATGTGTTATTGGTTTCATCCACCCAAAGTTCTTGTATGCGATTTATTGATGGTTTTGCAGGAGGATACAAAGAGATGCATTTAGATTATAACCTATTAGAAATGGTCATGTCTCCTGACCTGCAATCAATTAATGTTGCTACAGTACCCAACCATGGTCTACCTAGGATTATGAGATATCTTATATTCTTTATTTTAGGTTGCAAGACCATGAAATCTACTGGATATTCCCAAGACTCTATTAGTACTTCAACATTTTCTATAGTCCCTTCTGGGTTAGTTACATATTAGTCTACCATTTAAAGAATGGTAGTTGTGGGTTACATTCTCATAAGAGATAATGTATAGAGAGTATCAGTTGTTATAACATTAATTATTGCTTGCAAATCTACCAAAATGTTAGGAATTTCTTTACCTCCGATTGTGACTGTGATCACTGGGCTTCTTGGATCTGCATATTTTGGAACTAATAGTTTTTTTGCTAATAAATCAATAACTTTTCTGTCAACATGAATGGTTCTTGGATATTTTTCTTTCCTCCCAAGTGTCTTGATACAAAGGTTTTTGATGATCTTATTCAATTCAGTTATATCCCTAATAGCTTGTAGTAGGGGTACCTCAATATTGATCTTTTGCAACTCATAGACCAATTTTGATTTTGCTTTAATATCAATTTATTTTAATCTTTTAGGAAAAGGAACTACTGGTGTAGTAGTGTTTTCTTTGTTTGCTTCAGGGCTCATTTTGATTTTGGCTTCTTTAGTGTTTAATTGAGATGATTATATATATTTCTTTCATCAGGTATCTTAGAAATGAGAACTGGAGGTTTTTATATAGGTTTTCCTGATCTTAAATGTATGTATGAATAATCAATAGCTCCAACATTCATTGTCTCTTCCTATTCATTAACATAAACAGGTGTTGGTTGTTTATTTTTTGGATTTGTTATTGGTTGTACAGGGATTAAGGGTTGATTGATTTGGCCTTGTTGCTGAATAACTAGGGGTGGTATTATAGTTAGCTATTGAAGTGGTCTTCTTGGTTGGGTGAATTGTTGTTGTGGGTTCCACTACGGATTTCATTGTTGATATTGTTGTGGCATCTATTATTGCTATGGTACCCATTATTGTTGTGGATGTGGCACCATCCATGGGGGTGTTGGCACCCAATCTTGTCCTACCCATATATTTTGGATTGATGGAATTTGGGGTTGATTCCAAAAAGGTGAAAGAACTAAAACATTCCATGGTGCCATCCATGGATTAACTAGGTTTCTTGTATTAAACTGTCCTTAAGCCTAGTTTTGTGGGGCAAAGTTTTGTCTCTGAATATAATTTACTTCTTCAATGGATTGGACTTGTATTTTCATTTGGTTTTTAAAAATAGGTATAAGGGTGTAATGTTTGGTATCATTATCTGTTACATCACAGATCCCACATGATGAAATATTGGTTTTATCTAGGGGGTAGTCTCTAAGGGCATATTTCTATCTACACTTAGGACAGTAGATTGCTAAGGGTTCTATTGCATTTGCCTTACCTTGAAGGCCATCTAAAGTACTATTTAGTGTAACCAAAATATCCATCTTTAGATTAGCAAATTATTCCATTAGCTTACCCACTTTATTAGATTTCCTAAACCTTCATCTTTTAATTATGGGTTTTGTTCGAGAGTAGTTGGTACAAAGCTAAAAAAATTGATTGAAAGCCAACTTATTTATATCTCCACCTCCCATCATATTTAAGGCATCTCTAGTATCTTCATCCAACCCTTTTAAGAAAACCAATTTCTGAACTTCTTCAGTGAGTGGATAATTTTTTCTTTTATGAGTGAACATGAATCTATCCAAATAATACTCTAAAGATTCATCCTCATTCTGTTTGATTTTGAAGAAATCCTCTTTTCTTTCTCGAACTCGACAGTAATCTTAATACTTGTTTAAGAATTATATCTCCATGTCATCCCATGTTCTAATAGAATCGCCAGGTAAACCCATGAACCATCTCATAGTTGCATCTTTAAGTGTAGAGGGAAATAGTTTTAAGTTTTAGCTATCTGTTATGTAATCATAGGTTTGACATAGCACCTTAAACTCAAACAGGAATTGATCAGGATCTTCTGTATATCTTCCCTAGAAATTTGGTAGATTAAATGATGAAATATTTTTGATGAGATTTTGATCATTAGGATCTGCAACAATAAGAAAGTAAAAAGTCTTTCGTGTTTGTGTAAGTTGTTGGAGAGCCATATTTTCTTCTTCTGATGATGTTTCAAAGCTAGGATGATCTTCCCCCTAAATATTTGTGGTATCAGTTATGGGTTGTTCAAAGTTCTCAAAATTTTCTTCAGCTATATATTTTTGAAATGCTTCTTCTAAGTCCTTGGAAATTTTTAAATAATGTCTTCCTATAAGAGATTTATCTAGAGGAATTTGTCCTATGGGGCTCACTTGTGGCAATGAATTGGTTTCTATCCAAGTTTTTGAAGATTCTTGCAGATAGGTTTCATTCGTAACTTTTGGTTCACTACTTAGAGATGCTGAAGGAGTTTCAACTTGTGTTCTTGGTGGGAAATTTGGGATGAATCATCCTTTAGAGTCTCTAGGATAGTACATCAATTTATTGATTTTTTTTTTGAGATTTTATGATTTTTACAATTTTTTTCGTTTTTCACTCTAGACCAATAATTATTACCTTACTAACACCTTGTTCCCCGGTAATGGCACCAAAAATGATGAGTGTCATTCAAATCCTCATTTAATCAATATTCAATTGATGTCTTATCAACCAGGGCTGGTGTCCAAAGCTATCTATAGTAAGGTGTAGGATGGTAGATCTAGAAGTTTGCTTGTGGGGGTGTTTGATGGTCCTATTCTAACTTTGACTAATGAAAAAAATGTGTCTTAAACTACTTGATTCATATTTTTTCTAAAAAGGAAAAGATGTAACTATTTAATCAAATAAATCCACTCTTTTGCTTGAAAGTAAAACCACACTCCTATTTACGCTTGCGTGGAAATGGAAATGTTTAACTCGAAAAGGAAATTTGCTTCACACGTTTGTTGTAAAAGAAAACACACTTTGCTTAAAAAGGAAATGACTTTAGAATAAGGAAATACCTTTTGAACTATGAATTTGTTTTGATGTTTTATGAATGAACGCAAACATTAGTAAGATTCTGATTAGTTATAATAAAGAGTTAATATAACATAACATAAGTACCGTACACAATTCCTGGTTCCAAGGAGAGTGGACCCTTGCTCCTCTCAGACTTAGGAACAAAGATTAATCAATGCTAGAAACTGAAGTGATAATTCATAAAATTGAAATGATTACAATCTATCTGAACCCTGTAATATGCTTGTATATATCTTTCATCTATTATATTTTAATAACAAAAGTTTTACATTTTATGCTAATATAATTAACTCAAAATAGGATGCAAAGAGATAAGATTCTTTGGTCGATCCACTCATTCAAAGATAGGAGATTGGATTTCCAAGAGATCGAATTATTTTGATAAAATAGATATACTATCCTAAAATAGTTCTAAGATCCAAATATATACAACTTTATCAAAAGAAAATATTACAAAATAGTAGGCAGGTATTTTCCTCATTTTACTCCAGCTGAAATGATTCTCTCTTATCTTATCTGGTCACCAGCTTCCCCATTTGTAGCTTTGTCTTTATAGAATCCACAAAATTGACCCTACAAAGTTGATAGGAATGAGCCTATGGAGTCCATAGAAACAAGCATGTGGAGTCTATAGAGACAAGCCTACGGTGTCTGTAGAAATAAGCCTGCGGAGTCCATAGAAACATTCTATGTGAGTTTATTGTTCTGTTGGATGGAGATCAAAATTGAACTTTCACTATACATCGCCTGTGTGTTCTTCTTGAGCATTCTTCACAACAAAAATCATTAAAATGTGCTATGTATTAGACATTAATGACAAAGTAAAGGTTTCGTCTTTGGTTCAATATAATCAAGACAAGTATCTACTTTCCATGTAATAGCTATTTAACAATCTATGATTTGCATAAGATAATATCCTTAGAGAGATGAATTGAGGGAAATAACATGTCAATAATGAACCATATTCTGAGCTCATCAGGCATCCTTAAGATACTTAAGGTACATGGGGCCCAAATCCATGTAGGGTGATGTCTAATGCCTGGTTAAGAGAATTAACTCTTCCCCTTCGTAGATGACTTGTATGAGGTCAACTACTTAGCCTAATGATATTTGTCCCTGCTATTTATACTCCATTAGAAGATAGAGTTTGATTGAATACGTGGCGATAAAATGCACATCACCAACCCCTAATGACTAGGCAAGTGTGTGGGGATGAATTCCACATCATGTTGTACTCCTAAAAATAAAAAAATGGGTTGATAAAGAGGTAAATTTTTTTTTATTTAACTAACTAATTAACTATGTGAGAGAATTACACAAGCAAACAAATAGAAATATTTATATATTCAAGATTTAAATTCTAGACTAAGCCCCAATCCTATAAGAAAACACATCAACAAAATGATTTATGGGCTTCCATTAAGATGTCCTGTATAAAAATTGATTGGTAGTCTCAAAATAGTCAAAACCATCTTTTAGACCTACAAAACAACACTTACGCAGTTAGACTTTTCAAAAATTAATTTCAAAATATACAATACTGCAACTAATATGCAATACCACAACTCCTAGATATGTGATTTTTTAAGCAGCCAACTAACTATAACCACACAGCTAGGCAAAACCATTGGTAGTTAGAGAAATACTACAACTCAAGATCAATATCGTAGATTATGAGATTCAGTTTTTGATCTGTAAACTCCACTGATAAACTCTAAGTGAAAATTTGAAAGTACAGATTCTAAATTTTTCAACATATAAGATGTTGGAATGATTAAAGCTAATTAAAATCTGATCCAAATCAAGTTTCAAAACTGAAATAAAAGTGAATTAATAGATCACATCAAATATCCATTGAAACTGTCAAAATTTTCAAATTCTCGATTTTATCCAATTTCCCATATATGATCAAATGAGTAATTTTTGCATTCTAATTAAAATCTAAATTATAATATATAAATTAACTAAAAATGGAATGCAAAACTAAATTCAAAGATCAAAACACATAAATTGTTTACGGGGTTCAGAATTCCTACATCCCCGGGTTCGTATCGAATCGATCCATTAATTATTGCTAAATTTGCAAGCCAAAATAATACTTACAAAACAAAAAATATCATATCTCTCTATAAAAATAGTGATCAGACCTTCAAAATACCTTCGCTGACTCAGCACGTCCTTCACCTTCTTGAATCACATGCAGAGGCTTCTCCAAAATCAACATTGACAACTTCTATAGCTCAAAATGGCATCACCGATTCTCCAAAATAGGCAAATGAATATAATTCATAGAGCGTATCAAAATTCTAAACAACTTTGTAGTTTACCTTGAGCTTTGATTCGGCCTTTAAGGGATCCAAAATGACCAAATACTATAAGTGGGTCTATATTCTCCAATACACAGTCGGCTTCCTGTGTTTGTTCAAGTAGAAATTAGTCCCTTTTATAACATTTCGACCTCCGTGGCTGAAGTGGTCAAGGAATTAATTTTTTAGGTGGTAGGTCAAAGGTTCAAAACCACCTTCCACCTTTCTAGGTGCTTGGAAAGAGTGAAAAGGTCGGCCTTAGGCGCTTAGCATGAGATTTTAAATGTTTTCCCTCCTTTTTTGGCACCTTTAACTTGGTTTTGTCCCACATTTGTTGGGAATTAAATTTTCAATGCTTTAAATAGATGTGTTCATTCCCTTTTCAAATGCCTAAGACTTAGGTTCCCACTTAGGCCGTTGATTTGACTTGGTCCATGCATGGTTGGTGGGATGATGTGGCGGGTGATGTGGCAGTTTCTTTGGCACCTTGTTTCAAAGTTTGAAAATTTCAAATAACATGTGAATAAAAATAGCGAACCAATTTTTTTTTGCACCAAATTATTTTTCCACGTGTCAAGTGGCTATTGGTCCACTTGGCATGTTTTCAACAGTGCCACGTCACTTTCGACACCCCTTGTCGCAAGCTTTCTTCAACTAGCCATATCTTGAGCATCGGGACTCCATTTTTCGAATCGTGAAAAGTGCTGACAAGCTCTCAACGAGCTCTACGCTGTGAAATTGGTTTCATCATGATTTGAAATTTTTTTCAGAATGAACTCTAGATCACACCTCCTTATAAAAGAAGCTTTTGGTCTCCAAAAGTTAACTATCACCTAAAATCTTATAACTGGTCTACTGCATCCATGAAAATAGAACCCAATCATAGCAAGAGATATAAACAATTGCATTCAAATGATTCACAATCAAACTAAAAAAAATATTAATCCAACAGGCATGAGTAAGTGAATCTACAACTGCAAAAGTGATTACAACATGTCAAATTGCCTGCCCAAATGTCACATCCTGTAAAGTGGTGAATTGCCAAAAATTGAAACAACTCCCAATGTAACTGCAAGACAAGTTTATAATGCTAAAAACATATAATTAATGTTGTAGGCATGTTAAAATTCAATGCCCTAGTATGGGACTTATATGCTAAGCAAATGCAAACAACCAAAAGTGTATGCTGCCTAACATCTAAACATGCCCAAAGGGTCTTAAAAAATGCATCTAAACATCTCTGTGCCAAAATAGATACATTCAAAATAGCAGTCTAACTGTCAAATGCTGTAAGGAAACAACTCACAACATCACTCTACTATATCCCCAATTATTTCAAATGAGTTAATGTCTTATCCATTATTAGACTACCCATACAATATATTTTGGAGATCAAAAACTTAGAGTTATCAAAAAGTGAGAATTGAAAAACTTCATATGATAAACCTATCTCGAAGTGTTTCCACCAACTCTAATCTACATCTTTCAAAGCTTGTTCATTCCCTTAGGTGAATTCGTAACCATTCTTTGCAAAAAGAATGTAGTGATAATCCACTTAACCAATTCTTTCTTCCTAGTGAAATTGATTGTCTCTATGGATTCATTATCGATTGCATACTTTACAAATTTGGGCTTTGCCATATGTAATTGAAAAGATTGTTGACTTAACCTCTTCAATGGATTTTCACTTGTAGGTTTTACCTTATCTTGGGTTATATTGTCAACTATATTATGGATTGAATTAGCTTCATTAACCTTAGTGAGAGGTTTGTAAATCATCTTAGTTTTAACATTACTTGAATGTGAAGATGAATGAAGCTTAAAACATATATCAATCCTATGTCCACTCACTTTACAATGAGTGCAAACATCCTTCTTAGGTGAGGGTCCCCTTTTGTCAATTCCCAACTTAACATGAGAATGGTCTTTCAAACATGCAATCTGCTTCAACAAAGCATTTCGTTTCCAACAAGTCTTAGTACTATGGTTATTCATCCCACAAAAAGTGCATGGAAATGATTGCATTATTTTCTGTACATTATATCCAAACTTCTTAAATATATCAATTGGATCAGAAGATTTAATGTAAGAATCAGGGGGTGGAATCTCAATACCTCTTTTACCTTTACACCTTTGAACTAGTGGCCTAGAACCTTCGCTATTGGAAGCTCGTCTTCCTTTAATCATGGAAGAAACTTCTCCATCATCCACCTGCACACTAATATAACCCAAACTTGCATGAAAAGGTCTATGATAAAACTGAATTAGGTTAGTTATACCTTGGCTATCTCTACCAAGTCCTCTTCCGTTATAACCCATTTTAAACAACAATTTAGATCCTATGCCCTTAGTGTATCTTTCAAAATCACCAAAAACAATATTACTAGAATTTGAAATGGTAGAAGAAGATGAAGATTCCTGTGGTGAAAAACTTACACTGTACTCAGTCATAGTCTCTGCATCTGAAGTTGAAGGCTTTACCTTTTCACACTCACCACATTGCAATCTAATAAAGAGCTCATCCTCTGATTCAAGCTCCGATTTTAACTTTGCCACTTGCAATTCAAGTGCAAATTTTTGGCATCTCAAGATTGCATTTTCATCTTTGATGACCTCAATCTATGACAACTTGCCCTTAGTTTCCTGCAAACAACTGATTCCACACTGCACACTGCAATATAATCAATCTGCAAACCAATAATCCAACTATTCTGGAGGCAATTGTCAATACACAACTAGAAGCAATCCCTGCATTCTAACCGCTCTGATACCAACTTGATCCGTAAACTCCATTGATAAACTCTAAGTGAAATTTTAAAAGTACAAAATTTGAATTTCTCAACATATAAGATGTTGGAATGATTAAATCTAATTAAAATCTGATCCAAATCAAGTTTCAAAATTGAAATAAAGGTGAATTAATAGATCACATCAAATATCCATTGAAACTGTCAAAGTTTTCAAATTCTCAATTTAATCCAATTTCTCGTAAATGATCAAATGAATAATTTTTGCACTCTGATTAAAATCTAAATTATAATCTGTAAATTAACTAAAAATAAAATGCAAAAGTGAATTCAAAGATCAAAACACAGAAATTGTTTACGGGGTTTTGAATTCCTACGTCCCCGGGTTCGTATCGAACTGATCCATTAATTATTGCTAAATTTGCAAGCCAAAATAATACTTAAAAAACAACAAAATATCATATCTCTCTGTAAAAATAGTGATCAAAATTTTGAAGGACCTTGGCTGACTTAACACATCCTTCACCTTCCTGAATCACACGTAGAGGCTTCTCCAAAATCAAAATCGGCAACTTCTATAGATCAAAATGGCATCACCAATTATACAAAATAGGTAAATTAATATATTAAGCAGAGTGTATCAAAATTCTAAACAACTTTGTAGTTTACTCCGAGCTCTGATTTGGCCTTTAAGGGCTCCAAAATGACCAAATACTATAAGCGGGTCTATATTCTCCAATACACAGTCGGCTTCCTGTGTCTGTTCAAGTAGAAATTAGTTTTGTTTATAACACTTCGACCTCCGTGGCTGAAGTGGTCAAGGAATTAACTTTTTAGGTGGTAGGTCAAAGATTCAAAACTGCCTCCCACCTTTCTAGGTGCTTGGGAAGAGTGAAAAGGTCGGCCTTAGGCACTTAACATGAGATTTTAAATGTTTTCCCTCCTTTTTTGGCACCTTTGACTTGGTTTTGTCCCACATTTGCTGGGAATTCAGTTTTGAATGCTTTAAATAGATGTGTTTATTCCCTTTTCAAATGCCTAAGACTTAGGCGCCCACTTAGTCTGCTGATTTGACTTGGTCCATGCATGGTTGGTGGGATGACGTGGCGGGTGATGTGGCAGTTTCTTTGGCGCCTTGTTTCAAAGTTTGAAAATTTAAAATAACATGTGAATAAAAAAAACAAAACAAATTTTTTTTTGCACCAAATTATTTTTCCACATGTCAAGTGGCTATTAGTCCACTTGGCATGTTTTTAATAGTGCCACGTCACTTTCGACACCCCCTGTCGCAAGATTTCTTCAACTAGCCATATCTTGAGTATCGAGACTCCGTTTTTCGAACCGCAAAAAGTGCCATAAAGCTCTCGACGAGCTCTATGCTGTGAAATTGGTTTCATCATGATTTGGAAAAAAAATTTAGAATGAACTCTGGATGAATTTATAAACTTAGGGGAAACTCAATGATTTTAAAAGCAAAATATAAAATATTTACAGAATGGTTTAAAATATCTACATAATGTTAAAATTGGTCAAAATGTTTTACAGAGTGATCAAAATATTTAGATATAAATTGATTAGAACAATACTATATTTGACACTGACTAGGTAAAGGTATCATTTAACTTTCCTACGTTAAAACTGATTGTATATGTTTAAAACTAACTTTGAGTATCAATACTGCAGTTTTTGAAATGTAGTTTTGAGATTTATTAAAAAGTTAGTAAAACTCTAAGGCAGAATGAAGGTATTTACAGAATGCCTAAAAAGATTTACAAAATTGCAAAAATATTTATAGAATGGTAAAAGTATTTAAAAAATGATGAAAACAAGATTATACTAGTCACCAACTAGGTAAATATATTGTCTAAGTCAAAATGACTATGAGTATTCAAACCAATTTTTAAAATCAATAACACCTTTTATGAGATGCGGTATTTTCTATCTCTCTACAAAACTAACTTTGAAACCAACAAAACCACATTTAGAAATCAATATTGCCTCTGTAGATATGTGGTATTGCACCATATAGTTCAAAGGGGTATTTAGAGATGTTTGATGTTAATCTAGATAAAACCTCACCTTCTCTCTAAGCAAAAGCTATTAGAAAGTAAAAGTTAGCATTTTAAGTCAATGATTATAAAGCCTAAGTCAAAATTGCCTCTTGTAGAGGCTAAACTACCACTGATAATCAGTACTATGATTGAGAAGATGTAGTTTTGATTAGGATAAAAAGCTTGCTAATGTTAAGAGTAACAAAACTTTACTTACTCATGTAAGACCACTAGATTAGCTTAAAGCTATACAAACCAACATGAAGACAAAATGACTAAAATTTAACCTTATTATAATGTTATGCCAAAATTGTACTTATATTATCAAAACCACATATTCAAATCAAATTTGCCTTTTGTAAGAGGCAGTTTAGCAAAATGTCTAAAAACCTGCCAAAGCACCCACTAACTAGTGATTGGTTTGAATGGTTATGCAATATTACAACTAAATTTTTCAATACTGCCTGTGCAGTAACACAGTTTGTAGAGCAAAAATGAACTTTTCCTGGAACATGAAAATTTGACAAAATCTGGAGCCCAATTTTCTTCTAACCACTCTTGCAAGCTAGTTTAACACATCTAAAGGAGGGCTTCCATCTTGGTCCCCAATGGATGATTGCATTTTTAAGCTATGAATTTAAACTACTATAAATATCAATTTTAAATCACAACTACAATAACATCAAAGAGAGAGAAATATGAGAACAATCAATAATTATGAATGAATCCTTACCATCACCTTGCTCCTAGTAGCTTCCCTCCAAGATTTTCCAACCGATTCTTCAATGCTATTGGACTTGATTATGGATTACTTGATAATGACTTCAAGATGGATTTAATGTCTTTTTTGGATGCTTGAGTGGATGCAAGAGAATGTGAGTGCTTAGGATAGATGGTATATGGATGCAAGAATGGCTTGAGAACTTTTTAATTAGTCTAGCCATGTTCCAAGCATGGCTATTTATAGGTTGATGGAGGAGGTTTTAAAGGAATTCATAATTCATTTAGAATTCTCTAGTTTAGAAAATACTATAATTTTAGGGAGAGTTCTCTAGATTTAAAGACTTATAAATTATATTAAGGGATACTAGGGATTAGTTGGGGATTTATTGAGGTTTAAGGATTATAAAGATGTAGTAAGAGCTAGGGATAGGTTGGATAGTGAGGTAGTTGGAATAAATATGAATTTTTAATTGTCAAATGGGCTAGTGGCTAGATAATGAGGTAGGATTAGTAGTGAAATGGGTTGTAAGTTGGATAATAAGGGGATTAATATGTCATGGGGGTGTATAAAGGTTAGTAGGATGTATAAAATATTTAATAGGAAGCGAGATTTTGATTAATTGGTTAGGATTATGGTTATAGGATAAATTAGTAGGATTAGTAGAATAATTAGGGCAAGCGGATATAGGTTTATACACTACCTAAGTAATCTTACAATACAATGGGTACCAAAACCATGGGAGAAGAATACAACCCATAATGATTCCCCATAAAATTATGGATCATAACAGCACCCTTATTATTTCTATAGGTAAAAATGCCTACATGATCACCAATTTATAATGTCTAAGGGGTGTAACACATGCAAAGTATATAATAAATATCTAACACTAAACCCATGAGAAATAGTGTTTGTATAGTTATTATCAATATAAAGACTCAACCTTTGAATTAACCTTTTAAGGATATTAGTGTACCTTCCCAAGAGATCTTATTCATAATGCATGTGATAGGTGAATTACAACAAAATGTACATGATATATCCTTATAATCTATTGCATATTGTTATTTGGGCAAATTACAAAGTTATATTTGGCCAACCAATAGTGCATAAGATATATGACTCACCCTTACATTGTGACTTAAAAAAAAAACATTATTTGATGGGTTTGGTAATCCTTACACCTCAAACACCTTCTTGATTTTTTGGGAAATATAAATTCATTGATAGAATATTTTTTAAAGCATTCTATAGAACCTAATGAGTCACGCCTTAGATTCTTCCCAGTGGTTCTCTCCGTACATAACTTGAGTTGGGAGAGGTGTTTTATCATGATATATCAATAATAAGGGACCATGTGCTACTTTTTGTCAGGATCTAGAACACATAGCTATGATACCAACTGTCAGGATCCTCTCCTTAACGAATACAATTGATTACCTTTGTATAAGCAACTAAACACGAAATTGAACCATAAGTAATATGTAACTAGAATTCAGAAACAACACAAAATATGAGATACGAGAAACAATACAATCTATATTAACACTCTTCTAGAAGGAAATACAATGAAGAAATCTCACTCTTCCCACACCTCTTGGGTGTACAATAATTCTCCCTCAAGAGTTGTCTCTCTCAATCAATTACAATCACAACTCAATAACTGAGTTGTTCCCTCCACCAGTCAGTGACAATCAACCCAATGGTTGTTGTTTCCTACTTCCAGTCCACCAAGCAGACCTTCTTGATCTTGCACACTTGTAGATCTAACTGATCTTACTTACCATGAAGATCTCCCTGATCTTGCTACATGTAGATCAACTGATCTTACACCCCTTGAGACAACCAACCGAATTGTTGTTCTTGCCTTCAAGTTGAGGATCTAATCATTCTTAGTCTTTCATTATAATACATCCCCATGGGTCTCTTAAATAGATCCCAAACCAAACAATAATTAGAAATGTAGACTCAAGACTAAAATTAGTCTTTACATGCAAACTAACTGTTCGTCTAAAATTAGACCAGTTTTGGAAACACACAGTTGACCGACGTCGGTTCTTGTCTGACCGATGCCGACTGACCCATACCCGATGTCAGTTACTGTGTACACTGAATATGAGTGATGTCAATTGGCCTGACTGATGTCAGTTATTTTGACACTCAGCAACCTCCACCATTTGCATAATAGTGAAGCTTTTAGCTCCAAAACTTAACAATCTCCCACTTGGAGATAAATAGCTGCACCTGTACCTGTACTTATACCTGTACATCCTCTAATTTGTTTTTGGCTTATATCCCTCTTCAAGTTCAATATTGAAGACCAACAAAAGTTGAATGAAGATTCAACTTCTCCTTTATTCCTAGCTCTGTTAACATATCTATAGGGTTCTTATCCTTGCTAGCCACCGTGACTGCAACAACTTTTTACAACTTTGAAATCTAGCTAACTGCCATTCCACCAATAGTGAACACATATCCTATGGTGCTTCTCCTATCATTCAAGTCACCTACCATATCTGAATCTACATACCCATGTAGAGAAGTGCTTGACCCTGCATAGCATAAATACCTACTGTTGGTCCCTCTCAGATACCTGAGAATCCACTAAACTGCTTTCCAGTGCTCCTTTTCTGGATTGGCCATAAACTTGCTGACAACTCCCACTGCTTGGGCAATATCAGGTCTAGTACATACCATGTACCCAACCTCATCATGTGATTCAGGACACTGTTCATAACTCAACTTGAACTGTCCAACCATAGGTGTGCTTATCGATTTTGCATCTTGCATATCAAACCTCTCCACTACCTTATTCACATAATCATGCCAAAGATTTTTTTTGTTGCTCCTAAATCCTTCCTGGCACATTTCTGAGCTACTTTTACCTTTAGCTCAATAATTCCCTGCATGTGTGACCCTGCAACAAGCATATACACTACATACAGTAACACGATAATGTAGTTATCGTTATCCAACCTAGTAAAATAAACACAATGGTCACATTGACATTGACTAAAGCCATGCTTTGTCATAAACCTGTCAAACCTCAAATACCACTATCCTGGAGCTTGCTCAAGACCATATAACTTGGCCTTCTATCTCACCTATCCATTCTCTCTTTTCTTTAACCTATAAATTCATTCATCTTTCAGTGCTTTCTTTTCAGCTAGCAACTCTACCAAATCCCATGTTTGGTTCTCTTCCAAGGAATCAATTTCCTCATTCATGCCATGTTCCCACTGTTTCTTGGATTCTACCTGCATTGCCTATTCAAAACTTCCTAGTTTTCCACCATCAGTGAGCAATAAGTAGTATAAAGAAGGGGAATAATGAATTTGAGGCTTACTTACCCTTTCAGTCCTCCTCATGGGCATTTAAGACTCCTTGACAACTTGATGTTTGCCCAAATTTCATTCTAACAGTGACCGATCCTAATCATCTCTAAGTCTACACCCGATCGATGTCAGTTTCATGTGATCGACCTAACCGACATCGGTTCTTACCTGACCGACGTCGATTTCCACCTGCTCGACATCATCGACTTTGGTCTCCATTGGACTGACGTCGGTTCCTGCCTGATCAACGTCTGTCTCTACCTAACCGACGTCGGTGTCTATGTTTTCCTGTGAGTGATGATTTTTACCTGTGAGCTCATTTTAGATCATAACCTTATCCAAATCAACATTGCCTTGCTCAAAATTATTTAGCCTCTTGAGCTGATCTTTGTCCATCATCTTCTCCTTGAAAACCAAGGCTTTTTAGTTCTTAACATGTAACTTAAGAACATGCATTCCCTTCTCACTCATGTGACCAAGCCTACAGAGCCACATCTTTGCATCTACATCTGAAGTAGCTAAAATAGAAGGAGAATCAGTAATACAAGTAGATAGATAAAGTGTACCTACTTTCTTACCTCTTGCTAAAACAAGTGCACCCTTGGAAACTTTCCAAGATTCCGCTGTGAGAGTTACTGTGCAACCCTCATCACCCAACTTTCCTATAGAAATAAAATTTTGCTTTAGGATTGGGACATGCATGACATCCTTCAACACCCATGTGTTGCCATTCTGCAATTTCAGCTGCACTTCCCCTTTGCCAACCATTTGACAAGGCTCACCATCCCCTAAATAAACTTTTCCAAAGTCTCCGTGGACATAATCATGGAAAAATTCTTTATTTGGGGTTGCATGGAAAGAGGCACCAGAATCTAAAACCCAAGATTCTACTTTATCCAAGGAATATATAAGAGCTTCTCATGCAACAATACCTGCATCATTTGCTTCTTTATTTCCTTCATGCTGATCTTCTACCAACCAACAATCTTTCTTTGCATGCCCTTTCTTTCCACAATTCCAGCAGGTTATACCTCCATTTCTAGATTTGGATCTCCTATCTATCTTTGACTTTGATTTCCCTTACTTGCTCTTCTCTCTTTGTTTTCCCTTGCTTTCAACACTTAAAGCATTACCTGATGTTTCCCCTGTGCTTTTTCTATGAATTTATTCATTCAAGATTACACTAACAACATCATCAACTTTCAAGATATTTGAAGCAGACACAGTATTACTAACTGCCATTACCAAACTATTCCAACTTTCAGGTAAAGAGCATAAGATTAAGAGAGCCTTAATTTCATCATCAAAAACTATGTTGACTGAAACTAACTGATTTACTAATCCATGGAAATCACTAAGATGACTATATACCGATCCACCTTCCTGCATTTGCAAATTAAATAATTGCTTCATAAAAAATACCTTATTCGAAGCTGAGGGTTTTTCATATAAATTTGCCAAAGATTCCATTAACTCTATCATTGTCTTTGCCTGTGATAAGTTGGAGATCACAGACGATGCCAGGCTCAACCTTATAGATCCCAAAGCCTTCCGATCAAGAACATTCCATTCTTCATCTTTCATATCTGTGGGCTTACTTGAAACCCCACCCAACGGTAAGTACAGATCTTTCTGATACAGATAATCTTTTATTTACATCCTCCATAATTGATAATTCTTGCCATTGAATTTCTCCATTCTTAGTGTACTTTCTTCTGCCATTGCTTTACTCCCACTCAAACAAAAACCCCTGTGAGTGACCTGTAATCAACAAACACTAACCTACTCCGAACTAGGCTCTAATACCACTTGTCAGGATCTAGAACACACAACTCTGATACCAGCTGTCAGGATCCTCTCCTTAAAGAGTACAATTGATTACCTTTGTATAAGCAACTAAACACGAAATTGAACCAGAAGTAATATGTAACTAGAATTCAGAAACAACACAGAATATGAGATACGAGAAACAATACAATCTATATTAACACTCTTCTAAAAGGAAATACAATGAAGAAATCTCACTCTTCCCACACCTCTTGGGTGTACAGTAATTCTCCCTCAAGAGTTCTCTCTCTCAATCAATTACAATCACAACTCAATAACCGAGTTGTTCCCTCCACCAGTCAGTGACAATCAACCCAATGGTTGTTGTTGCCTACTTCCAGTCCACCAAGCAGACCTTCTTGATCTTGCACACTTGTAGATCTAACTGATCTTACTTACCATGTAGATCTCTCTGATCTTGCTACCTGCAGATCAACTGATCTTACACCCCTTGAGACAACCAACCGAATAGTTGTTCTTGCCTTCAAGTTGAGGATCTAATCTTTCTTAGTCCTTCATTACAATACAACCCCATGGGTCTCTTAAATAGATCCCAAACCAAACAATAATTAGAAACACAGACTCAAGACTAAAATTAGTCTTTACATGCAAACTAACTGTCCGTCTAAAATTAGACCAGTTTTGGAAACACACAGGTGACCAACATCAGTTCCTATCTGACCGATGCTGGCTGACCCATAACCGATGTCAGTTATTGTGTACACTGAATATGACTGATGTCAGTTGACCTGACCGACATCGGTTACTTTGACACTCAGCAACCTCCACCATTTGCATAATAGTGAAGCTTTTAGCTCCATAACTTAACACTTTTGAGTATCTTCCCTCTCTTCACTAGGGTGAATCTAAATTCGTTTATGATTATATCTTGAAATTTAAAGCTAATATGCACCATTTGATTTAAAAACCTACGTATTTAAAGAAAAAATGCATTTTTTAGGGGTCTCATGTTTCCTTTTGTTGGCTCAAAAATTTGTCAAGGGGACAAATTGCTAACTTTGAGTCAATAGTGTGGGAATTCAGTCCTTACATTAGTTAGCAACACAGGGACAAAGTCCCTCTCCTATCAACAAGTGGAGCTATCTTTATTGAAAGTTAAAAAGGAAAAAGCAGGGAAAAAACTATTCATAGCTATTTACAACAAAAATATTTTCTATTGGGGATTTCATACTTTTAACCATAAAACACAAAGGATATATAAATGAAATGAGGTGAATGATGAGAAATATAGAAAGGAAAGGAATAAAAGGAGAATGGGATTTTTATATCTAGTTAAACATATAAGCTACCATTATAATCTAGGGAAAAATAAAGGATGACTATAAGTGACTAAACATAGAGATTCGCTATAATGGTCTAAGAAGGAAAAATATTGTGCTCATGGAAATATCTTCTCATTCAATGGGTGGTAAAGACATAATTACACACTTACGAGTGCAAAACACACACTAAGTTGATTATTTGATATTGATAACAAACTAAAGACAACCCTATCATATTTACCTATAAAAGACACTTAAAATATTGCTTAAACCCCACAAATATTTCACATAATAAACAAAGATTCAAAAAGAAATTCTAATGTACAATTTCCACATTAAGACTGATTGATAAAAATCATGACAAAGGTTTGAAAACAAAGATTTGAATACAAATTAATCATACACACAATCATAATTCATGGAGAGAATCTAAACACAATTTACAAATCTCTTCATTTGTATTGATCTTTGTTGAGTTGTAATACAATCTCTCCTTCCAAAAATATGTCTTAGAGTTTTGTTCTTAAAAAAAAACCCTTGTATAATAAGCCTAACACTCATATGGTTGCGGTGCGTAACCACCTTTTTGTGTTTTAGATGGTGCAAAAATGAGTTACTAAAATACACCACTTAAGTGATGTGAAAATGCATTGGTGCAGCACGTGTAAAAGTGCAAAAGAGAAATTGCACAACTTGAAAATTGTAGAGGTGTAATTGTGCTTTGGTGATTTTTCTCCACTCGTTACATTGATCTATAATCTCATCTTTCTTGTGTAGAAAATGCATATAATTACATCTTTAAATAAAGAGTTTGAGTCTCAAATTGCACCAAGAATAACAACTTTCAAAGTATTATGTCTATGGTTTCTATTTTCTTCTTCAACAACATATCAAGTAGAATATCTACCAACATCATCATTATTATCATCATATTTTTCTTTTGTCCACATCTAATTTCTTGATTCATTGTAGAATGGATCTACTACAAATATCAAGCTCTGAATTGAAATAAGAACTTGAAAAAGAGTGGACTTTCAAGGTTCCCAACTAGGTCCATCCCATGTTCCAAGAAAATTAAGCAGACCTTTCCATTGTTGTACTAGTTTGGATTAAAACACATCATTACACATCCTATTACAAGAAAATGTACTTGAAGTGGCACTTGAGGATAGTATGGTAGAAGATAAATATTAAATATAAAGACTCCATTTTGCTATGGGGTTCTATTAGGACCCACTATCAAAGTTTTCAACACACCCATTCTCACTAGATCCACACGTATATGTATATTCAATTATCATTCTAGAGGAATAATAATGGTTGAGGAAGTTATTTATTTTGAAATATACAACATATTTTTATTATTGTGCACTCTTGAATTATCAATACTACGTGGATTTACCTTTGAATCATCAAAATACTTATTGTAGGTGTGACCTTGAGAACTTGCCCCAAACAAAGGATACTCACCAAATTATAGTAGCTTTAAACTCTCTTTATATAATGAGACATTATTAAATTTCTCTAATCTAAATTTATTATCTTCCATGTTTATATAAATCTCCTCTTTTAAAGTAGATGTAATCTGGTCTAAAATTACTTCACCATCTTTTGTCATTCTTGAATATATCTCTTCTTTTTTGCACTCATAATTTCACTTGTGTAAATCTGATCCAATGCCTCTTCAAAATCACTTGATAAAATTCATTGTGCTCAATCACCTTTCTTGATTTTCCCATTCATGAATATAACTTCCCATGTTCAATCAACGTGTAACACTATTGCATGACCTCTTGTTGTATGCAAATAAACAATAGATAAATATTGCAAATTATACTTTTTAAATTTTAATTCCCCACTCGTCTTTCTACCTTGGGGCAAAATAACAAAAAATGATCATTATTTGATTTTACCAAATTCAAACCCTCCAAGCTCACATTAAACTGTATGATCTCCCCTTAATGGGCAAAAATAATAAAAATTAAATCCATTTTTTAACTTTTTTAAACCTTCAATCCCACATGGGTCATACAACCGTATGATGTCTTAGCTTGAAAAAGAAAACAAAATGAAAATAATTATGCTCTTTGGTTTTTCACCAATTCTCTCTCCTCACCCCTGCTACGTGGTTGTATGGCCTATTTCTACAAGTAAAACATTTTCTTAAATGTGTTCCTTTCCTAGCCATACGATGCCATACAATCTATACAAATAGGTAAAAAATTGAAATGATCTCATTTCCTTTATTTTATTCCACATTTTCACCTCTGGGCATTGTCATATAGCCATACGGCCTCCAATGCAGCATGAAAAACTAATAAAATATTAAATCTAATTTTTTAATAGCTATTTTCTATCTAACTTGGGATGTACAATCTCCTCCATCAATAGGTTAAAACAAATAAAATGTGATCTAGTTTCTTTCTTTAAAATCTACAGACTTCTCCCTTGGGCCATACGGTTGTACGACTTGCTTGTTGTGAGTAGAGGTACAAAAAGAAAATAATTTTAAGACCCTTTTCTTCCTCTTTTGGATTGTACAGTTTCTTGCATAGTAGCCAGGCAAAATAAAATTCTAATTTTCTCTATTGTTTCACTTTGCTTTGTAATTTACAACGAATGTTTCACATCTTAAAAACAAAACAAAGAATGATTTTGATCTGGTACACAATGAGGGGAGAATAAAAGGCAAATTACATGACAGTGGGAAGGGAAGATTTCATTTGCGCGTTCTGGGGAAGTGCCAAAATAAATTTGCATGACATGGGGATGCATATGAGGAAATTACATGACAATGGGATTTTTAAAATCAAATTATAAAATAAAACTATTGAAAAATATTTAAATTAATTTATTATTATTAAAATTTGCAATTGCAATGCATGAAAAAATAAAATAAAAAATTGCACGACTCAAAAAAGTGTGAAGACACTTTAGCACAATTGCGGGAAAAGTAAAAAACACTTGCACAACTTAAAAAAATTTAATGAGTTTTTGCACAGTTGCGGGAAAATCAACAACTTTTTATATGAGGGAACTTGATGACACATTTACATAGTTTGGGGGAAAAAGGTGTTTTTCTCATGATTCTGATTCTCAATTAAATTAATTAATTAATTTTCAATTTTTTAAAATTTGGAATTTTAGGCCCAAACCAATTAACCAAAAATTAATACAATTTTTGCCAATTTTAAAATAGATAAAACAACTTTTTAAAAAAATGACTCTATCATTTTTGCTAATCTTTTAGATCTCTTTACTTCAAGACTATTTAATTAGGAAAATAGATTACATATTATAAACATCCTAATCGTATTAATAACACTCATATTTATAACTCTCCAACTAAAAGCCATGTGTCTCAAAATAATACATCTTCATTGTGGGCTATAAAAAGAGGTGAAAGATTTAAAAAGCTTCATGGTTGGTTACGAAAAAAAACCAACTTTCCATGTAACCAAATTGTTTAAAGTTAAAAATAAACTAACTAAAAGCATTAAATAAATAATCTTTGGGATCATAAAATAATCCAACAAACTCCCCATTGATTAAAGGGGTATAACAGATGAATGAACTAGAGCATTGACTCTGAACTCATCAAAGAAACTATGTCACAACTACAAGTGGTGTACTGTATTTCTAGTACTGACCCAAAACTATGCCACTCCATAAAGAAG
Source organism: Torreya grandis (assembly GCA_037957365.1). Classification (NCBI taxonomy): domain Eukaryota; kingdom Viridiplantae; phylum Streptophyta; class Pinopsida; order Cupressales; family Taxaceae; genus Torreya; species Torreya grandis. The sequence continues at coordinate 634,097 of JARHVA010006139.1, read as the reverse complement.
CCCACCCCTATGAGTTATGGTAAAAAGTGGTTGATGAACATGATCAAGGCCTACTTATCTCCACTGCTAATTATACCGTACGATAGTAGAACATGATCAAATATGTCCAACTACATCTACCCACATGAGGTCCCACATAGGAACCCATTCAAGTGACAACCTTGTACTCTATATGGCATATCTCTTGATGCCCAACAAACATTGATGACCTTTGCTCAACATTGAAGGTGTTATAAACACCCTATCAACTCATACTATCATTGACAACTGATCGAAGTCTAACCAATGCCTAAATCTTCTCCCCCTATCAGGTGAGAGGTGAGAAGCTGTGCATCTAGAGGAATACAAATAACCAACTCTATCCACTCCATGTCATGAATATTAGATATAGAAAGCCAAAAATGGAACTATAAGTAAGAACATAAGCCAACATTTTCCATTTAAGCATTGAACCCACATCTAAGTGAATAGCTAACTGGATCGGGTAATTGTCCTACAACCTCCAACAGATCCTCCAACCTCCAGTTTGATGCTCACAATTTGTCAATCATGAGGATCCTGAGGGACCTATAAAGGATGATGTGTTCATTGACAACACAAGTAAGAAGTGAGATTATGAAAATTTTCATTTTGAAGGTGTCATTGTCCACCGATAATGCACCTTTATACATAGTTTAAAAAATCATATATGGATGATTCAAAACACAAAATAAACTATGCCATTGTGTCTAAAACATCTGAAAATCTATAATTTGACTCATCACATGACCACCTTCAGAGAAAATAGTGATTTGTTAAAAATTTGTCTCAAAAAATCACAAATACACCCTTATATCATCGATTTGACCTAAAGAATATTTGTTGGGGATTTGAAACCTTGCACTTTTTCTTATACAAAAGAACTAACAAAAGTAATTTGACCAACTTAGCCTTCAACAAAGTTAAATATAAAATGGAAGGATATTACCTATGCTCTTGATTTGCAAGAAGAGAAAATTAAAATATTACATTTACTGCAATATTTTATAGGTATTTTGGAAAGATATTACCTATGCTCTTGATTTTTAAGAAGAGAAAATTAAAATATTACATTTACTGTAATATTTTATAGGTATTTTTTCTTAATCTTTTGTGGAGGGACCCACAAAATGAAAAATCAATGGAAATAAACTCCAAATAAACTTGTTGTAGTCATTGTCTCAAATCCTCTATGCTAATTTGACTTCCTTTTTTTTTAAACTTAATTTCTCTAACCTCTGCACCTTGTTATTTACTACACAGATCATTGCAAGGGAATATCTCTTGATAGAAAATCCACCATGCAAATTCTCAGATTAAACAAAAAATTATATACCTCAACAGGTGCTATATATATACCAAAGAAAAAAATCTTTTGAAGTGTCGTATAATTACACTTTCTTGCTATTTAATTTAAATCATCATACCACTATTGGCTATGAAAAACTTCTTATATTGAATCATTGTACAAATTTAAGTTTGCAAGGTAAAATAAATAGTGCCCTTTCTTTGTCAGTCAGTGAGGGCACAATGAGATCTTATATAACCACAAGGTCTAACAACAACAAAAATGATAAGGCATCTGACATCAACATTAGACTATAATATTTGAGAGTATGTCAAAAGATGGACAATTGAAGGATTTAAACAAAATCAGGAACTTTTTGACCCATCTACCATTAATCATGCTTTCACTAAAGGCAAATCATAGTTAGAAGCAACAAAACATATCTAGATCGTGATTGTTTAACTGTCAACATTAATGTTCTTACACAACATATTATTCAAATCATGGAGATACAATCCAAAATATTGAAAAAAATATGAAATGTGAAGCAAAAACCTGAGCCTTGAAGTGTCATTTCCACTGTTGTTTACTGCATCATACATGACCTTCAAGCACTAAAAAATATATATGCTTCAATCCTCCTTGATTTCTTGTAATGGATTTGATACAAATGTTGGTCTAAATTATAGAGGAATAATGAAAAAAATTACATTGTTAATAAATTATTTGAGAAAATATTTAGGTGTATTCATTTGAGTTAATTTTCACAAAGAGAGGTGAAAGATTTGAAAAGCTTCACGGGTTGTTATGGAAGAAAACCAACTTTCTATGTAACCAACTTATTTAAAGTGAAAAACAAACTAATTAAAAACATTAAATAAATAATCTTTTGGATCATACAATAATCCAACAAGTAGTACTTTTATCATGAATCTTGTATATGACATCAAACACTTCACTAAGATTTATTTTCCTAAGCACATGACAATGGGGCACATTCAATTGCCTATATATGTTAGTCCCAAGATATGTCTCATTACTTTCCACATTAATTCTACTTTGCTTAAGTACAATGCTATACTAAGAAACCCTTGGTTAAAATCAATGGATGCAACACTAGACAATACTCATGATGATATCACATTTGATTTATAAGGGGATATTATTTCCAATTCAAGAGATAGAGCAAATAAAATTTAATAAGAACATACCAAGGTGGATACTATTATATTTCAAAAGTGGGGACCCAAACAAGCACCTAATAACTATGATATTATTGAAGAACCAAGAGACCAAGGATTCATCACCTAGTATCCCATTTCCTATAGATAAAATTTTCAATTATAATGGCATATCTCAATGCACTAGATTTGATGATTAAAACTCATTTGATGAGGATGCATCACCTTCCAATACAATGAGTTATATAAATTCATGCACAAAAAAATAATACATTGATGAGTCCACTAGCATGCATATTGATAGGTCGGATCACAGAATGTCAATTTATAATGTTTGGTGCAAGCCAAAATTGTCTTCATAATTTAATCAAAAAAAGTATACCATCACAAATATATAAGACAAGGAATGACTTATCATTTCATATTCAATAAGTTATTTCAGCTTCCTACAAGACTCTTGAGTTGTACACTATAGGACAAAAACAAACTACAACTACTCCTAGGAATTAGGAAATAATATATACAATAATATTATATCCCCCTTAATCAATAGGGGTTGTTGTGAGCCCAAGCATTCCTCTAAACTTTTCAATGTTTTTGTGATCCAAGCACTTTCATCTGGATGCATGTTGGTTGCTTTGTTGTAGACCAATGTTATAACTTGACACTGCCATCTTTCACATAGTGCAAAATGCTTGTTTCAATTGTGAAAGACTAGGTTCTTTGCCATCTAGATTACATAAGTGTTGTCAACCATGAGAGGTGTTGACGAACCCTATTATTCTTGCAAATATAAAAGAACCCTTCTGAGCATGTTGATGAACACTATTGTTCTTACAAATTTGAAAGAACCCTTATGAGCCACAAGATCTCCCTAGTATACTCTAAAGTAGCATTGTATTCTGCTTCTACCAAATAATTTGTTAGTACTAATTTCTTCTTGGATTTCTAACTGACAACTATCATTCCCAAATTCATCAAAAAATCCATAGTGGACTTCCCATCTTCATGATCACCACTATAGTCAAAATATGAATACCCATTTAGTTTGAAATCTCTTATCCTAGAGTATTTTAAGCCCAAAATTTGGTGTTCTTTTGAAATATCTAAGGACCCTTTTCACTGCTACCCAATGATTGTCCCTAGGTGGTTGCATGAATATTAAGAGGACACCAATTGCAAATGATATATTTGGTCAAGTTGTGGTGACATAAATCTAAAATACAATGAGTTATTTGTATTTAGTGGCATCAACCAAATTTTTTGAATCTTCAAATGTCAATTTGAGATTCAATTTCATGGGTGTGCTGAGAGGCTTAAAATCTTTCATTTTGAACTTGCTCAAAATGTCACCAATGTACTTTTGCTAAGTGATGAAGAAATACTTTGGTTTTTAGATTACTTCAATACCCAAATAGTAATGAAGATAACCCAAATTAGTCATTTCAAAGCTTTTGATTAACTTTGATTTGAACTTTGCAGTGTACCATTCATTTTTCCTATGATGAGCAAATCATCAAAATATACCATCACGAATATAACTATTTTGTCAACTATTTTGACAAAAAGAGTTGCATCTTAAAAATCAAAATGTTCGAAGTTCATGTTCTTCATGAGGTGCTCAGTGAGTTTGTCATACCATGTTTGAGGTCCATTTGGTGATCTTTCCATCCATTATGAGTTTCCAGAGCTAACATGGTTTGAATGGTAGTCCATTTTATTATAGATACAAAGGTTTCATTGTAGTTGCAAAGGCTTCATTATAGTTAATTATTTATTTTTAAGCATATCCCTTTAGCACAAGCTTTTCTTTATGCTTTTCAAGTGACCTATCAACCTTGTATTTGTTACTATAGACCCATTTACAGCTAATAGGTTTGAAACCATATGGAGGATCAACCAATTTCTAGGTCCCATGTTTTACCAATGCACTATACTCATCTTTAATTGATTTTCTCCAAGATTCAAGCTTCTCAGCCTATTTGAAATATGTTGGTTCTGAATCAAATGCAACGTTGAGTTCTTCTTCTAGAGAAACATTCAAGGTGAGCTTTTCAATTCTATTTTTAATTTCTTCAGGGGACTTGTCTGATTGTGATGTGGTTGCATGTGCACTTCTACTACTTATTTTCCCAACTTCATCATCTTTCACATCTTTCAATGTTTGAGTGGCCCACTTAGGCATTTATTTCTATGTTTTATGTGCCTCAAGTTCATCCTTTAAAGTTCCATCACTTTATGCCCTCTGTTATGATATCCCTTGTTCATTTTTTGTTGATGTTTCACTTTCTCCTTCAAGAGGAGTTTTGATATCATGTATAGGAGATAGTGTAAAATTAATAGATTCCCAACTGTGTTTCACCCACTCATTATTGGGAACATCCAAATCACTCTCTTTATAGACATTAAACTTTGCATACTTGTCAAGTCAACTTAACTGTCAATCAATGTGCTCTTTTGCCTTTGCAATCTCACAAAAGGAAACTTCTCTTGTGATAAGAAAGTTCTTCTCTTTATCATTATATAACATGTATACCTTAGAATATTCAGAGTGTCCCAAGTAGATGCATTTTTGACTTTTATGGTGTAACTTATTTCTCTTCTCCTTTAGAATCAATGCGTGATCTGTAAACTCTACACTATTACCATGCACAAAAAGTTTATCTACGGATACTTTTGTTAAAACACTCATTTTATCGAAAGACTCATGAGAATTACAACAATGTTTGACCTTTAAAAATGTGTTTTCAAGGTTGATCAAAAGTGGATTTTGATACTGAATGAATTAAAGTTTCAAGTTCATTCATTAATCCAATCAACCGTTTCTAAACCTGAAGTATATTAAATATCTATTTAATTATCAATATTAATTAACTTTGCTTCCAAAATGATTATTAACTAAATCAAATGCAAAAATGAATGCAAAAATAGATAACTCACAACAACAAGGTTGATAACAGAGTTCACCACTGCTCGGGTTGCATCTCTGAGTTTGCTTAGAACATGAATTGTTCCATTTCCATGTATTGAAAGTACATATGTAGAAATTACACTTTTCAAATGGATACTCTAAGATTGCATACAACTCAACAATAGACCTTTGAAAAGTCCTGATACCCATGAATGAACTTTCCACCTTCTTGTCGTGAATGTAATCTCATGTTCCTGAAGTTCTCCACCAAAAGTCTCATTTTGAGGCTTTAAAAAGAACAAACTCAAAATTAAAAATCCATATATGGATGGAACCATGTTGGAGTCTAGAAAACTTTGTAGTTTACTCTGAAGTCTAAAAAGCTCTCTAAGTCCTTCAAAACTTAGGATATATGCAGACTGGTCTTTATATTGGCCATTACACAATTTGTAAAGCTTCAATTCAAGGAATTAAAAATGGCATCAAATAACCTCAAATCTAGACAATCAACATATTGATAATTTTTTTTCAGAGTCTATAACATTTCATTAGTTCACTCTAAATCCTAAAAATCATTCTAGGTGCTTCAAAACTGAGAAAACAAGCAAACTGGTCTCTATTTTCCTTTACACAGTCTATTGAAAGGTTGTCTTCAAATACAAATTCATTCACTTTATATGGTGTTTGAACAATCATCCCAATCATTTGGGTGCTTATCCTTTTACCACAATTGACATGGTTCGAATATCATTGGTCTTAGTTTAGTGCTTATCTATTATCCCACATTTACAAGGGGAGGAAATGAATTAACTTTTAAAAGCATGGACCTATATGGCATATAATGTCAAATTCCATTTGTTATCAAGGCACACACAAAGCTTGGGATCGATATTGTGAACAACATGCTATGTTTGGCCATGGCATGCTATACACAGTCGTGCTTGTTCCACCGTTGGTTATCTGTGACATTTGATTGGAAATCCATGGTATCGTGTTGGTTGATTACCTCACATGGCATCCTATATGTGTTCCACATAACAATACACAATTGGCATTTGGTGGTGACTTGATGCCCTACGTTATAAAAGATGAATAACCAAACAAACCCAATTTTTTTACATGAACTGATTACCACTTATCACCTCATGATTGGTCCATGTTTCTACCACATCATCACTTTGTCCAAGTTTGATCAAAACTTTGGTCAATCATAACTTTTGCATACAGAATCGGATTTGATCCATTAAAAATGTGTCAAAAAGATTATAATGAGCTCTATGCCATGGAATTGGCTTCACAATGTTATATGATGGTCATTTTTCTAGCTTGACTAACATTGACCACCTGTTGACTTACTTTGACTAGAACTTTGATGGGCTGCATTAGGAGAAAATGAGCTCTATTTTTTAGAGTTTATCATATCATTGTAAAGATCTCAACAAGACCTATGCAATTGTATAGGTTTTATTTTGATTTGGAAACTTTTTAAAAATGATCTCTATATCACACTTCCCCATTAGGAAGGCTTTTGGTCTACCAAAAGTTGGTACCTGACTTGATCCTTTAAAATGCCAATCAATTTTAAATATACTCTGATGGATGTTATAGATCTAATTAGGTTCCATAACTATGCCTACAACACTTATAAAAATTGGATGATCACACCTTCCACAATTCCTCTACTGCTGCATAACCATCAATAGCCTCTACACAAAACTAGGGTTTAAAATGTGATGACTTCCTCTACTACACGACTTCATAAGAGCCTCTACATAGATAAGTCTGGTGATATTTTATATTGCATGACTGTAATGAGCCTCTACACAAAATTTTAGTGATCTCTTCTACTTCATGACTACAATGAGCTTCTACATAAAAGGCTAGTGATCTCTTTTATTGCATGACTGAAATGAGCCTCTACATAGATTTGAGATCCTAAATCTCCTCAAGAATGCTACATGGTTCTCTACAACACATCAAAGTACAAAACCCACATCAGAGCATATGGAAAAATATGACTCATAATTCAATCTATAAAGGCTTAATGCACGAGTTATATTGAATCCTACAACTGCCAATATAGATCACAACATCTATCAACTATCTGTCCACTGTCACATCTTGTAAGTGGTGAACTGCCAAACATTGTAACAATCACCAATGCAATTGTAGAACAAAATTGTTAATCTAAATAAAATACATTAACTGTTGTGACCATGTTGTAATACACTGCGCAAACATGGGTCTTAAAATGCTAAACAACTATGGAAACAAACAATAGTGTATAATGTTTAACATTACAAACATTGCCTAATAGGGTCTTATAAATGCATCCAAACACACACATGTCACAAATAGATGCATTCCAAAACAAAAATTATTTTTTTAACAATTATTGCAGGAAAACTGAATCCTACCCAATAACTTGTATACTACTATTAATCCTCCAAGCTGATTAATGAGCTAAATTCCTTAACAATTTAATAAGAAACTCATAAAGCTAAAACTAGAGATTCCAAGAATAGAGATTTTCAAAACACAAGTGTGAGAATTAAAAACTTCACATGATGAACCTATCTTGAAGTGTTCCAACCATATTATCTCCAATAGACATATATCAAAGCATGGGTAAATGTCCTTTGTCAACATACGACAAGAATCCCAAAATTACTTTGAAACATAAATGCATTATCAATCCACTAATCATGAAAACATAAAATTAAGAAACTGTTTATTAACCCTCTTAATTAGGCTCTCCTATTTAGGGTGTTCAATTTCTTTAGTGGATTTACTGAAATCTACTAGGATGGTGGGATGGTTGAAGTTTCCAACACTTCTCAACCCAATGTCAACTCATGTGACAATCAATGCAAACATCCCTGTTCTTAGGTGAAGTCACCTATTTGCCATTTCTCACTTTGCCAGTACGATAATAGTCTTTTGCACCTATAATCTGCTTTAGTAAAGCTTGTCTTTTCTAACAATATGCAGCACAATGGTTGTTCAATCTAAAACATGTACAAGGAAAAAAATGCAACATCTTCTAAATATCAAAACCAAATTTTTGAAATGGTAGAAGTGAATCAAAAGTCTTAGAATTCACATTTCTATTGGTGCTTCTTCTAGTGTAAGATGAGGAGGTGGAATCTTAATACCTATTTTACCAGGTTTCTTACATCACTCATCATTCCTTCACAGGGAGGAATTCTGCACTACTAGTGGCCATGAATCTTGGCTGTCAGAAGCTTGTCCTCTTTCAATAATGGAGGAACTCTCTCCAACATCCACTTTCTCACTAGTGTAAACCAATCTGCACGATGAGATATATTTTCTACTTGTATTAGGTTAGCAATACCTTGGCCATTCTTTCTAAGGCCCCTTCCATCAAATCCCATTTTCAATAATAGTTTAGATCCAATCCCCTTAGTTTGTTATTAAAAACTACCAAAATTGATATCTAAAGTTGAAGGGGAAATAGTACTATATGATGAACAACTTATAATGCATTCATAAGTCATAGTGCTTGCATCTGTAGTGGAAGGCAACTGGTGAAGACTATGTCTTTCTTCACTTTGCATTTGTACCAAGAGCTCATCCTTGGTTTGCAACTTGAATTTCAAGAAAGCAATCTCTTCATCTAAGGAGTAAAACTGAGTTCTCAAAAGAGCATTATCTTCCTGGATCTGTTGGTTAATCACTTGAAGCTCATCAAGCTTAGCTTTTTTTGACAACTTGCCCATGGTTTCCTATTCCCTACAAACAACTTGATCCCACAAACTACACACTATAAATGGAATATCAGTAAGGCTAAATAGTCTACAATACAATGGAAAACCAAATTGAACACAACTGATGTCAAATCCACACAATTAGAAGCTAACTCAACACACTAATTGCTCTGATACCAAACTTGATCCATAAAATCTACACTATTATTGTGCACAAAAAGTTTATCTATGGATACTTTTATCAAACACTCATTTTACTAAAATAATCAAAGGAATTAGAACAATGTTTGACCTTCAAAAACATGTTTTCAAGGTTGATCAAAAGTGGATTTCGATACTGAATGAGTTAAAGTTGCAAGTTCATTCATTAATCCAATCAACTGTTTCTAAACCTAAAGTATATTAAATCTCTATTTAATTATCATAATTAATTAACTTTACATCCAAAATGATTATTAACTAAATCAAATGCAGAAATGAATGCAAAAATAGACAACTCATGACAAGGTTGATAATGGAGTTCACCTGTTGCTCAGGCTACATCTCTGGGTCTGCTTAAAACATGAACTATTCCATTTTCATGAATTGCAAGTACATAGTCAGAACCTATAAATGTCAAATAGATCCTCTAAGATTACATACAACTCAGTAACAAACCTTCAAAAAGTCTTGGTACCCACAAATGAACTTTTTACCTTCCTATCGTGAATGCAATCTTGCGTTCCCGAAGTTCTCTAGCAAAATTATCACTTTTAGGATTTACAAAATGGCTCAAAAAAACTCAAAATTAGGAAATCCATGTATGGATGAAATTATTTTGGAGTCTAGAATAACTCTCTAGTTTACTTTGAAGTCTAAAAAGCTCTTTAAGTCCTTCAAAACTTTGGATATATGCAGACTGGTCTTTATATTAGCCATTACACAATCTGCAAAGCTTCAATTTGAGCCATTAAAAATGCCATCAAATGACCTCAAATCTAGACACTCAGCATATGGCTGGAACTATTTTAGAGTTTAGAACATTTCATTAGTTCACTCCAAATCTTAGAAATCAGTCTAGGTGATTCAAAACTGAGAAAAAAAGCATACTAGTCTCTATTTTCCTTTAAACGGTCTGCATAAGGTTGTCTTCAAATACATATTCATTCAATTTATATGGTGTTTACACAAGTGTCCCAATCGGTTTGGTACTTATCCTTTTACCACAATGGCATGGTTCAAATCTTGTTTTTCTTGGTTTAGTGCTTATCTATTATCCCACATTTGCAATGGGAGGAAATGAATTAGCTTTTAAAACCATGGACTCGTGGGGCATATAATGTTAAATGCCTTTTGTTAGCAAGGCATACACAAAACCCAGGCTCCATATTATGAAAAACATGCTATGTTTAGCCATGGCATGCTATACATGGTTGTGCTTGTTCCACCATTGGTTAGATGGCATGATATACACGGCCATACTTGTTCCACCATTGGTTATCTGTGGCATTCATTTGGAAATCTATGGTATCGTGTTGGTTGATTGCCTCACATTGCATTCATGTTGCATCCAATATGTGTGCCACATAACAATGCATGGTTGGAATTTGGTGGCGACTTGATGCCATACACTGTCAAAGATGAAGGACCAAACAAACCCAAATTTTTTACATGAATTGATTGCCATGTGTCACCTTGTGATTGGTCCATGTTTCTACCACTCATCAATTTGACCAAGTTTGATCACAACTTTGACTGATCATAGCTTCCGCATATGGACTCGTATTCAGTCTATTCAAAATGTGTTGGAAAGCTTATGATAATCTCTACACCATGGAACTAGCTTCATAATGTTATATGATGGTCATTTTTTTAGTTTGACTAGCATTGACCACTTGTTGACCTAATTTGACTAGAACTTTGACCAGTTGCATAAGAAGTAAAAGAGCTCTATTTTCAAAGTTTAACATACCATTAGAAAGTTATCAATGATCCCTATGTAATGGTATAGGTTTCAGTTTAAAATGGGAACTTTTATGAAATGATCTTTGGATCAATGCATAATAAGAGGATTTGAAAATCCACATATGTCGCACCAAAGGAAGATGACCACACCACATCTCATATAAAGTTTTGGATTCAAGAGTTATTGATGGTGATTTGTTATTGAGGTATACCATTATTTTAATTAATTCAACCCAAAATTATAGATTTATCCCTTTATAGTACAACATAACATGACCCATATTCATCACAGTTTTGTTCATCATTTCTACAACTCCATTTTGTTATGGAGTGCAAGGAATTGTGAGATGGTGTTTGACCCAGTTTTTCTCAAGGTAGTATTCAAATTTATTTTGAAGTGTATTTAGCACCATTTTCTATCCTAAGAGTTTCAATGTGGGTTTGAGCTTCATTTTCAATCATGGTTCAAAACTTTTAGAGAGTATTGAGCCCTTCTAATTTTTTCTTCATAGAGTATATCCAAGTCATCCTATTGCAATGATCAATAAATAAGATGAAATAATTGTGACCACAAATATAGAGGATTGGAAGAGAACACAAGTTTGAGTGAACCAATTGTAACTTTCTATCAGCTTTCCACTGTGACTTCTAGAATGGTTCTCTTGCATATCAAGCCAAGATGTAGGCTTCACACTTTTCATTTGATTTTGTAGGTAATGTATGCATGCCAATAACACCATTATTTCATAATACACAAATGTTGTTATAATGAGTGTGCCTAAATATTTCATGTCATAACATGTTTTGAGATATTATATCTTTCACAAGATGAGCATAATTACTTGAATTTGATGGCTCACCCTTGAGTTTGAGTAGTTTTCCTTCCTCATATCTAGTTGAGACAATTGCATTATCTCTTTTCTTCCTGATTGTGACATCACCATTATCCAACAAAATAGAATGGCCTTATTGCCTTATGAGCACTAGGGAAAACAATTTTGGTTTTAATTGAGGAAGGCAGACAACATTTTAGAGTTTGAAATTTGGAAGCCCTTAACACTTGAGTCATATTGTACCTCCTGCTTGTGGTTGTAGACTTGATCTATTTGTCAGGTACACTGCACCACAAACTTCTTCACTGAACTCCTCAAAGAAGTCGTTTTAAAAATTCATATGTAGAGTAGCACCAATATCAAGAATCCAAGCATCAAACCATGAACAATTGACTGAGACACTATTTGCTTCATCATCTATACTAGAAAACACACATTTTCTAGTGAATTGGGTAGAGTTTGATTCTTGTTTTCATTGATTTTTCCTCTTTCTTCTTATGGTATGCTTCAATTTTCTCCTATGGAGTTTTGCATTAATGAGTCTCAAGGATTCTTTTTGTTTCACACTGTTTGTAGTAGAGGTTTTATTTATCATTCTATTTTTAACAACCTTTATTTTATATTTTCCTGCCTTTTCCCTTGTACTTCTTCTTGTACTTATTATTTTCATTTTTGGAAGACATGGCCTTGTTGGGATGTTTTGGAAGAATTTGATTTGACATAGCACACACTTTATCCTGTTGTGTACTCAATTTTTATTCTAAAGGCCTTTTCTCTTTCTACCATCTTTTCAACCAATTGATCAAATGTGAGAGTCCACAATTGATTACTTGCTTGTACAGAGTCTAAGCAGGTTGAATAGTTGGGAAGAAGGGATTTTATGAATACAGTCATATAGATATTTATTTTGATTCCCTTTGCATCTACATCATAATTGATGGCACGTATCTCTGAAGACAATCTCATCACATCACTGTCTTTCAACTCAAGGTTGAACAACTTCAACTACACCTAAATGAATTCCAACTCTGAGTGGGAATGATATAGCTCCTTCAGTTTGTGAAATTATCCCCATGGAGTATTTTACCCTTGAATATGATGAAACACATCTCCATTGACTAAGGCCCTCATTAAGGCCAATGATTTATGGTTTTATGCTTCCATGTCTGAATATACTTTGCATTTCCTATTGGCTCAACTAGTTGTTTCTCCCCATTGCAAATATCGAACCATAAATCATTGAAGATGAGTTGTTCTCCATATTGGAAATATTGTCATTGATGTCAAAGGCGTATGGATGAGATTGTTGGCAAGATTATTGTCATTGATATCAAAAATGACATTATTTGTCCAAAAAAAAGGCCAAAGGCCACTAATCGATCCTTCATAACAGTGTTGGATTTATCACTTTAATGGACTGACCCATGAAAAATTATTTAATTAATATTTACCTATGCAAAAGGTGACTGACTATGAGGTTTTTATGAACATATATTATATTTTAATATGAATGCATGATGTTTGACCTTCTAATTTATGATGCCTTTATTTGAAAATAAATATTATAATATATTGGTCGACCCTTGCCTTGATCAACGCCACCTTGAAAAAGACGTCTCTCTTCATGGAGTTGCTCTTTTTAGAGGATTTAAAAAATAAACTAAATGTATTTTAATGAGTCTAACCCCCTTTGAAGGATCGCCTCTCTTCGGTAAAGAGGCACGTGCAATTGTATACAAAGAAGATGAGATGGGAGTAAATTCTAAAAAAATAAAATGCAATGAAAAATCATTCGAATTAGAGCAAATTTAGAGCAAAAATAATGTGAAAGATCTACTATCAGATTTTATGAAGGAGATATAAGTGTGGAAAATTGAAGTGAATAGAATATATATAAATAACATTCAAAGAGAAGAAGGTGATCAATGAGAGATAATAAATGTGGAATCAAGTGGAGTAAATGAAAATAAGAATATCATTCAAGAAAATATTTATGTGAGAATAAAAAAATGATATTTTATCAAGGGCAGATTTGTGAAGAAGTTTACATGAGTATCATTAATTGAAGGAGTAAATTCAAGAAGGCAAAATACTTTATTTATTTTGTAGGTTGGTTCCTCATATCAAATAGATTGGTGTCTCTTGCTAAGTTGGTACTTAGTAGTGGGGATTAGTGTCTCTAGTAGGTTGGTACCTAGAAATCTTTATATAGTGGGGATTCATGTCTCTAGTAGGTTGGTGCCTATAAATTTTGTACTTGATAATTTTATATTGTGGTTTTATTCCCAGAAGGGGTTTCCACATACATCTTATCTCTTAATTGTGTTAACTTGTGTGAATGGTGTTATTATGGCTATTAAGTTTTATTAAGTATAATATTAACTTATATTGATTCACCCCCAAATATAAGTGTGTGATTAACAATTGATATCACAGTAGGTTCCTTCATAAAAAGTCTAACTGCTAGAAGGTAGATCTCAAGAGCACACATGGATGGTCAAGAAGGTTTCTCCTCAAACAGAACTTCATTGTTTAATGGAAAAAACTATGCATTCTGGAACTTAAGGATGAGAACCTATTTAATGGATCTTGGCTTTGATATTTGGAAATTATTAGTAAATGGTTGTACTATTCCATTATCTCCACCGATAAATTTTGGTTATACTTAATCCTATGGGAGAATTCCTTTTTGCACGAATGTGTAAAAAGAAGGATTAGGAGCTATACTCATATAAGAAGGTAGAGTGATAGCACATGAGTCTTGAAAACTCAAAGATTATGAGTTAGGCTATCCTACACATTATTTGGAATTTGTAGCTATCATTCATGATTGGTCAAGGTGGAAACACTTCTTGCTTGGTCATCATTTTGTTTTAAAAATTGATCACTTAAGTTTGCAACATCTATTCAGTCAACATAACCTCAATCCACATCAAAGTTGTTAGATGGAATTATAATGTGAATATGATTGTGATATCTTGTACATCAAAGGAAAATAGAACCTAATTATTGATGCCTTTAGTAGAAGGTGCCATGAGTTGACAACAGTGAATTTATAAACTGAATTGAGAAGTTAGATTCTAAAGAAACTTCCACAAGATCACCTCTATAGGGAAGTAAGACATTTGTTAGATTATGGTATGAATATGAAAGGTAGGTTAGAAGGATATTCTATTGAGCTGGATGGTTTATTTTTCCATAAAGGGCATGTCTATGTTCCTTCAACATATGGCTTACATGAGCTGATTTTGTCTGAGTCTCATGGAACTCCTTACCAAGTGCACCTTGGAGTTAATAAGATGCATGTTGAGTTAAAGAAATTATATCATTGGTCTAGTCTGAGATGTGATATTTTTGATTTTTTAACTCATTGTATGGAGTGTTAGAGGGTCAAGGCTGAGCATTAACATCCATTAAGATTGTTATATCCTTGTGAGGTTCTGAAATCAACATGGGACACCATCTCCATGGATTTTATTATAGGCTTACCTACTTCTTTGTACCATCATGATAAAATCATGGTCACGGTGGATAAGTTGACCAAAGTTTCTCACTTTTCTCCCATAAAGACCACTTATAATGCCAATTCAAAGCCAAAGGTCTTTATGTATGATATTATTAGGTTTCATGAGATTTCCCATAATATTATTTTAGATCAAGATCTAGTTTTTAATTCTCACTTATGGATTTCTTTATAGGAGGCATTGGGAACTTAGCTCAACTTTAACACTTCCTATAACACCAAGATTGATGGTTAGACTGAGAGAAAAATCAGGTCCTGGAAGACATGTTACACATGTATGTTATATATCAATAATCCCATTGGGAAGACTATTTGTATCTTGTTGACTTTGATTATAACACTAGCTATCGTAGTTCAATTAAGGTGGCACCTTACTAGGATTTGTATGTTTGAGCTTGTATATTCCCACTAAGTTGGGACTGACTTGAAGATAGAGTCATGATTAGCCCTATCATGTTGGAAGACATGAATTAGTAAGTGAACTAGATTCAACAACATCTTGAGACTACTAGGGATCGGTGGAAGAAGTATGAAAATGCAAAGATAATTGACCGACATTTTAATGTTGGTGATAAAATTTTCTTAAGGGTGAGACCCAACAAAATCCTCATTTGTTATGAAAAAGGGTTGAAGTTGGCACCTCATTTTGTTGGACCATTTGAGATCTTGTAAATAGTTGTCCCAATAGCTTATAGGTTGGCATTTCTGCTTAGCCTATATCATGTCCATGATGTATTTCATGTTTCTATTTTATGCCAATATGTTGCTGACATTGCTCATATATTAGATTGGAGGACCTTGTAAGTAAAGGCTAACGGGGCTATGACTTTGGAGCCCATGAGGATTTTAGCACACAAGATGCTGACACTTTGAGGTAGAGACTTGGATTAGGTCAAGGTCCAATGGGATAAGTATGATGAATCTATAACAACTTGGAAAGATACTACACCTTTGAGGATTTGGTAGCCTCACCTCTTTCAGTGACTTCCAAGTGGAAGTCTATTTAAGGGTAGGGGGATATAAGGCCCCATTTTGCATAGTGCTCATCTTTGGGAAAAATGGCTATGAAACTATGAATCATATGCTTTATTTATTGAATTTTATTGTTAAGTTAGGTCCAACTGAGACATGTAAGGATTAAAGAAGGTTTTTCATGTGTTGGGACCCATGGAAAAGATCTATTATCAATCATGTTTTGATTACTCACTTATGAAATTATTATGTTATGCTTATGTCTATGAGATATATTATCATAAATCATGTTTTAATTATTACTCTTAAGTTGATAAATTGGCAATTAATTTTATATTGAAGAACATGAAATTACCTATGTGAATGTGATATTATGTGGATATTGACTATGGATAATTGATTGAAATTGATTTGTTTGATCAAATTATGTAGCTTCAGATATTAGGGTAGAGGAATTTAATGTGTGCATCAAGTGTATAAGAACAAGAAAAGGGGCCAATTAAGGAAAGAGACTATGCCAAACATGTTTTTGTCACTAATTAGTAGCTTGGCCTTTCTTAGACCCTTGTTGAATTAATCAAACACCTAGTTCATCAACCTTGCTGACTTAACTTATGTTTTAGGTGGCTAGCCTTTAATCTTGGTGTGTAAAACTTGTTGTTGATTGACTATAAGATCTTGTAGCCAATGTATAAATTTTCAAGTGGTCAACTGAGAGATCTTCTATTAAATGCCTTGGATTGAAATCTAGTGAGAATGGAGGTGGGATAACACTAGAAGTAACCACATAAGTCTCCAAGAGTTTCCATGTGCCTTAACTAAATAGAGGAAAGAACATCCCCTTAATGAGGTATGGGATGGCGAGCTACTAGTGGTTGGATTTACTCAAATGTATTTATATAAAAGTTGAATTCCCTTAGTTGATAATTTTTTTGAACTTATACCAATTTTTGAATAATAAGTTAAACATAAGTGAGCTAAGGAGAAGAATTGAAAGATAAGAAGAGCGAGTTAGGAAAGTTGAACCTATACATCTGAAGGATAGTTCCCAAGTGATCTTAGAGTTGATAGGTGGGTGATATAATTGAATTATGCTTTTAGTTGCTTCCTTATAATGAAATGATTGTTTGTTTTCTTAATGATTAATTTAAGGAGAATATGACCACTTGGTTTATTCTACTTGTATTGTTGTTTGCAATGGTTTTGCATTGGCTGCCATGTTTTGCTTATATTTTCTAGGACCATAGATATGTTATTACTCCTTTGTATAAAATGATTTTTACTTTTTTATGTGTGGATATATGTTATTATGACACTAATATTGGTGGTCTATGAATGACATCCTCATAGTGGAAGAATGTCAAGCCTCTCGTGCTGGGCAGGGTGGAAGAACGCTTGGCCCTCTTGTGAGTTTCATGTTGTAGATGTTAAGCCCTCTTGTGGTGATACACAATGGTAGATTGTTTAACCCTCCCATGAATTTTGGATGAAAGCAATGGATTGATGGTATCCTCTTGTTAATCCTTAACTTTCAACATAACTTATTATTGTATAAGAATTTGTTTTCTTATATTATATTACATAAGGTTTTGTTTCATTTGAATGCTTATATATCTTGTTTGAGATTGGAATATTTTTGGGTGAGAATCAAGAATAAGATTGTAGGTGTCACATGGTCTCCCCTTATGATTAAATTCCCTTGCTCAGATACCCATCTTTTCCTTTGCCAAGGGATATAAACTTGCTCGGAGCTGGAAGTCTCGAGTTCGGGGGTGTCTAGAGAAATAATTTGATGATGACAAAAGGTTGGGAGGTGAGCCTTCCTTATTATGGCCAGTAGATGCTTAGGAGTGGATGTGGAGCATTATTGAAGACTGCTTATTTTTCTACATTATATTAGACTAAGATATGTGTATCTCCTTTAAGTAATAGAGTGATGAATATAATGTATCATTAATGTTTAAAAGCTAAACTACTTGTAATATTATTAAAAAGGAATGGATCTTAGACATCATTCTAAATATGGATTAAGGCACTTATTTTACTTATTATTTCCTTAAAATAAAGCTAAGATTTTTTGTAGTAAGTTCTTGATCATAGGATCTCTAGAAGAGTCCTATTTGTATTAAAAGTATATAGCCCTTGAGTTTCTTTTTAATAAAGTTGACAGATCAAGTTATTGCTTCAATCCTTGTTATGAGTAAGCTTGCTTAAGATTTGAGAATTTATATTTATCTAAATGAGAGGATTTAAAGGTGTTAAATTTATCTAAGAATAAACCAAACATAGATAAAAGCTATGAGATTATTATTAAGAATAATAATATATCCTGTTATAAAACTAACTGACAGTGTATTATCATTATGTTTAATAATATCTAGACTTTTGGGAAGAAGTCTGGTTATGGAGGAAATATCCTATTCGACCTTATGGATTCTCTTATAAAATATAAATGGGTTAATTGATTTTCTCTTAATGAAAGTAGTTCCTCAGTTAGGTATTTGTCTCTCCTTGAAATTGTCATGGTTAATTTAATGGGATTAAACTTGATCAAAGCCTGATTTGAACATAGCTATTGGATACTGGATTGTTATTTAGAAATTACATTTAAGTCCATGTTTAAAATCTTATTATGATTTTGAGGATTAGATGGGTGCATGTGGAAGAATCCTTAGGCCTTACAAAGGAGTGAATTCATGTTTAGCCTTTAACAAAGTCAAAGAAGTTGTTCAGCTTGATCTTCTATATTAATCCAAGTTGTAATCTTAGGTTGGATGAAAGATTATTGCCTTAGATTATTCTTAGCCAACTTTTGAACTTGTGTTTATTGCTTAAAACCCTATGTTTGTTTCCCTCATTAAGGAAAAAGACTAAGTCTTATGTAAAAGACTTGCTGCAAAATTTGTAAGGTTTCAACCTTCTCTTCTTCAGCAAATGAGTTTGTCAAAAGTTTTACAAGTAGATGATTAGTCAGAACTTTTATACAAAGATAAATTTTTTAAAGCTTTAATGCATCAACAAAGTATCTAAGCATATGGACAATTTTCTACGTAATTGTTAGAGTAATTGTCAAGAGCAAAAGTGTTGAAGGCATCAGATTTTACTTAAGCCTTTAGTTCTTCAGTGAAATTATTCAGTGTAAATGTTTAAGAAAAATGACCAGAGCTTATCATGAACTCACGTTCTAAAGGCATAGATCTTTATTCTTTGTCTTAGGTCTTTGAAAGTTTTGTTGTAAATATCCTGAAGACCTATGTGTTTTCCCTTTTTATCTTTTATCTTAGCCAAATTATTGATTTAACCATTTGTTTTATTTTTTCCTTAGTCATTTTCATGACTTTGGATTATTGGATCAAAGGAAGCCATGTGTCACCTTCCCACAAACCCTAGTACAGTTGGTGTTGGGCTAGTGGGCTCACATGACGGTGCTATGTGACATCATCATGGTGACCTGCAATCTTGGAAATGATAGTACAAGAAGTTTGCCTTTAGGCTAGCAAGCTTGTAGGATGCTACCACTTTGAATCATCCGAGGGACGCATGATCTTGGATTTGATTGTACAAGGTGCAGAGCCTTTGGGCTAGTAGGCTCTCAAGATGTTATCATGTGGCATCATCACAGTGACCCATGGTCCTCAAATTGACTATATAAGGTGTGGAACTTCTAGGCGAATGGGTTCATAGGATGTTACCACATGGCATCATCTCAGTGAGCTACATTCCTATAGAGGATTGTATAGAGCATGAATCCTCTACACTAGTGGGAAAGTGAGATATTACACTATGGCATCATCCTATCAACCTGTGAACCTGAAATGATCATATAACAATGGCCTGAGGCAAGTAGGTTGGTGGAATGCTTCTAAGTGGAAAGCAAGTTGCCCACACTAATGGGACATCAAAGTTTTTAGAGCATATTAGAGTTGTGAACTAATCAATTCTTGACATGTGGACTATGTTAGTCTTAGATTCAAACCTCCCAAGCTAACATGATGTTAGAATTTTCAAATTAAGAACCTATCAAAAGCTGCCTCTTGTCATGCATCAAGGCCCTAACCAATCAGATCACCCTAGAATTAGATGTGTTAGTCTCTCAGTCTTAACAGAGATGTCAGATCCTAAGAGAGCATGGTCCAACCAAGAATTGATACACCAACTTAAGGCATAGTGGTCAGTTTACCAGCCTTAACTGTCATGTCAGTGCCTATGAGAGTTTAATCGATTGAAAAGCAGCATATGTCCCATTTATCATATTTGTCAGTCCCCTTGGTCTCATAAAGATGTCAGAGACCAGGAGAGCTTGATAAACCATAAAGAGCCATATGGTTGATCCTTTCACATCTATAGGTGGATCCCTTAAGATCCCTAGGAGTCAAAAAAGAGGCTAGCATGGCATTAGAGCCTACCAAGTGGCCGCGTGGAGCTAAGTGTGCCTATTGTGCTTGAGGTTGAATTTGACGGTCATCTCAACATCATAAGCATAATTATCATTTGCCATGATCTCATGAAGAATCTTGAGTGTTGGACAAATGAATTTGGACTACAAGCTTTTGAATTATTGGCTCGTACATGTTTAAGTCTCATGGTAATTGTATATATATATTATATGATTAAGTGGATATTAGTATTTATCCATGATCACATATGTTATGTTTGGTATTATGTTATGTCATGCCTATCTTTTAGAAGAAATGGGCATGACATATAGGAAAATAAAATGCAAATAATACTATAAAACTTTTAAATAAGAAATGATAAATAAATCCAATCATTATAATCATGATTAATTTTTTTTTTTAAATTTTAAAATTCTCAAATCTCAAATCTAAAACCGTAACGAAAAGTGTTGAAAGGATGGAAGGAACCCCTAGGGATAACTAAGGTTTTACAACACTTTGTAAGGAATTGGATTCACCAATATGTTTTATCAAAAATGGGGATTGAAGAAAATACTTAATCCTAATTAATATAAATTATTGAGTAAATCAAAATGTATAAAAATTGCATTTGTTCACACATAATTGATTTGAACTTGGTATTTTTAAAAATATGATAAAAGGGGAAATTACATAGAGATAAATAACTTAGATGGAACTTAGCTCTGTAGGAGTCTGATAGAGACTATGAAAATGACTATACAGTTGTTTGAGGCTATTGTGAATCAGGAACATGGCTCTACTTTATCGTAGGACAAGGGCTCACTTTTTAGACACTGCCACTATGTGTTACTATTTGTGGGGTGTGACTTCATCCCTTAGTGTATTTACCTCTATGTAAATTTTAATCTATGCAAATTCACCTGTATGTCATGTGTATGTGTTTGGGATTGCTTGATTCGATACGAGATCCACTTTGTGCCTTCTTCTTCACTCCAACCCTAGTTGAATGATAAAAAAGGATAAATAGAATAAATGGTAAAACTGGAATAGGTATTGAATTTGTGCTTGACCTCAACACCTCCTATGTTGAGTAGTGCCTACATACTAATACTTTGAAGAGGGATCAAACTTCATGTAGTTATCCCATGCTACAATGATGTGTGCACAATACTGTTGAAATATTATATGTTAGTGAAATCCTAGTGTGATTAAGTGTTTGAATAATAACTAGTGACCTTGTAATTATATTTAAACCTATCTCTAGGATTTTGGGCTTGTGGGGAATCAATAACGGGAAATATATATTTTTCCTCTCAATGTGTAATTAGGTCACTTCAGAATTTGTAATAATGATAGTCTCCTTCCAAATGAATAAGAAATGTACTTATATAGTGGAATTTTTGGAATTTATTCAAATGGGACTTACAAAATGTGTGGGATGACTTATAATGATGAATTTTAATTTGGGAAATTAGTTGTAAATTGGCAGGAAGATGAAATCACACTCTTCACATATGATTGACCTCTGGCATTGTCCTAAGGAGTAGTTTCATCTGGAGAACAGAGACAACTAAAGTGGATGTATAAATTAATAAAGTAATGATACTAGACTATTTGGAATTTGGAATAAGACACTTTGGTATCATATTTTCCTTAAGATAGAGGTTCATCTGCATAAAATTAGAGGATTAGTGGTTTAGAACTATGAAATTTAGCTAGGTTGAGTGTGTATAAGGAGTGGTCACAAGTACATTGTAAAGAATTAAATGTTAATTATAATGACTACATCCACACATAAATGATAAGAAAATATGAATTACTCTCATATACCTTAGGTGTATGACTATTCATTTATACCTATTACAAGGGAGGGAGAGATATAATGTTACACTATAGTATTCTATAATAATATAAGAGGAGTTGAAGCAGTATAAAAATTGCCTCCTTTATGGAGTGGATAGGATTAGCTGATTAATAGGCTATGATACTACATTAACTATTATTTTGACTCATATTTAGTATCATTTGATTTGACTTTATAACTTATCTTGTTTTAAAACTTTGTATTTGAATTAGTTGTGGCATTAGGTACATATTTGAGCTTATTCAAAGATATGAATGTAACTTCTTGATCTCTAATTTTATGGCATAACTCATCAAACAATTTTAGTTTTTTGAACATAATAGACTTATGTAGAGGGGAGATAAAGCTTGAATATATCTTATAAAAAAATTTCAGCCATAGGATTTGTCATCTTAGAAAGCATAGTCTTATATCGAAGTACATAGTCACTAAGTGGCTCATTAAATCCTTGTCTAAATTTTCCAATTTGAGCATAAGACTATTTATCACTCATATTGATAAAAAAATGTGCTAGACACTAATCGAATAAAAGATTAGTTACATGAATTGATTAGAAATGTAGATCATAGAACCATCATAAAGCATAGTTTTTAAGATTTTATGTAAATAACTTAGTCAATAACTTTTCATTGGATGCATAGTCTAAGCATGTTGCATGAAAATGTCTTAGGTGTTACTCTAAATCACCTTTACCATCATAAAATGTAATCTTAATATATACAAAATACATAGGTAAATGATAATCTAAAATATTTGGGGTGAAAGGATTGTGAACCAACACATAATAATTAGTAAAATGACTTATTGTAGAAACAACTTGCTTTAACTAAAACACCATGGCACATAGGTATAATAGTCTGCTCGATGGATCATGTATAAATAAAGGATGAAGAGTTCATATGAGTAACAATCATAGCATGTACATACATTGATTGTGTAGGAATAGGCATGGTAATTTTAATCAAACCTTGTGTTTCCTCCACACCTTAGGTGGGCTTCACATATGTAGCCAAAGGTGTACATATATGAATAGTAGTTGTATTATTATTATTATAAAACATATAGTGGGATAAATAACTCCAAAGAGTATATTAGTATAGATGAATGGTTCAAGTTGTTTTTCCTTAAATGTGCCAACCTTACTAACTTTTTCATCTCAACATTTATAGGTTAATTTTATATATTAAGTTAATTCCATTCATCTATGTCATAAAATCTATCAATAAAGTCCACATTTGATTTACTTTATTAACATCTACGCACACGCGCGTGTGCACACACACACATACACACGCGCAGACACGCACACACGCGCAGACACGCACACACACACACACACACACACACACACACACACACACACACACACACACACACACACACACACACACACACACACACACACAGATATATATATATATTTATGAGCATTTTTAGATTCAATATTCATACAAATTCCATCAGGAGGGTTATTCTATCTCTCAAGATGGTGGTAGCATAAATCTCCATAATAGGGGAGGAATGGTAGTTGGTACAATGTTGAGGTCTCAATGTAAGAGAAAAAAAGAGT
Source organism: Torreya grandis (assembly GCA_037957365.1). Taxonomy (NCBI): domain Eukaryota; kingdom Viridiplantae; phylum Streptophyta; class Pinopsida; order Cupressales; family Taxaceae; genus Torreya; species Torreya grandis. The sequence continues at coordinate 609,886 of JARHVA010006139.1, read as the reverse complement.
TACACATGCCCTTTAGTGCCTAATGGTAGCATGGAGTAACTCATATTGAATATTAAAGGTATATATTTTACATAGTAAGGGAAAATAAAATGTAATGTTTATAATCATTTATTGAGTTAAAAAATAAAAACTATGTATATATAATATACCCATGTGTAATTTGTGAATGAGGGAAGTTTCAAAATTAAGTCTAAAAATTAGATTTATATATAAAAATCATATCCCTAAGGAAAACCTAGGTTTTTGTGTGCTTAATATATAAACATGTTCACCAATTTGTTTTACATTATTTTGATTTATGTGAACCTAATAAATATAAAACTTTGAACTATTCATATTGTAAAAAATATGGCAATGATACACAAACCTAAATGTAAATGTTAAAATAAACTTAAATGATTACACTTGCTATTTATGGAAATTACTAAAGGAAATTAGATAATTAGCATATTTTTGTTTTGTGTAGGACTAATATTGTGTGCAAGGTAGCAAAGGGGCTATAAGTAGACTACAAGTCACTCAGATCAAGAATTGAGTGTTTGAAATCACCTAGATGAGTTCATTAGCTTACAAACAGTATCAACTAATGCAACTATCTATAATTTATGGATTATTCCTATGTATAATTACCTCTATGTTTCAATAACAATATGTTACATATACTTGTAATTGGTATCTATGTGCGATCTTAGAGGCTCACTATGTGCACAATATCCATAAACCTGCCTCCTCTTTAAAACCCTAGGTCTACTTTCAAAACTAGGTATATGCTTGAAAAGGGATAAAGATGTGGGTTGATTTAACCTCAACCAATCCAAAATGAATGGTTGATTAGTGTCTACATATCCAATACTTAGAAGAGGGAAGTCAAACTGCATTTAGTTCTCCCCTCAATCCATATTTTGATACTTGGTTTGTAGAAGTCGTATGTGTGTCATTATGGTCCTTCAATGAATACAACATATGATCTAGATTTTGACACTTGAAAAATAGAAACCTTTTCTTGGATTTATTGATTCATACTTGGCTAGGAATTGATCTTAATTATTAGTAGCTAATTTTGGAATTTTAAGACAATACTTTTTAATGTGTAGATGTATTCTTGATGAGTACTTGATAGAGCTAGATGGATAATACTCTTAGACCTATTTTGTATTAATATGGTATTATTTGGTTAACTTCTCATACAACCGATCCATAATAAGGATTTAAACTTGAAAAAATAGTAATTTATTGGTGCAAGACAAGTCCAATAGTTATACAATCTAAAATTCTAAAACAATATGAGTCCAATGGACTTGTTGAAGAGACAAGAATATTGATCTGATGATCTAGAGATAATTTGAGAATGATAATGAATAAGTTATCCATATATTATGGAATTGATTTAGGTAATTGATACAAACTTTATAAGGTTATACCCATGAAAATCATGTGGATATGAGAGAAGGGCTTATAAAATCCATATGTGTATGCACAGTCATATAAAGTGAAAGTGATTCAATATTGACATTGAAAATTGTATAATACCATATTTTAGTGTCTAAAATAATAGATTAGATAAGCCATTGTAGACTACATAGGAACATATTGTGGTATAATAATGACACTTAATTATAAATCAACCTATGTATGTGGATGACCAAGTGTTGTATGTCTCAAACATTTAAATTTAAGAACTGGAGATATAGAGGCCTCTAAGATACAAGGAGATATCATAGTATTAAGTATAGTAGGTGTTATATATAATGGTTACGGAATAATTATAAGGATCACACAAGGATAAATTATTTACTCTTTTTGGGTGCACCAACTAGTCACACATGTGATCTCAAAGGTAAGATAAATCTCTAATAAGGTGTGTCATGAATGGTATGTACTTCTCTATTGTATACAAATTTAAAAAAATTATGCAATGTGGAAGGTATCAATATCATTTGATTAAGTCATGGGAATTCAAGTAAAATATATTATGATCTAGCATCAATTGAACATAGAGCCAAAATAGAGTGGTCAGAGTACCAACTAGAACTAGAAAGGTAATACCATATAAGAGTGTGCATGTATAACCATCATAATTGTGTGGAACCTTAGTCCTTCAAAGTAAACTTCTTTCATTATAACCTCAAATGAATAGTAATGTCATCAAAATAAAGTTTTCATTAGAACTATTGTCAATCATAATGCCATGTGTGAAAGAAGGATGATAATCCAAAAAACCATGTATGCATATAAGATCATTGTTTGATACAACATTAGGTATCTCATGATCATGAAATATGATGAAAGGTATATACCTTTTAGAACTCAAAACCATGCCAATAATGTTTTCAATGTTATGTGCATGTATAATAGTAGAGTGATGCATAAATGTTACAATACACACATTATTTTATTTTTGGCAACAGATTATTAAAGATTTGTATGTGTTAATTAGGCTATGAAACATATTCATTCAATGAAAAACTATGCCCATCAATGATAATAATGCTATTTTTTTTAAATGGTAAAATGAGGGTTGGTGGGTCCCTCACATATTCATAGATATCCAAAAAAAATTACATGATAATAGTTACCATAAAGGAAACACCAAGATCAACCACCCAAAAATTCCAAGCTATTAAAGATATTTGAAAATTTACCAAAGGTAACCCAAGATACCAAAATATAAGAGAAAATACCACATGAAACAAAATCCTCCCTGACAACTAAAAAATATGGTATTTTGTAGCCAAGAGACAAAAAAGAATCCAAGAGACCTTTTCCCCCATCATCAAACCCAAAAAGTTCAAAAAATTATACATCCAAGGAAAAAAGCAGCAAAATCTTAAAATCCAAATTAATGCAGTTTAGAAGAAGTTAAAAGACTGAGAAATAGAACACTATGATGAAAAATCAAATTATCATAAACCATTCCTCACAAAATTTACCCAAAGCAAATATTTCGCAATAAAAACTTATGCAACAAAAGCTTAGTGATTTTTAAAACCATTCCTTGGAATGTTTTTCAGTGACCAGTATACATCTTCCACAACACTTCACCTAATCTTCCTTTGCCACAATATATAATTGGAAACAATATCCATCATAAAATAAAAGAAGTATGCATGCAAGAAAATTCAAAGACCTATTGAAACTCAATAAAAGGGATGTAAGGTTAAAAAGGAAAAAAATTGAATTATGCTGAATTACTAGTTTTCATAATCTAAGTAGTATTTAACCACCCTTTTTTGTGTTTTTTATTAAATAGAAAACTTGCCTACTTACCTTTATGGGTTTAGTAGGTAAGATAATTATGAGTTTTTATTTAATAGGTTTTTAGCCATGATAACCATACAATAAAACTATCAAATCCCATTCAAACCAAAGATAATAAAATAAAAGACCTCCTTTCATAAAAATCAACTCTTTTGTGATTCCACAAATTAAATTTAAAAAACCATTTACTTCACCAAACACTTCACTAGTAATCCCTACAACCAAAATTGATCATTTGGCATTAATATTGATAAAACTAGGTGATCTAACCCAATATTTAGACTCACTACTAAATAAGGATGGCAAAGGGTACTGATATACTCCAAATCCTTGACCTCAAATTCAAAACTCTCCAATTTCCAACTAGAAGTTTTTTCTTTGATGTTTACATCTATGATAACCATGCAATGCCCCTCCAAAATCACATCCTAATTTTTTTCACTGATAATATTATCCTTCTATCGCATGATAAAAAACCCAATATGTCTACAAAGACATCCTTCGAACAAAAACTACCACAAAATCCTATATTGAGTAACCCATCACCAAAACTTATTCTACTTCCCAAAATAAGACTTCTACATTAAAACCATCCACAACAAATTATTTGCTACTTCCATAGTCTATTCTCATAATCTTACACCACCATTTATACAGAACTCCACAATAAATGCAATTGCTATAAAATAACATATTTTGTATCTAAAAGAACCAAAAGCTTTTAAATCAAAAAACTCTTAGAAGACTAATCTAAGAGGTAATTCAGTGAAAACTTTAAAATTTCAAAAGGATCCCCCATTTCTACTTACAAGAAGGATTGTAACCAAAAAAATGTTTTCATTCTAAATAATACTTTAGTAACATCCACTTCCTCAATCAAGACTCATATTCTTCAACAGTTCAAAAGCTTGGAATATATTCAAAGCCCTTTAGTCCATTGATTCTCCACCAACAATATCCATCCTTTAACATGAGCACATGAAATATCTGGTAATCCAACCTAAAGGGTCACATTTAAATATAGAAGACAAAAGGTCTTGATCCACCACTGCATTAGCATGTAGTTTATTCACTCGATTACATTCCTAGAAAAAAATTTGAAAAGAGGAAGGAAAATGTTTTACCAATATTCAGGACCCATAGAGTATTATCCAATTTTCAACAACATGTTTTGCCTTTTATTGTATCATTTTTTATAATCAAGGATTCACTCTCCACTATAACATCCATGAAGTCTTTCTCTTTTGATAACCTAAACCCCTTCAAAAAAATGTTATAGTTTTAACTTCAATGTTATTAACTTTCGATAAAAAAATAGATCCCCCAAATAAAAATCTCCCTTGATGACATTGAATTATACAACTTTCCCCAACCATTCCTAGGTTATTTATTTATGCCATATCAAAATTTATTTTCAATTAAAAATTCTGGGAAGGACCACCTAACATGAAATACAGTCTTCTTATCTATTGACTTGAAATCTGAAGATATTATGATTTTGGGCCAACTATCTTAAATAGGTTTTTACATTACCCTTAACATGTTCTTAGATGTTATTCAAAATGGCTCACTTCAATTTTACTTGGCATATTTCCCAACTCATTTTTGTATACCTAAAAATTATTTTGTTTATCTCCAACCAAATATTCTAAATTAGATTGGTAGGAGCTACAAGCAAAAGACAATATTTTCAAACCTAGTGGCCAAGAAAAAAGTTTCCTTTATTAAACCCAATGTTGATTTAATCTAGAAAAGAAAAAATACCAAATATAACTACAATGGATAAGAATGTGCTTCATTTATTCACTGTCCTCTTTACAAAAAATATAGACAAAAGGACCTGTAGAGTAATTTCCTACTCTATGTCGTATTTAATTATTTTTGATTCGAGCACTGCAATTTTGGTTCTTCAGGCGAAGCGGCAGAATTTTGAAGCAGAGGGCCAGTTCATTTTGCCCAAGTGTTGAGATGCAGCGGAAGCTGCCAAGTGTCACCCTCTGAGCAGGTCTTTTTCCCCTTTTTGTTTCCTTCGTCTCATTTTTGCCTGAGTATTAGTTCAAATGGATGCTACCAAGTGTCACTTTTTGGGAGACAAAGCTGATAGTTGGCATCCCTCGAGTCGCCTTTTTGTAACCTTCGAGAACTGCGGATCGTGCCACATACCCAGTAGCAGTTAAGCAAAATGCACCACATGTCAGCATCCACATCTCATATCGGCGTCTGCACTTCATTCAAAGACTTTCACCATAAGGCAACATAGAAGATGGAAAGCACCAAGTGGCAGTTGTGGAGGCCTTGAAAGACCTTTTTGGAGAAAAATTGCAAGCCACCACGTGTCAGCATTTGGGAAGCCATGAGTCCAATGCTTTCCATTCAACACATAAAGGCATCATTTTATTCTGCTTATTTGCCACAAAGCAGCGGATGCTGCCAAGTGTCACTCTCTGAGTCCCCCTCTACTCCATCCATAGAAGAAGCGGAAGATGCCACTTATCTTCCTCGAAGCCACGAAAGTCTCCACATGTCAATGCCCGAGAGAATCATCACCAAGCTCTATTGACAAATATGAAATAGCGGTGGGTCCCGGGTGTTACTTCAAAAGTCTACGGAAGCTGCCAAATGTCGCCATCCGTAAGAGTTCGATATATGCCCCTAATGATACTACGACACAACCAAAGGGGAGTAGAAAGAGCCGCGTGTCTTCGATGAATCAGGCGAAAGGTGCCAAGTGTCATTTTTTGGTGTCTTCTAGGTGATCAAGGGGATTTTTATAAAATTGACTAAGTGTCCTCTCCTATTTCAAACATAGCAGAGTGTTCTATGTATCAGTTGCCAAAAGCAAAATGGTGGGAAAATCAGCTAGAGTTAATTCGAGTAGATGAAACAATTCATCGGGTAGATTTTTGGAGCCACCCACAACATTGAAGGTGCCATCTGTTTGTCCCCTATGAGCAAAGGATAGAGAAGATTGCGTGGGAAAGAAAGTGTAGGGAGACATTTGGGGCTATAAAAGAAGAAGAATTGTAAAATCTAAAAAAAGCGGGGGGAATTCTCATAGTTTTAGACTTTCAGAGTTTTTGACCAATAATATCATTTGCTTTTGTTACATTTCCCTGAGTTGAAAGGTTTATATGACTGTGTGTGTTTCTGCATCTTTTGTATGACTGGAAGATTCAATAAGAAAATTGAACACTATGCCCTTATTGATGTTATCTGTGTCATTTACAAAGTAGTCTATGCTGTAGATTTTCTAGTGTTGTGATTGGAAATGTTATTTGCTGCTGTCCCATTTTCTAGAGTCTGAAGTTCTACATAATTGTGCATAACTTCCATGCCTCTAATGTGATTGGAAGATTCTATTAAGAAGATTGAACACTATGCCTTTGTTGACAATTCTTGTATCTCAGCAAAAAACTCCCCTATTGTGAGCCTCTATTTCTGTTATTCCAATCTTTTACATTGATCATGCACTTGTCTGCTCTTAAATGTAATAGAATCACATAATAGTTTCACTGTGCTCAGGTTAGGATTAGGATTACTCTCAGGTGCATCATCATAGTTAGGTTTCAATTCCTGCATTTTGCATTTTTGTTTAGTCTCCTATCCCTTTTCCCCAACACCCAATACAAAAGAAGAGACCGACTTCTTTAAAATATGGAGGTTGTTTTCAAGCCACATTGTCACACAGCTTAAAACTTCCCATTGTTGTTGATTAAGATCTAGCACAATTTTAAGACATCAAAATTTTTTGGCATGCCCGGTGGGACCAATATTTCAAGGAGTTGAAGAATTTTGGTGTATTCTTCAGCCAATCTACCTTTGGAGGTTTTTATCGACACCAACAATGACTCTACATCACCAGCTAATCAAGTAGTATCATCAAGAAATCCCTTTGGTATGTATAACTCTGTAACTCATAGCTATGAGTCTTATTCTCCTTCAAATATGTTTTATCAAGAACAAGCTTCTCCTAGAATCATGTCAAGTAATGAGGATGCATATTGTTATGAGCCACATCAGTCTTATGCCCAGTCCCCCCAATATGTCTCATCCCATGTTGAACCTAACCTTATTTTCACTTTCAAAAAAGCATTGTTGGGATTTAAAAAATATGTGTTAGAGCTTGATAATAGAAGGGGATGTGGTCAAGAAATTCCTTGTCAGGTCATCTATCAAGTGAGGGAGGCAATAGACATGATCAAAAGTGAGTGGGATCCCATTGAAAGGGCATATTGTCAAGAGCTTACATACGAAATGTTACATGTGTGTGGATTGATTGCATTTATAGAAGAGAGGCTAGGCATTCATGAGAACCAGCCTTACCAAATCTACCAAACTTCATATCCACCACCACAAATTCCAGATCAGGCATATTCCACCCCTATTCATGGGCAAGGTCAAAATTGTCAAGGTCAATTCCCCAATAATGCACAGCCCATGTTAGCAGCAAGTCAAGAGGACCTCGGACCCTGACTTCTTCCTCAAATCTCCCACACCATTCTTCAAAAGGCTCCTCACTTCCATGAAAATTCCTATGAGCCCGCTTCAGAAGAAACTTCTTATACCACTCCCCAGATCTTTCAGCATGATGACGAGTCTCTAAGTTGGACCAAAGAGGATGATGAAGTAGATAAAAACTTTGCAGAGGAGTGCATTCAATTCATGGCTAGTCAAGAGGATTTCATCAGTATAGAGGAGGAGGAGATCACCATAGACTCTCCTTTTGATGAGCAAGAGGATAAGCCGCAAGATTTTTCTTTAACTTCTGATGAGGAGGAGATCATTTCTAATTTTTTTCTCACTCTGCAAGAGGATATGGAGGAACATGGACATTCCCTCGACCAAGTCATTGAGATAGGAGGTGCTGAGCTGGTTTCTAATGAAGAAGAAAGCCCTGAGATTCAAATGAGTATGTAGAAGAGATGCCAGCCTTTTAATTCATCCTTGCAAGAGGATGAAGTCATCAAAGAGCATGATGATGAAATAAAGCTGGAATCTGAAGAAGATGTGCCAAAAGATAATGGATATCAAAAGGCACAACATGAAGAACCAATAGCCCATGATTTCTTGATGACACCCGACAACATGAAGAACCAGTATTTGATGGGCATTCAAGGACAAGAAGAGTTCATAGGTGTCGAATACACATTTTGCTCAGACTCGTTCGAGTGCAGGCAGACCTGTGTGGCTGGTGCAAAGAACATTCCATCAATGACATATCTGTTGCAATCACTGGTATGGCCACACAAGTTGGCTTGTCATAAAGAGGATGTGGGAATGTTCATTTTCAATTCTAGAGGAAATTAAGGATTTGTAATTAATGTAGTTAGGTAGTTTCCATTCCTGCATTACTTTTTTTTTTGCTTTCCCGCTTTTCCTTTAAAATAAGCATTTTAAACACAGAGTCGACGTCTTTGAAATTCTTTAATTCTTTATTTTTTGACACAATAAATGCTTCCCCAAATCTTTCAAAATCTCCAAGGTACCTTGTGCTGCATAATGTGTCCACCTCGTTGTTTCCCAAAGATTGAGTAGGATTTGCTAACGGTCGCCTTAATTTAATGCTATTTGGGACTTGATAGGCCCATAAAAATCCCTTAGCAAATTTTAAATTTTATAAACTCTCAAGCATTCCTGCAAAAATATCTTGCTCATTGTGATTGTGGCACCTAGTGAAATTTGTTACAACAAGCATGTTTTTATCTTGCAAAAGGTTCATACTAGGTTATTATACAAGAGATTTAGAGATGGCGGGAACATCAAAAACACCCAGGAAGAGAAGAAGGGTGCAGTCCCAATTGGACCCAAAAGAGGAAGAATAGCCTTCACAACACCCAGTGTAGAGCACTGCAACTTCTCCTCAGGTAGGAATTACTCCCCCTCCTCCCTCTCAATCCATGCCTCCACCAAGCCAAATGACACCTCTCGCCACTGCTGCCATTCCCATTTCACAATTTACTTCATCCTTGATGCCTCAAGCCTTAATGTTACCCTATTTCTCCCCCTTTGTTCCCAAAAAAATGCCCCTTCAACTCACCCCTAGCTAGCCAATGGCTCTTCAATACGGCCTACCGTAAGGATTTCCCTTTGTAGGGGGATATATTGCATCCCCTTCCACTTTCTAGATGTAGGTTGATGCTGCAAGGAAGGCAAGAGAAGCCTGATTGGAGAAGAAGAGGAGTAAAGTGAATAAAGCACCGGCGGTGCCACATTTGAGGTCACAATTTGACCCCATTCAATAGAAGCTGACGGTGACCCATTTGTTGCCCAACGTTGCCAAGCTGAGTGAACAAATGCAGCTGGAAGACTACACCATGAACGCAGTGGCCATTGACATGTCCCTATTCAGGCCTCAAGACAGAGTCGAGCTCATGACCGAATCCACTTTTGTGGTCACAAAAGATTATTTGAGGATATCAAGGAGACTGCAAAAGATGGAGGCTGACCTGGCCACAGAAAAGGCAAACTACAATAGTTTGGCTGAATAAATAAACCAGAAGGACAATGAGATAGCTAGTCTGCAGAAATAGTTGCAAGCTGTTTCCCTCCAGACTCAATGGGCAATTCAAGCCCAAAATGATTCTTTGAAAGTAGAGCTTGTACTTGCCAAGGATGCAACAATAACTCT